>CM067354.1:47250379-47304939 GCA_034190875.2 Urechis unicinctus | reverse complement strand
ATAAATTCCCCATTTGTCGAAATTACATGAGACATACACCATTAAGTTACTTTGATGCCATGTATCCTTTTAAATTGGCTTAATCCACATATGTTTAACAATGTCCATTTCTATTTTTAAAAATATAAAATTATCAATGCTGACAAAAGGATTGTCAGATCTTTCCAGTGTAGATATCTGATACATCTTAGAAGCTTACTATACTGTAATGACATCTGGTTATTTCTGATACCGAACGTGACAAACCCGTTGGAGGTAATTGTCATGGCGGCAAACATGGGTAAGAGTTCAGAGTCGGTAGTCATTTAAAAGCGAATTTCTGTCTTCAAGATGATTTAGAGAAACAAACTGTTACTTGCATCTTTAGGAACTGAATTAACATGGGTAAGGTTAAGCGGGGACGATCATTCCGTCAGAAACAAAATGATGTGGTGTGCGGGAGTGGGGGTGGTGGATAGGAGCGGCGCTTTTTCAATGTGTATTCCCCTTTGATCGCCTTCTATTCAGTCATCGCGTCCGTGCCGGCGGCTTCAGGGTGGCTCGGAGACTGCGTCGTCAGGGGAGCACAGAGCCTGCGTCATCAGGGTGGCTCAGAACCTGCACCTCATTGTGGCTCAGAGCCTTCAGAACACGTAGTGGAGCGACGGCAGGATGATCCGTATGCTTCCAAGTGGCGTATTTTGTCAACGAAAGCTCGCTGCCCAAAAACGAAAATGTGCATCTCTTTGGTCAATATATCCTTGAAGCTCTACATGACCATTGACCTGCGAGTTATTAAAGTAAAACCAAGAATTCAATTGACCAATTGGTGAACTTGGCGACGAGCTAAAACCGAATTACGATACAATCATCACATTCAAAATAAGTTTAACAAGACAAAATCTTCCATGATAACTGGCAGAATCATGGCCCTCCTCTGAGTTAATCGCTGTGATGTGAACCACAACCGATTTATCATTTGCTGGAGCATCAATGCGCTCCGTACCGGAAATGACGCCATCGGCATCCAAAAGATTACACAATTCGATTTGCGCTGTCCATGACAGCAATTGAGTCAATTTTGATGACTATTCAATCGATATTTGCCGTTTAATGTGAGATGAAATTATTTACGAAAATTGTCAACTACAGTCTAACGTGAAAAAACAAAATTCACCTCAAGGCGCATAAACAACGACAAACACTTTGACCAAACATGTCGTTATAAAATTTCTTAGTGGTTTCGGCTATTAGAGAATGTTTTTTTCGGTTGTCAATAGCGAATAAATAGAATTTTACCGATTTCTGTAATAAGAATTTTTTTACATGCCTGAATTTAATTAACAATGCATTATTTACAATCACATATAGTTTTAGATTTTCGTTTTTTCGATGACCTTGACCTTAGTTTGAGATCAAGGTCACGAAACGAGTCTGGGTTCTTTGCAGCAATGTTGTTGATGTTTAAAAAGACAAACAAATTATATTTCAAAGCAAATTGCGATCTGAACCGCCAGCCAAAAAAAAAGTTTACAAATAAACAATTCACTAAAAAGCAAGTCACACACAAACCCACAAACAGAACTAACGAACGCTACTTAGCGAAGGCATACGCAAAGTTAACAAACAAAACCACCAACGGGATTAACGAAGGTTACTTGGCGAAAGCTTCCGCCAAGTGAACAAGCAAACAAACCCACAAACGGGACAAAGCAAGGTAACTTGGCGAAAGCATTTGCCAAGTTAATAAACAGCTAAGCTGAGCAACAAATATCAAGACTTCTTTAACTGTGGAAGCAAACAAACCATGTAACATTAATGTTTATTTAGATGATGTTTGCTTATTGCGTTCAAAATACTAGTGAATGTATTAATAACTTTCATTGTTGGGATGGTATGATGTTGTGAGCGCGATAAATCCGTATTTGTGTCACCAGACTATAAATACGCTTAGATTACAGACCACGTTAGAATTGCCGATTTTATGCAAGGCAATAGTTGTTGGTCGGGTAAGCACGGACCTTCTGCATTCCAAGTGAAAAGGGCAATTATGTATTTTGTCAGTCGGCTGTATCAAGCAAATTCATAAGCAAAAAAACATGCAAACCTTAATCATTTAACAGGGCTATATTCATTCACCGCAGAGTTTTAAAAGAGCATCGTAGAGTGCCATTATGTGATTTAAGACTCCGGTCACATCAGCCAATTTCGCTGGCTTCCTTAATCTGATTTATTATATGAACGGCCGGATCATTTACCGATATCAGCATTGGTTACAGTCACTGGAGTGATTTCAAACCTAATTAGATACCCAGCGAGGAGGCGCATCAAAGCTCTCCTGCACTTTCCCTATGAGGTAGATCCTCCATAGGCTTACATTTGACGCACTGGGTTTTTCGCTTTTTGCTATACACGCGTGAAATAAATTCTTTCGATATCGTTTGCATGCGCACTGGGTTTTTTGATAGTATAATGATAGTATAATGATATGCCATATCAGAGTGTTGCATATTCTAGTTGAATATTGCCGAAAGGTACGTGCATAGTTGCTATACAATCCTTACCCAAAACCTTGTGAGGAAATCTAGAGCAATGTTACAACGATGAATGTCTTTTAAGCGCGAGTAATTAGAAGCTTTAAATTAGGGTGGTTTGATCATTGCGCATGATTCATAAAACCCATAGTTTTGTCGATTAGTCATGATTATGCTACGGCATATGCCGGCATTTTGTAATGACATATGTGATTCGATGTATGATAATTGAATGTCGTATTGCACGTTTGTAAGTGGTTGATCCTCCTTATAAATATAATCCGATCGCAGAAAACTGGAAATATATTGCCTTGTCACGATTTGTGTGAGAAACATATTAGCTATTGGTTAGATCTTGCGTTATACTTAAGTTGATTTTCTCGGTTTTCACAAACCTCAATCAAATACCATACATAAAACACGTTCGGTTCGTCCGAACCATGAAATAATGCCACATAAAAAAACATAAGAACAAATTTGCTTGTGCTTCGATAATGAATTGGGACCCTTATGCGGCTGAGTAATTCCAATCTCTTCTGTGTGCAATCATGGCGAGGCAAGCCAAATGAATTACTGCAGATTCTTGTTGGCACTGAAATATTAACCAATGAAGAAATAAAGGCTGTGTTTTGATTTTTTTCCACAAATCAACATAAAAAGAGTATCATTATAATTACAAACGCATATATGACAGTGTCAGAGATTATGGACCCAATCGTACAAAATAAAGAATCAATATTCCAGTCTGGTACATTTAATCAAACAGTACTATATTATATGTAGTGATATGGTACGCACTGTTCGTTTAATTACCAGTTATTGTGAAGATATGTTTTCATAGTTGCATCATATATTTGATTGAAGATTAACTTTCAATTAGTGGACGATTCCTATTCAATTTTTAGCTTGTTTGTCATTCACACTAACTTTTATATCATTTTACTACACATCAATAGACTAAACAGTTGAAAGATATGACAAAGTTTTAATACTTGGCAGTTTGTGTTTGATACATAGCTAATTAAAATGAAAATTGTATTAGTTATTTAGCTTTAGTTCCTAATGCCTGAATGCACGCTGCTTGGCAGAAATGCGCATGTAGTCACGATTGTTGCTGTCGACTCGATAGTCCCCAATTAGGTTAGCGTTATGGTGACAGCAAGTCAAGTTGCTTATCTTTTTTGTAGCTGGTACCGTTCTAGAAATTAAGGTAAAATTAAGTGCAATACTCCTTATTAGCAATGTCGGTTGGATAATGTGACGAACATTACCCTGGGGCTATTTTCAAAATTTTCGGCTTACAAATCACAATCAACCACCAAAATGATATTTTTAGTTGCTGCAGGAGAATTCGATTGGTAGCGAATGCCATCTTGCTGGTATTGTATCCTATGTGGCTAAGCTGACCAGAATGTGTGTACTTAAGTAGTGGGAACGCCAACGTTTCACTCATATCGCACTGAAGTTAATAAATAATGTAGAGCAATTACTAATTAATTGCTCATTTCAAACACGTACGCTACCAGAATGATAGCAAAGGTTTTCGTCATCGGTCTATTTTTGTAATAGTTTCAGTGACTTACTAAATCCATACATCTAGATCTACGATAATCTGTCTGCATCAGTTGTAGCAAAAACCCAGAAGTATTTGCAACAGAATCGCAAATACTTCTGGGTTTTAGCTACAACTGATGCAGACAGATTATCGTAGATCTAGATGTATGGATTTAGTAAGTCACTGAAACTATTACAAAAATAGACCGATGACGAAAACCTTTGCTATCATTCTGGTAGCGTACGTGTTTGAAATGAGCAATTAATTAGTAATTGCTCTACATTATTTATTAACTTCAGTGCGATATGAGTGAAACGTTGGCGTTCCCACTACTTAAGTACACACATTCTGGTCAGCTTAGCCACATAGGATACAATACCAGCAAGATGGCATTCGCTACCAATCGAATTCTCCTGCAGCAACTAAAAATATCATTTTGGTGGTTGATTGTGATTTGTAAGCCGAAAATTTTGAAAATAGCCCCAGGGTAATGTTCGTCACATTATCCAACCGACATTGCTAATAAGGAGTATTGCACTTAATTTTACCTTAATTTCTAGAACGGTACCAGCTACAAAAAAGATAAGCAACTTGACTTGCTGTCACCATAACGCTAACCTAATTGGGGACTATCGAGTCGACAGCAACAATCGTGACTACATGCGCATTTCTGCCAAGCAGCGTGCATTCAGGCATTAGGAACTAAAGCTAAATAACTAATACAATTTTCATTTTAATTAGCTATGTATCAAACACAAACTGCCAAGTATTAAAACTTTGTCATATCTTTCAACTGTTTAGTCTATTGATGTGTAGTAAAATGATATAAAAGTTAGTGTGAATGACAAACAAGCTAAAGATTGAATAGGAATCGTCTACTAATTGAAAGTTAATCTTCAATCAAATATATGATGCAACTATGAAAACATATCTTCACAATAACTGGTAATTAAACGAACAGTGCGTACCATATCACTACATATAATATAGTACTGTTTGATTAAATGTACCAGACTGGAATATTGATTCTTTATTTTGTACGATTGGGTCCATAATCTCTGACACTGTCATATATGCGTTTGTAATTATAATGATACTCTTTTTATGTTGATTTTTGTGGAAAAAAATCAAAACACAGCCTTTATTTCTTCATTGGTTAATATTTCAGTGCCAACAAGAATCTGCAGTAATTCATTTGGCTTGCCTCGCCATGATTGCACACAGAAGAGATTGGAATTACTCAGCCGCATAAGGGTCCCAATTCATTATCGAAGCACAAGCAAATTTGTTCTTATGTTTTTTTATGTGGCATTATTTCATGGTTCGGACGAACCGAACGTGTTTTATGTATGGTATTTGATTGAGGTTTGTGAAAACCGAGAAAATCAACTTAAGTATAACGCAAGATCTAACCAATAGCTAATATGTTTCTCACACAAATCGTGACAAGGCAATATATTTCCAGTTTTCTGCGATCGGATTATATTTATAAGGAGGATCAACCACTTACAAACGTGCAATACGACATTCAATTATCATACATCGAATCACATATGTCATTACAAAATGCCGGCATATGCCGTAGCATAATCATGACTAATCGACAAAACTATGGGTTTTATGAATCATGCGCAATGATCAAACCACCCTAATTTAAAGCTTCTAATTACTCGCGCTTAAAAGACATTCATCGTTGTAACATTGCTCTAGATTTCCTCACAAGGTTTTGGGTAAGGATTGTATAGCAACTATGCACGTACCTTTCGGCAATATTCAACTAGAATATGCAACACTCTGATATGGCATAGTATCATTATACTATCAAAGGCGCATGCAAACGATATCGAAAGAATTTATTTCACACGTGTATAGCAAAAAGCGAAAAACCCAGTGCGTCAAATGTAAGCCTATGGAGGATCTACCTCATAGGGAAAGTGCAGGAGAGCTTTGATGCGCCTCCTCGCTGGGTATCTAATTAGGTTTGAAATCGGGGAGGTCTGATTACAAATTGCTGATCCTCTGCACAAAGAATGACAATCAATCAAGCTAATGCTCTTATTGGATTGCGACGTTGTTTCCAGCACTCCAGTGACTGTAACCAATGCTGATATCGGTAAATGATCCGGCCGTTCATATAATAAATCAGATTAAGGAAGCCAGCGAAATTGGCTGATGTGACCGGAGTCTTAAATCACATAATGGCACTCTACGATGCTCTTTTAAAACTCTGCGGTGAATGAATATAGCCCTGTTAAATGATTAAGGTTTGCATGTTTTTTTGCTTATGAATTTGCTTGATACAGCCGACTGACAAAATACATAATTGCCCTTTTCACTTGGAATGCAGAAGGTCCGTGCTTACCCGACCAACAACTAATGCCTTGCATAAAATCGGCAATTCTAACGTGGTCTGTAATCTAAGCGTATTTATAGTCTGGTGACACAAATACGGATTTATCGCGCTCACAACATCATACCATCCCAACAATGAAAGTTATTAATACATTCACTAGTATTTTGAACGCAATAAGCAAACATCATCTAAATAAACATTAATGTTACATGGTTTGTTTGCTTCCACAGTTAAAGAAGTCTTGATATTTGTTGCTCAGCTTAGCTGTTTATTAACTTGGCAAATGCTTTCGCCAAGTTACCTTGCTTTGTCCCGTTTGTGGGTTTGTTTGCTTGTTCACTTGGCGGAAGCTTTCGCCAAGTAACCTTCGTTAATCCCGTTGGTGGTTTTGTTTGTTAACTTTGCGTATGCCTTCGCTAAGTAGCGTTCGTTAGTTCTGTTTGTGGGTTTGTGTGTGACTTGCTTTTTAGTGAATTGTTTATTTGTAAACTTTTTTTTTTTGGCTGGCGGTTCAGATCGAAATTTGCTTTGAAATATAAATTTTTTGTCTTTTTAAACATCAACAACATTGCTGCAAAGAACCCAGACTCGTTTCGTGACCTTGATCTCAAACTAAGGTCAAGGTCATCGAAAAAACGAAAATCTAAAACTATATGTGATTGTAAATAATGCATTGTTAATTAAATTCAGGCATGTAAAAAAATTCTTATTACAGAAATCGGTAAAATTCTATTTATTCGCTATTGACAACCGAAAAAAACATTCTCTAATAGCCGAAACCACTAAGAAATTTTATAACGACATGTTTGGTCAAAGTGTTTGTCGTTGTTTATGCGCCTTGAGGTGAATTTTGTTTTTTCACGTTAGACTGTAGTTGACAATTTTCGTAAATAATTTCATCTCACATTAAACGGCAAATATCGATTGAATAGTCATCAAAATTGACTCAATTGCTGTCATGGACAGCGCAAATCGAATTGTGTAATTTTTTGGATGCCGATGGCGTCATTTCCGGTACGGAGCGCATTGATGCTCCAGCAAATGATAAATCGGTTGTGGTTCACATCACAGCGATTGTTAAACTTATTTTGAATGTGATGATTGTATCGTAATTCGGTTTTAGCTCGTCGCCAAGTTCAACAATTGGTCAATTGAATTCTTGGTTTTACTTTAATAACTCGCAGGTCAATGGTCATGTAGAGCTTCAAGGAGATATTGACCAAAGAGATGCACATTTTCGTTTTTGGGCAGCGAGCTTTCTTTGACAAAATACGCCACTTGGAATCATACGGATCATCCTGCCGCCGCTCCACTACGTGTTCTGAAGGCTCTGAGCCACAATGAGGTGCAGGCTCTGTGCTCCCCTGACGACGCAGTCTCCGAGCCACCCTGAAGCCGCCGGCACGGACGCGATGACTGAATAGAAGGCGATCAAAGGGGAATACACATTGAAAAAGCGCCGCTCCTATCCACCGCTCCTCCTATCCCCCCACTCCCGCACACCACATCATTTTGTTTCTGACGGAATGATCGTCCCCGCTTAACCTTACCCATGTTAATTCAGTTCTTAAAGATGCAAGTAACAGTTTGTTTCTCTAAATCATCTTGAAGACAGAAATTCGCTTTTAAATGACTACCGACTCTGAACTCTTACCCATGTTTGCCGCCATGACAATTACCTCCAACGGGTTTGTCACGTTCGGTATCAGAAATAACCAGATGTCATTACAGTATAGTAAGCTTCTAAGATGTATCAGATATCTACACTGGAAAGATCTGACAATCCTTTTGTCAGCATTGATAATTTTATATTTTTAAAAATAGAAATGGACATTGTTAAACATATGTGGATTAAGCCAATTTAAAAGGATACATGGCATCAAAGTAACTTAATGGTGTATGTCTCATGTAATTTCGACAAATGGGGAATTTATGTTAATTTTGATGTCTGATGTTGTGATAATGTTTACCTGTACGCTCAAGAAAAATGAATACACATATTACACCGTAATAGTTGAATTGATATAATGCTTATAACTCAGACTCTAAATACCACATTGAAACGATCACAATATTAAGCACTATACATCATTTAAAAAAAGCATTAACTATATTCAATATGGCGTCGGGCTGCTCTCCGCTACATTATATTACAACATGAAATGTATGGTTATAAATCAGAGCGTGAACCAATTTATTTAAGTATTTCTTTAAGTTTTCATTACTATTTCTACGCCTTTAGACATTATGCTATTTATGTAAATGGCATGTCCCTCGATGTTAATTTAAAGTCAATGATAACACCTTATATATCGCACTTCAAGTAAAACTAAAAGGGAAACTAGAGATCAAACCAATGATACGAATCTACAATATAATCAACTATGCATGTTCATGGTCAGCAATGCAAGGCAGTTAATGGGATGTGCATAACAAAGAGGGAATTATAGATCCAACAAGTTGTTGAGAATAGTTTTAACCGGCTTTTATTATCTGGTCCGGAGAGATCCTCTTACAGTTGTTGTTGTAGAGAAGCGCGTGGTATCGCATGCCAAGAGCCTTAGCCATGGTTCTGTAACACAGGTTAGAACTACCCATTACATCGTAGCATAGGCCTTCCAGGAGCACAGTGCCTGGATGGGAGTAGAGAGGATTGGCCTCCCCTGCTCCGTGTGGGGTAATAACGACCATTGCTGGGTTGAACATGAGATCTGCTGCCGTCTTGTTGCTTGCATCGTTGAGGTACAAGTGTGAACTCAGCCGTGTGGACATTCCCATCGGTGTCTACTAAGGCATCTTGCACGATGTGCAACAACGTCCACAATTCCGGATGAGTGACGTGATTGTATTATCCAGGCAAGCCAATTTGACGCGACACATGTTCTGTGGACCTGGTGTTAGTCATCGCCTTGTGGTAATTTTGTCCGCGTTCCAATATGGATTTTGCATCCACGAGACCACAGTCATTGGCGCTGTTATCATAATAGCGATACACCAAAACACGTTTGATAGAATCCACAGACTCTTTAAGATATATAGTATCGACACAACTATAGTTATTAATAACTTCAAAATAATTCTTGGCGTTATTTGCGTACATTCTTACGATATTTCCACTTTAAACGACTGGTTTTGAGGCAGCTTTTTCTGAGTTCAATGCCTTAAATCTCGCTTCCTCAATGGCGAAATGTACGACGCCATTGGATCAACCATGTCCTGGGTCGTTTTAATGATTTTGAATGCGCTGTTAAAAATGGGTGCTTTATTAAATACGAAAACACCCAAAATAATCACAGCAAAAAATATAAATACAAACCTTGTTTTGGAAATCCACGTTCACAGGTGCGCCATCATGAATTGCTACTTGCCTGGATGAGTTCCCATATTAAATATTCACGTCTTGTAAGGGGTTACTCCCTCACTGTGTAGTAGATATTTTTTTAAATGACTGAGCTATTATCATTGATGCGTGCATGTTTTTCGGTAATCATTTCATTATTCAATCATTTTGTACTTGGCTTTCCTTTTTGCCACACTGCATACACACAATATTTGCGGAGCCCATCTGTTTCTGCACATCATGTACATCTTCAATTTCTGAAAATAATTACAAAATTATATTGAAAATTTCGTTCTGTATCGCGAGACCAAACAATTAACAAACAATGATTCACAAGCCAACCAACGTCAAACAAATAGGCCCATGGGTACATGGGGAAACTTGGCGAACATTGATGACATTTTGTTATCACAGTCATCATCATCATCACCATTATAATCATAAAGGTTATCTTCAGAATTGTCTTCATCGCAAAAATCATCACTAACATCATGATTACTATCTCATCGTCATAGAAATCTTACAATTGGTTATATATACATATATATACATAGAAAATGCTGAATAATCATTTGTGGGTGCGTTTGACGACAACTATATTTGCTCCTGATTCTGGGATATTTTGTAGATTCCGTCTGATGTTTTGTGAGAGGAGTTCAGCGGTGAAAATAGGAGATCGTAAGATGAGAGCCTAGCAGACGGCTTTGGGGCAAATTGTATGCTTAGCTATACATATATTTGGCTAAACATGCTCGTGCGACTTCTTTCATTACGGAACGTAACTCGAACACTTTACCCACCACCGAATTGATGGTATATAACGAATGTTGGGCTTGAATGTATTGTCTGAACCATGTCAACTATGTTAAGCAATTATATCCAAGTAGTCAAGCGGTGACACTGGCTATATTAACGGCCTTTGTAAAGTCTGATTGAACGTGAATTCGAACGCAAATGTGGCACACGGTAGACTCTACACTACATACAAACTGATAACGGACGTAGTTTTCGAGCGATAATACCAGAAAATAGTTGAGTTGCGCTTATTTGATGCGCAAAAGAAAAGAGAGATAAATGCAGGACTACTGTTCAATGAATACACCTACGCTGTGCACACATCTGAGTCTTGTTACCAGAACGAAGGTAAGGTGGGGTGACTCAGTGAATAATTGGGTGCATTTTCAACAGATGTAGGGCTATTACAATGGTATAACATGTAACACATGTGAAAGTGATAATTTAACATACATTTGTATTGAGCAATGCATGTCTGCCAAGCTAGACCAGTTTAATCACAGACATATACATCATGCTCACCACCAACACAACAACGCCTTTATTTTAAACGGGATTTAGGTTCCAATGTTTCTTTTATTTCCCTGGTTATAGAGCCAGTCAGCATGTGTATGATATTTTGGTTTATTTTAGACATCAAGTTATAATTCGAATCCAGCAAGTGAAAGGAAATTCATGCATAGTTCGCCGAATAGATATATATCAAAACATGATCGATTCAATAAAATAGTTCAGTTCCACATCACTGGCTGGTTTAACACACAGATTTATATACACTATTCACAACCAACGCTCCTCGGCGATTCGATCTCACGCTCGACCTTTGTGTGAAACTTCGTGCACGGTGGCAACAGCTGATTGTTGTGTACAACCTCTGTAGCCAACCCCTTGGTGGAAACATGAGCATGAAAGTCAAAATTTGCGACTGATCCAGTCTAGAGTATATAGTATGCGCATTATTTGTTGAGCATGCGTCTCTCATGAAAGAGGGGTCAGTTAAGTTACATGCATGCACATAGTTCCCGCCAAGCCGAGAGCGAATGAGGTATAACGAATTGAACAGGGTCATTAAACCTTATGTGGTTTCATCAAACAGTAGTCTGTGTCCCAGAATCCAGTGGATCCGCTTCTGTGTTCGCACCAGAGTTAATAACAAGACAAACTGCTCATCTGATGCGTGCGTATATGCATTACTCATGCTACTCAATCTTCGTGCTATATTGATTGAGATAATAAACCCAAATCTTTTGCTCGCAACCCGTTCACGATCCTGGCTTGTGTTGTGTACGACCTGTTTCCATGATGCGATATGCAATATAGAAAGGAAATCAAATGTCAAGTTGGCATGAATAAAAAAAAGCCGTTACGTTTAGGTCAATGCACAGTTATAACAGCATAGGCCGCCACTAAATCCGCAAAATAGCGGATGTAGGACACCGACGTGACTATCTTATAAAAAAAATAAATATATATATATATATATATATATATATATATATATATATTTATATATATATATATATATAATATATATATAGATATATATATATGACATTATAAACATCATAATAGGCCGCCACTATATATAAAGATAAAAAATATATATAGGTCATTAGATATATACCGATATATATATATATATAATATAGACCATATATATATATATATATATATGACTATATATATATATATTATATATATATAATATATATATATATATATACATATATATAGATATATATATATATATATATATGTTCATCGAGAATATATATATATATATATATCCTCGCGATATAGCTGGTCTATATCTGTATATATAATAGATATATATATGTATATATATATGCAATATAAGCTCTCTATAAGTTTATATATCTGATATAAATATATATATCTCTATATATATATATATGCTATATATGCGCATATATATATCGATCGGACCGTTACGCTTCATTGACAGTGCACAGTCTTCCTCCTGGCCTCGCTTGACAAGCTGGTGTCTGCAATCAACTCAGAAGCCTTTGCAATGAAGGCTAAGTTTAAGCCTGATGAAAACGAAAGCCGGCTGCTGCTACTGCGCAAGGGGGTATCCCTATAAGTTAATGGATGGCTGGGAAAGTTGATGCCCTGCTGCCACCAGCCCAGGAGTTCTACAGCAACTCTCTGAGCAAATAATATCGGCTGCAGACTATGAAAATTCGGAGAAGGTCTGGAACAAGTTCGGGTTTATAAACATGGGGCGACTATCGTGACCTGTACCTGAGCAGACATATATATACTCTTAACTGATGTGTTTGAGATATTCCACATAACCTGTCTTAAACAGTATGGTCTAGATCCCGCTCATTATTACACAGTCCTGGTCTTTCATGCGATGCGCTTCTTAAGAGAACGGCCGTAGAGCTAGAGTTACTCACCAACTATGACAAACACCTATTCATTGAGAAGGGCCTGCGCAGTGGAATAAGCATGGTATCACGTCTCCACGCTAAAGCTTATAACCCGTACGTGGAGGTCCATTAAAAGGATAAGTCAGCAGGCTTAATCCAGAACCTTGACGCTGACAACCTTTATGGGTGGGTTATGTGTAATTTTTTACCTACTGGGGGTATTTATTGGTTTGAACGTCCAGAGGTACTTCAAATACAATAGCATTCTGATAACCCCGACAACGGATAAATACTCGAAGTTGATCTGGAATACCCTGCATAGTTACATCCTGAGCGCCAGAGCGAATGTCTGTGCAGAATGAATGGTTTTCAGACTACCAGAAGCACCATCTGCATTGGGGAGCACCGGAAATAGAGTTGAGAAGCTGGTACCCATCTGCGCACTAAAGAGAAGTATGTGGTTCACTATAGGAACCTCAAGCTCTATCGATCTCTTGGAATGAGGCTATCCATGATACATCGTGCGCTTGCATTCAATCAGAGACCCTGGATGGAGCACTAAATTCGCATGAATACAAACCTGCGTAAGGTTGCTACCAGCGACTTTGAGAAGGACTTGTCCAAGCTGATGAGCAATACTGTGTTTGGTAAGACCATGGAGAATCTCAGAAGGCGAGTCGACGTCACGATTGTGCGCTCGGCAGAACATGAAAAAATACGCAGGCTTGTGGCCAGTCTCACCTATGCTCAACATTAAGTATTCGATGATGACCTGGCCGCCGCCCTTCATATGCATAAGATTAATTTAGTGTTAAATCGACCTATCCAAGCACTTGATGTATGACTTCTATTATAACACAATGAAGTCCAGATATGGTAGCGACCTTGCTTTACGCAGACATGCAGGCAAAAAGTGACCTCTTTGATATCACCAACTATTATCCTTCCTATCCTTTGTTCAGTAAACGTAAACAAGAAGGTGGTAGGGAAGATGAAAGATGGGTGTGTCTGTGTGCCAATCAAGGAGTATGTTGGTCTGCACCCAAAGATGTTCTCGATCCTGATGTCTGACGAGGGCGAGGGGAAAAAAGAAGGTTGTGGTAAAGAAACACCTACACCCTACTCATAACATGGAGTCTATGTTCACAATGAAGCAGTTCCGTCATGGAAATGAACATGATATGCAGTGATGGTCACACGATATATGGGCTACACGTAAGTAAGGTGTCACTCTCTCCGTTTGATTCAAAGAGGTGGATACCCTTGAACAGTGTAGACGCCTTGGCCTATGAACATGCTAGTTTACCGACAAGGTGAAGTCGTACTCGTTCGGGGGTCGGGCCCCACGCGACATCAGATGAGCAGTGTGAGCAAAATTCCAAATCCTGGTTAAGCTGTAAGTAAGGGAATAGTCTAGATGCGAGAAGGTGTTCTTGAACCCCCACTCTCTATTTTACCGATAGGCGTGCATTACAAGCAGTTCTGAAATGATGCTTCATACTAGGCTAATGATGGCAACAAGGACAAGAATATGGGTGCTAGTTATGCATTCATTTTACTTGAACTGTTGGATGACACATTGAAAGAGCGTGGTCACTATTTTCCTGAGAGCCATACATCATTTCCACCACCATTGTGTGATGACATGTTGGCTTCAAAACCCACCCACCATGACGAGATTAGTTTGGTTAAAATGGCAGTGCCTCCTACCAGGAGGGACTTTTCATCGGCGTAAAGGAAGTTGTACATGGCAAGAACCATTTTCCGGAGGTTGACAAGGGTGTGAAGAGTGTGACATTTTGAAAAGGCTTTTTTTGGTTTGTTCAAATCCCTCTATATTCGGAATATTTGTATGCAGCAATGATATATCAAGTATTACCAGTAATAGGGGTAAACCTCAGTAGGTTATTTATGGGTGATGTTATTAGAAAATTATCGAATATAACATTCTTGATATAAGAGTAACATTAGACTGTAGCATTGTGTAGTCAATGTGCCAGTTATAAAATTTAAACAATTAATATGATCAATTGGATGACAATTCTCTATATATTTCGAACAGTTAAACTTTTTTTTAGGGTGAATACTAACATGTTGGAGGCTGTAGCTCATGGCGTTATATGGAACCCAAACGCATGAACATTTCAACATACCCACATATTTGTTAACAAGCCGTACTCCTGCGTCGCATCAACCCATAACGCCAGTGAAAATGAATAAACCTAATAGATATATGAAGGAATCTTTACCTTTCCGCCTCAACGCCACTTTCATCCATTCCCCGTTTTCAAATCATTTAAACCACCCACCAAAGTCTATATTTTTTATCACGATACCACCTTGTTTAATTAAGACAATGATTCATTAAGAAAATGAGATAATATGGAAGATGCTATGTTAGCTTAAGTGACATCCGAGCTTACGACGTAGAAGGCCATAAAGTAAGTGATTGCTGATGTTGCAATCATATCTGTTGGTTTTGATGAAGATTTTAGCACTGATGTCTCTAGGGGGTTTGGAAAGGCAAAGGG
The DNA here is from genome assembly GCA_034190875.2 of Urechis unicinctus. Classification (NCBI taxonomy): domain Eukaryota; kingdom Metazoa; phylum Annelida; class Polychaeta; order Xenopneusta; family Urechidae; genus Urechis; species Urechis unicinctus. The sequence goes on along the minus strand of CM067354.1, from coordinate 47,289,456 downwards.
GGAATTCAGAGGTTGTTCAAGGTAAACCAGGGCCAACTCATGTGCGGTATATATCTCAATGACATTTTCAAATGAAGGCCCATTTACTTGTTAGATGGAATATATTCCATTTCTATTAATGTTATTGTTCCTAAAATTGAACTTAATTGAACGTTCGGCAGTGTATTTGTGTACGGATTTACTGTTGCAGCGTGTGTGCTACTTCAATACATTGAGCATAGAGGGCACAGCCTGTTGATCTATATCTTATAATTGTAGTCCATGCAACTTTTAGAATTCGCCCTAGTCTAAGCATTATTCTGTGACCTTCCCCTTACCTATCGTCAATTCATGCTGATTTAATGATTTTCCTGCCCATTAAGGCGAGTGGGGCATATATATATATATATATATATATATATATATATATATATATATATATATATATATATATATATATATATATATATATATATATATATATATATATATATATATATATATATATATATATATATATATATATATATATATATATATATATATATATATATATATATATATATATATATATATATGTGTGTGTGTGTAGGCGTAACATAGGCGTACAAGTAGTACTTGTACGTAGCAAGGCTCACAACGATTGCTCTTTGCGTAATGTATGTGCGTTCGAAGCATACACTTTAGCAGGTGTTGCATATTGTTTCTACTTGTGATATTATCAAAATATTATAATCAATATTGCAAAAACACGCCACAAGCTAAACACAGCTATCTGTATAACCTATTCTTGATCTATATGCCATTTTTTACAAAACAACTGCCGCTTGACATAGTCTAACTTTCCTTTAATTGTGTATTGTATGGTTAAATTGAGTGCCAAATGACAACAATTCTCACTATCGTTATAAAGTACTCTCTCAGTCATTAGTTTGATGGAATAGCTTCATACAGCTGATATGAATTATAAACCTCAGCTTCCCAGAAACCACGTCTGACATACGTTTCACCTGCCACCTCTCCCCCCTTTCCTCAAACATACCCCATATATTATAGCGACATGCCCAACCTGCCTATGCAAAGCATGAAGGCCCGAAAAACGCTCCAGCTTTCACTTACCAGGTTACTTCATGTCCCTTGATGATTACAATAGCCGCCTAAGTCGACGAGAGAATCACTTATACATTCTATAATCAGTTCTATCATGGCCACCAAGCGCATCTCTTTCCAAGCATTTAGGCAAGGCTCATCTTAAATTCAAAAAAAAAGTTAAGAAATAAAGTTCATGTTCTTCTTAATCCTACGCCCGGAATTCGAGTCTTCCTTCATTACTCCAACAGCGTATCGTGTACATTTCTACAATACACTTCACGATACAAAAATTATGACTGGCTCTGTACACTTTTGCATTTTTTCTCTGGTTTGGAATAATATTCATAACTGTTTTAAACATAAAATACCCAGAAATGAACTGCCAAGCATTCGATATCTATCTGATGCGCCGAAGTGCAAAAGTGTTTTCCTGTTGATTATGAGGAAGCCACATCGTACCATTTTTGTTTGACAGTTTAAAGGTTTTTTTCATCAATACATGAACCAAAGGCTTTATTAACAGGCTATTGCATTAAATATACAAAGGGTCATTTATCCTGCATCGTTCGTTGGAGGATAGAATATTCAAATACTGAAATGATTATTTGTGTAATCATTCCAGACATTCATGTTATCTATATTCGTATACGGTCCGCAACCCAGCACGTGTTTTATGCGGTTATCGTTGCCGCTTTTTCCATAAGCGTGCTCCATGCCCTCAAAGACCTCTTTAATTTAATTTAGTCCCGGCTTCGAATTTTATTGCGCGGTCGTTTATGGTTGTAAATATGTAATAATATATATTGCAATTTCGCGTATAGGGATTTTTGAGTCGCGGATAGACTGAATGACGGAGGTATCAACATCGCTCGGGATAATAAAGAGCCAGCACGAATGCATATTATCTTAGGACACCTTTATTTGCAGTCGGTTGGTTGTGTGCGGCGTTTGCATTGATGAATGATTAATTTAATTTACACCCTGGCGTTATTACAATAATGTATTTAGCGAATAGAAATTCCATTTCACAGTGCCCAAACACTCCCGGACGTTACACAACGACCGTTTGCAATGCATGCTGCTATTTGCTTTTTAATAGAATATATTGCACTTATTGCTATTTTTTCTTTACCCAAAACTGTCGTTCTGCCTGTGGTGTGGTTCCGATGGTAACGGCCTTCTTTATTCTGGATGATGCATTTTAATCTCGCAGGTGACATGTAAACTCCCATGAAATTAGCAAGTTTAGAAATAGCCTTGGTAAAATCATGCAGTAGATCTGCGTAATAGCAGACAAAGATATCCTGAGATTTGTTTTGTCCTTGTTGCAGCCAATTACTATAAAATCGTTCCCAGTTTCGAGGGGAAACTTTCAAAAATGCTTGAAATGCTGAAACATAGAAGACAATCGGTCCATAATGTTTGTGAAAGCCTGAATGCTTGAATAGCCGCGATAATTGTCGTAACAGCAGATAGAAATTTGATCTCGTCGACTGATAAAAAAACTGTGAATATTCAATATAACATTCAAAATACCATGTGTTAATACGGTAATTGCAACGATAATTGTTGCAGCTGATGTTCAAACGTCGTAACTGTTCATTGGAATTAAATTTCGAAAACTATTCAAAATCATGGGAACATACAGGATGAGCAAACACACACATTTCTCCAATTTCGGCGTAATTATAATGTCTTTAGTTTGACTCTTTGCGTGTTGTCGCTTCCACTCTGCCACCGCTGCCAATGCTGGGTGTCTGATTATAAGTATGATTCTTCTGCAATTTTGGAGTTCCGAACTATGTAACTTCACCGCAACTACACTGCCATCCCTATGTCCCTCCCCAGGAAAGTCGCGTTTCAATACCTTGTAATCATAAATGGATCCTGTGTATATGCCTGTTAAGAGAAACATGGTGAATTAAATGCAAGCTGACATAGTACACATGTAGGCAACAACACAAGCTGCATGATTACTAACAAATCCGTGTCTTTGTAATAATATCAAAATTAGCTGAATAATTAGTTAAATATACACAGGACATTGCAGTCAAAAATATTCGACATGAATTAAGTAGGCTAAAGAGAAGACAAATTTCGAGAAATATATAAAACTATCTCAAAGATAAGCAAGTAATAGAAGTCATATGTTATGGTTATCATGAAAACTTTCCGTACTTAATCGTTATTATATGATATAATTACGTGCCTTTCACTCCCTGAGAAAATTCCGCAAGCCAACTCAATATCCTTTTTCAAATGAACTTCGCTGAGTATCAATTGAAACAAAGGCATGTTTCCAAATTGTATCAAATACTCTGCTTACCTGTTACCATTTCAAGAATATGTCTCATCCATGTGTTTCCGGATCCCGGCATGCTTGCTAGAGCAGTTATAGGCAATTTGCTTTTCGCAAATTCTATATGCGTGCAGTTCGATCCTAAGCGCTTAAGGGGTTTTGAAGGGGTTGTTACGATAAGCTTATTAGAGGAGTCAACTAAAGGATTATGGATCTTGTATCCATGTCTTGACGGATGACTATCTGATTTGATAGGTTCCACTGAGTGCATTCGAGGAGGTTGCACTGTTTGCCGTCGATAGATTATCCATGGTTGCTGGATTCTTTGGAAGGCAGCAAACACTATAATAATCGAAACGCTGAGAGTAACAACCAGGAGCCAAACCTGTTTACTCGTCATGGCAGCGTACAGGAAGTGACACGCAAAGCGCGCAGCAGATCATTGAATTCGGGCAACAGTATGGTTGTCTCCATATGCGTCCTAATGAATACATTGAAAGTCGTTTCGACATATTTACCCTTATTAAGAACCGTAAGTGTGTAGTGGCTGTTAGACAGTTATATAATTCTCATACATATCAATGCACATATTGAATACTAAACTTGTCAAGAAAGGTTGCTCGGACATATGCGTGGCTGTGTTGGTGTTCTTGTTGTGTTTGGTACATATAAACCGTATAAATATATCGTTGATGTCACAAGAGTAGACCAGTAATTGCATGCCTTGGTAGTCGGATTACTCATCTTTCATGACCCGTGGATTTTGACACATGGCAGACTATACAATGCATCGTAACTAATGACGGAAGGAGTTTGAGCGATAATACCATAACATAGTCGAGTGGCGCTCCGTTGAAGTGCAAAAGGAAGATTGAAATACCAGATTATTGGTCAATAAATACTCCCACACTGTGCATCTGGGTCTGGTTACCAGAATGGAGACAAAGATACCCAACTGTTGGTGGGGTTACTCTGCTAATGATTGTGTCAATTTTCAACAGAGGTTGTGCCAAAAAGCGGTACAATTTTCAACACTCGTGAAAGTGAAAATGTACAATGCATTTTCATTGAGCAATGGATAGATGTACAGGTTGACCTTATAAATCACAGAGATATGTTTTTTTCACCACACAAAGGTGACTGAGGTTCCAATGGAGATTTTTTTTCTTCGTTTATAGAGCCAGTAAGCATGCATCAGATATATTGCCTTATTAAACACACTGATGATACTTTTTAGTAATCAAATCCAGTCACTGATATTTATAACAGTTTGATGCTGTTAAGTGTCGCATGTGATGTCATGTAGAATAAAGCTTAACTTCCTTGTCAATCTCGAACAAGGCGACGTTGATAGCTATGTTTTAATTATAGACTACTAACCAAAAATGCAAAGCAAAAGACATAATAGGTGTTTCTTGGTATTGACATTCTGTCCTGTTTCAACATTCTTGTTTCGCTTTTTGAATGCATTTTTCTCTTGTTATGCTTCAGCTGTTCATTTTGACATAGGTTCTTGGTTCTTGGAATGAAACTAAACTACCTTGTTAATCTCGAACAGGGCGACGGAGACAGCTATTCGTTTATTATAGACTACTAATCAAATATGCAAAGCAAAATATTTAACTTTTTATTGATAGTTTTTTTTGTGCGATGTTATGGCTATATATATATATATATATATATATATATATATATATATATATATATATATATATATATATATATATATATATATATATATATATATATATATATATATATATATATATATATATATATATATATATATATATATATATATATATATATATATATATATATATATATATATATATATATATATATATATATGTACGGGAATGAAATAGATACAAGAGTTGCTTTAAACCGACTCGAAGGTACCGAGATGAAATGATTTACGGTCAGTGATATAGGCAGTGGTATTATTTTGTTGTATGTATGTGGTCAGACTTAGTTGGGGGATATATTAGTGCAAATTATCATATCATCAGAAGTCTAAGAGCACCATCGATAACATATTCTATAGATGCTATGATTCCCTTTGATCCAATATATAATACCACAAACGGAAACATCAAACATCCAATGGAGCAGACAGGCGTGGTTATGAATTATCGGATTGGCTCTAGGCAGTTTCGTGGGGAGCAAAACATTTTGTCACATTATCTCATCTTAAGAACATTGCTTTAACAACATTGCAACGCCATATTCTCTATGGCATCTGTAGATTACTTAACGAATAACAGGTAAGGCAACATGGTGGCATAGAATCGTTGGTACGGTGACATCTTCGTAACGGTGATGTTAAGGGATGTTACTCGGACAATGTCTTGATGATATTCATTATAAGAAATATACGCATATGTGTATTTTAGTATGTTTGGTAAGTATATAGTTTATGTAATGCAACATCCCGACATGTACCTAATTTAAATGCTACCTTTCATTATAGACATTGTGTTATACGTTAACACCACCTTGTCTGAAGTGAAACCTTTTGTTATAACTGATAAGTGTGGTAAGTAGATATTACTTTAATACAATGAGACAGAGATACCTTATAACCGCACGCATGCCTCACTGCTTGTGCTATATGCAGGTGCATAGCGCTATTCATGGGGATACATACATCCTTGCAAGTGCAATTATTCCATGCAAACGCTAAGACATGGTAGGACAAAGAAGACAAGTGAGTACAAAGGAAATCATTATTAAACACTACCATACTTCCTATTCGGTCCACTATACAGTGCATAGTATCCAGATCGTTGTAAATATATGTTCAACCAATGTGTGATTGAGTAAAAATTACCTACATAATTGCCTAAATAACACGTTGAGCCTCCAACATCTTGCTGTAAAAAAGAAGTCACCAAGCTAAAGGTACGCATTCGGACCTGATGACGCAGGCTCTGTGCTCCCCTGACGACGCAGTCTCCGAGCTACCCTGAAGCCGCCGGCACGGACGCGATGACTGAATAGAAGGCGATCAAAGGGGAATACACATTGAAAGAGCGCCGCTCCTATCCACCACCCCCACTCCCGCACACCACATCATTTTGTTTCTGACGGAATGGTCGTCCCCGCTCAACCTTACCCATGTTAATTCAGTTCCTAAAGATGCAAGTAACAGTTTGTTTCTCTAAATCATCTTGAAGACAGAAATTCGCTTTTAAATGACTACCGACTCTGAACTCTTACCCATGTTTGCCGCCATGACAATTACCTCCAACGGGTTTGTCACGTTCAGTATCAGAAAATAACCAGATGTCATAACTGTGCTTTTTTACAGTATTTTACAGATAGTGGATAGCTCAACAGAAAAGGTTTGTTGTCCTCATCAATCACTTACAAGTAATCAATTGACCATACAACACCAGAAAGAGACCACGTGAAGGGAAAAGGGAAATATTACAGTTTAGTAAGCTTCTAAGATGTATCAGATATCTACACTGGAAAGATCTGACAATCATTTCGTCAGCATAATTTTATTTTAAAAATAGAAATGGACATTGTTAAACATATGTGGATAAGCCAATTTAAAAGGATACATGGCATCAAAGTAACTTAATGGTGTATGTCTCATGTAAGTTCGACAAATGGGGAATTTATGTTGATTTTGATGTCTGATGTTGTGATAATGTTTACCTGTACGCTCAATACACAAATTACACCGTAATAGTTGAATTGATATAATGCTTAAAACTCAGACTCTAAATACCACATTGAAACGATCACAATATTAAGCACTATACATCATTTAAAAAAGCAATAACTATATTCAATATGGCGTCGGGCTGCTCTCTGCTACACTATATTACAACATGAAATGTCTGGTTATAAATCAGAGCGTGAACCAATTTATTTAAGTATTTCTTTAAGTTTTCATAACTCTTTCTACGGCTTTAGACATTATGTTATTTATGTAAATGGTATGTCCCTCGATGTTAATTTAAAGTCAATGATAACACCTTATATATCGCACTTCAAGTAAAACTAAAAGGGAAACTAGAGATCAAACCAATGATACGAATCTACAACGTCAATATGGAAGATTTATCATGTTCGATTGTTAGGCAACTTGACAATATAATCAACTATGCATGTTCATGGTCAGCAATGCAAGGCAGTTAATGGGATGTGCATAACAAAGAGGGAATTATAGATCCAACAAGTTGTTGAGAATAGTTTTAACCGGCTTTTATTATCTGGTCCGGATAGATCCTCTTACAGTTGCTGTTGTAGAGAAGCGCGTGGTATCGCATGCCAAGAGCCTTAGCCATGGTTCTGTAACACAGGTTAGAACTACCCATTACATCGTAGCATAGGCCTTCCAGGAGCACAGTGCCTAGATGGGAGTAGAGAGGATTGGCCTCCCCTGCTCTGTGTGGGGTAACAACGACCATTGCTGGGTTGAACATGAGATCTGCTGCCGTCTTGTTGCTTACAAGTGTGAACTCAGCCGTGTGGACATTCCCATCGGTGTCTACTAAGGCATCTTGCACGATGTGCAACAACGTCCACAATTCCGGATGTGTGACGTGATTGTATTATCCAGGCAGGCCAATTTGACGCGACACATGTTCTGTGGACCTGGTGTTAGTCATCGCCTTGTGGTAATTTTGTCCGCGTTCCAATATGGATTTTGCATCCACCAGACCACAGTCATTGGCGCTGTAATAATAATAGCGATACACCAAAACACGTTTGATAGAATCCACAGACTCTTTAAGATATATAGTATCGACACAACTATAGTTATTAATAACTTCAAAATGATTCTTGGCGTTATTTGCATACATTCTTACGATATTTCCATTTTAAACGACTGGTTTTGAGGCAGCTTTTTCTGAGTTCAATGCCTTAAATCTCGCTTCCTCAATGGCGAAATGTACGACGCCATTGGATCAACCATGTCCTGGGTCGTTTTAATGATTTTGAATGCGCTGTTAAAAATGGGTGCTTTATTAAATACGAAAACACCCAAAATAATCACAGTAAAAAATATAAATACAAACCTTGTTTTGGAAATCCACGTTCACAGGTGCTGCGCCATCATGAAATGCTACTTGCCTGGATGAGTTCCCATATTAATTATTCACGTCACGAAGGGGTTACTCCCTCACTGTTTAGTAGATATTTATTTAAATGATTGAGCTATTATCATTGATGCGTGCATGTTTTTCGGTAATCATTTCATTATTCAATCATTTTGTACTTGGCTATCCTTTTTGCCACACTGCATACACACAATATTTGCGGAGCCCATATGGTTCTGTACATCTTGTACATCTTCAATTTCTGAAAATAATTACAAAATTATATTGAAAATTTCGTTCTGTATCGCGAGACCAAACAATTAACAAACAATGATTCACAAGCCAACCAACGTTAAACAAATAGGCCCATGGGTACATGGGGAAACTTGGCGAACATTGATGACATTTTGTTATCACAGTCATCATCATCATCACTATTATAATCATAAAGGTTATCTTCAGAATTGTCTTCATCGCAAAAATCGTCACTAACATCATGATTACTATCTCATCGTCATAGAAATCTTACAATTGGTTATATATACATATGTATACATAGAAAATGCTGAATAATCATTTGTGGGTGCGTTTGACGACAACTACATTTGCTCCTGATTCTGGGATATTTTGTAGATTCCGTCTGATGTTTTGTGAGAGGAGTTCAGCGGTGAAAATAGGAGATCGTAAGATGAGAGCCTAGCAGACGGCTTTGGGGCAAATTGTATGCTTAGCTATACATATATTTGGCTAAACATGCTCGTGCGACTTCTTTCATTACGGAACGTAACTCGAACACTTTACCCACCACCGAATTGATGGTATATAACGAATGTTGGGCTTGAATGTATTGTCTGAACCATGTCAACTATGTTAAGCAATTATATCCAAGTAGTCAAGCGGTGACACTGGCTATATTAACGGCCTTTGTAAAGTCTGATTGAACGTGAATTCGAACGCAAATGTGGCACACGGTAGACTCTACACTACATACAAACTGATAACGGACGTAGTTTTCGAGCGATAATACCAGAAAATAGTTGAGTTGCACTTATTTGATGCGCAAAAGAAAAGAGAGATAAATGCAGGACTACTGTTCAATGAATACACCTACGCTGTGCACACATCTGAGTCTTGTTACCAGAACGAAGGTAAGGTGTGGTGACTCAGTGAATAATTGGGTGCATTTTCAACAGATGTAGGGCTATTACAATGGTATAACATGTAACACATGTGAAAGTGATAATTTAACATACATTTGTATTGAGCAATGCATGTCTGCCAAGCTAGACCAGTTTAATCACAGACATATACATCATGCTCACCACCAACACAACAACGCCTTTATTTTAAACGGGATTTAGGTTCCAATGTTTCTTTTATTTCCCTGTTTATAGAGCCAGTCAGCATGTGTATGATATTTTGGTTTATTGTAGACATCAAGTTATAATTCGAATCCAGCAAGTGAAAGGAAATTCATGCATAGTTCGCCGAATAGATATATATCAAAACATGATCGATTTAAAACACCGATTTATATACACTATTCCCAACCAACGCTCCTCGGCGATTCGATCTCACGCTCGACCTTTGTGTGAAACTTCGTGCACGGTGGCAACAGCTGATTGTTGTGTACAACCTCTTTAGCCAACCCCTTGGTGGAAACATGAGCATGAAAGTCAAAATTTGCGACTGATCCAGTCTAGAGTAAATAGTATGCGCATTATTTGTTGAGCATGCGTCTCTCATGAAAGAGGGGTCAGTTAAGTTACATGCATGCACATAGTTCCCGCCAAGCCGAGAGCGAATGAGGTATAACGAATTGAACAGGGTCATTAAACCTTATGTGGTTTCATCAAACAGTAGTCTGTGTCCCAGAATCCAGTGGATTCGCTTCTGTGTTCGCACCAGAGTTAATAACAAGACAAACTGCTCATCTGATGCGTGCGTATATGCATTACTCATGCTACTGAATCTTCGTGCTATATTGATTGAGATAATAAACCCAAATCGTTTGCTCGCAACCCGTTCACGATCCTGGCTTGTGTTGTGTACGACCTGTTTCCATGATGCGATATGCAATATAGAAAGGAAATCAAATGTCAAGTTGGCATGAATAAAAAAAGCCGTTACGTTTAGGTCAACGTGCACAGTTATAACAGCATAGGCCGCCACTAAATCCGCAAAATAGCGGATGTATGACCAAATTAGACACCGATCTAAGGAATATATGACTTTCTTATAAAAATAAATAAATAAAATATATATATATATATAGATAGAGAGAGATATATATTAGAGATATATATAGATAATATATAGAGAGATATATATATATATATATATATATATATATATATACATATATAGAATATATTCATACATATCCATATATAGATATGTGTATATATATATATGTATATGTATATATATATCTATTTATATATATATATATATATATATATACACACACACATAGATATATATATATATGCATACATATACAGATATATATATATATGCGGAGAGGGAGGGAGATATAGAGATATATATTTAGATATTAGAGATATATATTTATAGAGATATATATAGAGAGATATATAGAGGGAGATATCAGAGGATATATATATATATAGGGAGATTATATATATATAGATATATATATATATATAGGTATATATATAGATATGCATATATATATATATATGATATATATATATCTGTATTATATATATATTATAGATATATATATATATATATATATATATATATATAGTATATATATATATATATATATATATATATATATATATATATATATATATATATATATATATATATATCTATATATATATATATCTATATATATATATATATATATATATATATATATCGATCGGACCGTTACGCTTCATTGACAGTGCACAGTTCCTCCTGGCCTCGCTTGACAAGCTGGTGTCTGCAATCAACTCAGAAGCCTTTGCAATGAAGGCTAAGTTTAAGCCTGATGAAACGAAAAGCCGGCTGCTACTGCGCAAGGGGGTGTATCCCTATAAGTTAATGGATGGCTGGGATAAGTTTGATGCCCTGCTGCCACCAGCCCAGGAGTTCTACAGCAACTCTCTGAGCAAATAATATCGGCTGCAGACTATGAAAATTCTGGAACAAGTTCGGGTTTATAAACATGGGCGACTATCGTGACCTGTACCTGAGCAGACATATACTACTCTTAACTGATGTGTTTGAGATATTCCACATAACCTGTCTTAAACAGTATGGTCTAGATCCCGCTCATTATTACACCAGTCCTGGTCTTTCATGCGATGCGCTTCTTAAGAGAACGGCCGTAGAGCTAGAGTTACTCACCAACTATGACAAACACCTATTCATTGAGAAGGGCCTGCGCAGTGGAATAAGCATGGTATCACGTCTCCACGCTAAAGCTTATAACCCGTACGTGGAGGTCCATTAAAAGGATAAGTCAGCAGGCTTAATCCAGAACCTTGACGCTGACAACCTTTATGGGTGGGTTATGTGTAATTTTTTACCTACTGGGGGTATTTATTGGTTTGAACGTCCAGAGGTACTTCAAATACAATAGCATTCTGATAACCCCGACAACGGATAAATACTCGAAGTTGATCTGGAATACCCTGCATAGTTACATCCTGAGCGCCAGAGCGAATGTCTGTGCAGAATGAATGGTTTTCAGACTACCAGAAGCACCATCTGCATTGGGGAGCACCGGAAATAGAGTTGAGAAGCTGGTACCCATCTGCGTACTAAAGAGAAATATGTGGTTCACTATAGGAACCTCAAGCTCTATCTATCTCTTGGAATGAGGCTATCCATGATACATCGTGCGCTTGCATTCAATCAGAGACCCTGGATGGAGCACTAAATTCGCATGAATACAAACCTGCGTAAGGTTGCTACCAGCGACTTTGAGAAGGACTTGTCCAAGCTGATGAGCAATACTGTGTTTGGTAAGACCATGGAGAATCTCAGAAGGCGAGTCGACGTCACGATTGTGCGCTCGGCAGAACATGAAAAAATACGCAGGCTTGTGGCCAGTCTCACCTATGCTCAACATTAAGTATTCGATGATGACCTGGCCGCCGCCCTTCATATGCATAAGATTAATTTAGTGTTAAATCGACCTATCCAAGCACTTGATGTATGACTTCTATTATAACACAATGAAGTCCAGATATGGTAGCGATCTTGCTTTACGCAGACATGCAGGCAAAAAGTGACCTCTTTGATATCACCAACTATTATCCTTCCTATCCTTTGTTCAGTAACGTAAACAAGAAGGTGGTAGGGAAGATGAAAGATGGGTGTGTCTGTGTGCCTATCAAGGAGTATGTTGGTCTGCACCCAAAGATGTTCTCGATCCTGATGTCTGACGAGGGCGAGGGGAAAAGAAGGTTGTGGTAAAGAAACACCTACACCCTACACATAACATGGAGTCTATGTTCACAATGAAGCAGTTCCGTCATGGAAATGAACATGATATGCAGTGATGGTCACACGATATATGGGCTACACGTAAGCAAGGTGTCACTCTCTCCGTTTGATTCAAAGAGGTGGATATCCTTGAACAGTGTAGACGCCTTGGCCTATGAACATGCTAGTTTACCGACAAGGTGAAGTCGTACTCGTTCGGGGGTCGGGCCCCACGCGACATCAGATGAGCAGTGTGAGCAGAATTCCAAATCCTGGTTAAGCTGTAAGTAAGGGAATAGTCTAGATGCGAGAAGGTGTTCTTGAACCCCCACTCTCTATTTTACCGATAGGCGTGCATTACAAGCAGTTCTGAAATGATGCTTCATACTAGGCTAATGATGGCAACAAGGACAAGAATATGGGTGCTAGTTATGCATTCATTTTACTTTAACTGTTGGATGACACATTGAAAGAGCGTGGTCACTATTTTCCTGAGAGCCATACATCATTTCCACCAGTGATGACATGTTGGCTTCAAAACCCACCATGACGAGATTAGTTTGGTTAAAATGGCAGTGCCTCCTACCAGGAGGGACTTTTCATCGGCGTAAAGGAAGTTGTACATGGCAAGAACCATTTTCCGGAGGTTGACAAGGGTGTGAAGAGTGTGACATTTTGAAAAGGCTTTTTTTGGTTTGTTCAAATCCCTCTATATTCGGAATATTTGTATGCAGCAATGATATATCAAGTATTACCAGTAATAGGGGTAAACCTCAGTAGGTTATTTATGGGTGATGTTATTAGAAAATTATCGAATATAACATTCTTGATATAAGAGTAACATTAGACTGTAGCATTGTGTAGCCAATGTGCCAGTTATAAAATTTAAACAATTAATATGATCAATTGGATGACAATTCTCTATATTTCGAACAGTTAAACTTTTTTTTAGGGTGAATACTAACATGTTGGAGGCTGTAGCTCATGGCGTTATATGGAACCCAAACGCATGAACATTTCAACATACCCACATATTTGTTAACAAGCCGTACTCCTGCGTCGCATCAACCCATAACGTCAGTGAAAATGAATAAACCTAATAGATATATGAAGGAATCTTTACCTTTCCGCCTCAACGCCACTTTCATCCATTCCCCGTTTTCAAATCATTAAAGCACCCACCAAAGTCTATATTTTTTATCACGATACCACCTTGTTTAATTAAGACAATGATTCATCAAGAAAATGAGATAATATGGAAGATGCTATGTTAGCTTAAGTGACATCCGAGCTTACGACGTAGAAGGCCATAAAGTAAGTGATTGCTGATGTTGCAATCATATCTGTTGGTTTTGATGAAGATTTTAGCACTGATGTCTCTAGGGGGTTTGGAAAGGCAAAGGGGGAATTCAGAGGTTGTTCAAGGTAAACCAGGGCCATCTCATGTGCGGTATATATCTCAATGACATTTTCAAATGAAGGTCCATTTACTTGTTAGATGGAATATATTCCATTTCTATTAATGTTATTGTTCCTAAAATTGAACTTAATTGAACGTTCGGCAGTGTATTTGTGTACGGATTTACTGTTGCAGCGTGTGTGCTACTTCAATACATTGAGCATACAGGGCACAGCCTGTTGATCTATATCTTATAATTGTAGTCCATGCAACTTTTAGAATTCGCCCTAGTCTAAGCATTATTCTGTGACCTTCCCCTTACCTATCGTCAATTCATGCTGATTTAATGATTATCCTGCCCATTAAGGCGAGTGGGGCATAAACATATATATATATATATATATATATATATATATATATATATATATATATATATATATATATATATATATATATATATATATATATATCTATATATATATATATATATATATATATATATATATATATATATATATATATATATATATATATATATATATATATATATATATATATATATATATCTATATATATATATATATATATATATAATTGTGTGTGTGTGTAGGCGTAACATAGGCGTACAAGTAGTACTTGTACGTAGCAAGGCTCACAACGATTGCTCTTTGCGTAATGTATGTGCGTTCGAAGCATACACTTTAGCAGGTGTTGCATATTGTTTCTACTTGTGATATTATCAAAATATTATAATCAATATTGCAAAAACACGCCACAAGCTAAACACAGCTATCTTCAAAGACCTCTTAAATTTAATTTAGTCCCGGCTTCGAATTTTATTGCGCGGTCGTTTATGGTTGTAAATATGTAATAATATATATTGCAATTTCGCGTATAGAGATTTTTGAGTCGCGGATAGACTGAATGACGGAGGTATCAACATCGCTCGGGATAATAAAGAGCCAACACCGATGCATACTATCTAAGAACACCTTTATTTGCAGTCGGTTGGTTGTGTGCGGCGTTTGCATTGATGAATGATTAATTTAATTTACACCCTGGCGTTATTACAATAATGTATTTAGCGAATAGAAATTCCATTTCACAGTGCCCAAACACTTCCGGACGTTACACAACGACCGTTTGCAATGCATGCTGCTATTTGCTTTTTAATAGAATATATTGCACTTATTGCTATTTTTTCTTTACCCAAAACTGTCGTTCTGCCTGTGGTGTGGTTCCGATGGTAACGGCCTTCTTTATTCTGGATGATGCATTTTAATCTCGCAGGTGACATGTAAACTCCCAGGAAATTAGCTGTTCATTTTGACATAGGTTCTTGGTTCTTGGAATGAAACTAAACTACCTTGTTAATCTCGAACAGGGCGACGTAGACAGCTAGTCGTTTATTATATACTACTAATCAAATATGCAAAGCAAAATATTTGACTTTTTATTGATAGTTTTTTGTGTGATGTTATGGCTATATATATATATATATATATATATATATATATATATATATATATATATATATATATATATATATATATATATATATATATATATATATATATATATATATATATATATATATATATATATATATATATATATATATATATATATATATATATATATATATATATATATATGTACGGGAATGAAATCGATACAAGAGTTGCTTTAAACCGACTCGAAGGTACCGAGATGAAATGATTTACCGTCAGTGATATAGGCAGTGATATTATTTTGTTGTATGTATGTGGTCAGACTTAGTTGGATGATATATTAGTGCAAATTATCATATCATCAGAAGTCTAAGAGCACCATCAATAACATATTCTATAGATGCTATGATTCCCTTTGATCTAATATATAATACCACAAACGGAAACAACAAACATCAAATGGAGCAGACAGGCGTGGTTATGAATTATCGGATTGGCTCTAGGCAGTTTCGTGGGGAGCAAAACATTTTGTCACATTATCTCATCTTAAGAACATTGCTTTAACAACATTGCAACGCCACATTCTCTGTGGCATCTGTAGATTACTCAACGAATAACAGGTAAGGCAACATGGTGGCATAGAATCGTTGGTACGGTGACATCTTCGTATCGGTGATGTTAAGGGATGTTACTCGGACAATGTCTTGATGATATTCATTATATGAAATATACGCATATGTGTATTTTAGTATGTTTGGTAAGTATATAGTATATGTAATGCAACATCCCGACATGTACCTAATTTAAATGGTACCTTTCATTATAGACATTGTGTTATACGTTAACACCACCTTTTCTGAAGTGAAACCTTTTGTTATAACTGATAAGTGCGGTAAGTAGATATTACTTTAATACAATGAGACAGAGATACCTTATAACCGCACGCATGCCTCACTGCTTGTGCTATATGCAGGTGCATAGTGCTATACATGGGGATATATACATCCTTGCAAGTGCAATTATTCCATGCAAACGCTAAGACATGGTAGGACAAAGAAGACAAGTGAGTACAAAGGAAATCATTATTAAACACTACCATACTTCCCATTTGGTCCACTATACAGTGCATAGTATACAAATAGATTGACCAATGTAATTTATAATGTAAATATATAGTAAATACTGCTAACAAAGCTTCAAATTTGCATTGATAAAACTATTAATTATAAAAAAGCGTGTGGCAATTGTTCCTGGTACACAATGTGTTAATTAGCGAGATAAACGAATGAAGCTTCATTTCGTGGAGATAAAGTTATCCATCTCAGAAGGATCTTCGAGGATACGTGAAGTCAATAGAGTAGTAAATTTATTTGGGACATAAACCCCTATTCTCTTCGTCTAAGTGCTTGAACCCTTTTGGTATCCCCTCTGCCGATGATGATTGGACTCATTATGCTACGCTAATTTTTTAAGGTGTAAGGTATTGGCTGATATATCTATTGATCTTCAAATGTTTCTATATTACCTGCTAAAAATTATTGTTGGGATATTTGCCTAATAAAGTCCTTGTTAAAATGCATTCAATAACTTGAAAGTGATGCTCTCAAAAGAATTGATAGCTCCAATTCAGCAGCCTTGAATTCGCTACAACCAATTATTATTTTGCAGTTTACTCAGTCAAGCATATATTTATGTGCAGACTCGAATTCATCTGTTCGAATGCATTAGCTGCACTGTCGATGAATTATGTTTCGATATACTAGAAGCAATCAGTATATGATTGATTTGCACTGGATCAATATGTAGGTTGATATATACGAAACTATAAAGGGGTAAATCGATAAACTATAGGAGTACTGTGTAGACATTTGGGGTCTGATAAGCTAGAAACTCCAAAAAAGAGCAAGAAATAAGTAAATTACAGTAATTCACTGAAGCTATCAACATCATCGCTGATGCAACCTGGCGATTAAATATCATATATGAAATGCATCTGAGTTGAATCGGGTAAACGCGAAAATATTTCGGTCATAAAAACCCCTTTATTTGCTTTGTATAGTACCAAATAATGGTTGGCTTAATCGCAATTTTTCATTGTGTGCTGTATGCACATGGTAATTCTAATGGGAAAACGTTCTGAGCAAGTATCAATACACGAGTGTTCCAAGTCATAAAATGCCATGGGGTTCAAATAAGGTGCGAGACCATGTGTGCTGATACGATTCCCATGGGTAGTTTAAGGTGCACAGCTTCAGACTGGCCGTCAGCAATGAGCTTAGCCGCAATGAGAGGCAGGATCATATATTTTATTTCACTATAAAAAGAGCAGCAACCGACTTGAGTGACAGTCAAGAAAGCAAGGTTATACATGAGACATTGAAATGACTTTCTTTTGAAGCAGCGTCGTAGCACACGTTTTCATAGATAAAATCTCAGCTAAATATTCGAATGATAATTGACAGTCGTTGACTGCTATATTCTGTATTTAAGTCTGAAGTAATGCGATTACGTGAAGAAATTAACGCTACGTGATTATGTATGGCATATATGTAAGTGCGTACTGCAATTGAGGCGGGTTACACAAGTTTGTTGCTCCTTCAACATCTAGTCCACCAGTCAAGGTGTTTTGCAAATTTCACCATACGGTGGTTAAATACGCAGTGTCACAGACGCATCTTTACAACCTCTTGTGTCATAGGCTACCCGATGTCAGCTAATGAAGACATACTTAGTATATGAAATACCAAAACGCCTTCCCAGCACAATCACATATTTGTAGGTCGATCAGAATATTGTAATCATTCATGAAAGATATGTCAATATGCAAATGTGTGCGACTTTTGGTGGCATTAATAGTTCAGAGGCATTGGGAGAATGGGCTTTACTTTGTGTGAAGGTTGTAACCTGCCCATTCTTGTTAATAACCACATTGTATATAGTAGGCAAATTATTATTGATCGCTGTGAGGAATGAGGGCATATGGACATAAAGGTGGAAATGTCTCGACTTCCTGGGAATCTTATTTGAAACATGTCTCGTAAAAAGTTGTACATAGATATTATGAACAATAAATATACCGTGCTATACGAACTCTAGCGACTGTACAAATATCCCGCTCCTGGCTGCCGGTAGGCAGTCATGTTAAGCGCATCCCACAGAAGGGCATGCTATTTTGGCATCTACAAACCGCATCCCATTTTGTTTTTAAGATATCGATTCAGGTCCGATCCATCGAAAAACAATGTTATTGAAATAACGACCACAAGCCTACTGTTCCTATAAAAATATAATCAAATATTCAACCTGTGATTCATCTGTGTGCTGTACGGTTAGCAGCTATAGGGGTCAGCGATTGCTCTTTCTATATTCTGATCTGTGCATCGTTGCACTCAATGAACATAACCAAGTGATGCTATCTATGAGATTTGGGTGCCAACGCAAAATGACCCAATCCAATAAACTATCGGGTATCAGCTTTATTCGATAGTTACTCAAAATATAGGAATCCTTAGATCTACGAAAATGACCTGGCTAGACATTCAATAAATTACCAAACACTAATGGTACTGGTTTATTTTCGAATGTCTGTAGCGTTGAGCTTTACGTGCATTACGAACATCAATAGTGAATGCAAATAGAAAGAGACGATTTCATCAATCAAATATTGGTCAAACCCTCTGGAATTACCAAAACAAAGTAAATCAAAGCTTCTGAGGCACCGTGCTTTTAAAAGAATACGACACACTTTTAACATAGCAGCAGCTTTATATACGTCTAACCCACATCGTCAAGACCACATTGTCGTATAGGGCAGCCTTAAACCATATACTGGCAAACATCGCGCTTGCATCAAGAATCAGCTCGGAATACTGACTTAAGTTAATCTCGCATGAAAAGCAATCCATTCACACAATGTCGTTCCTTTATGCCCTGTTACAGGCTTTGGACAATACGAACGGTCAATCCCATCCAGCCGGTATGGTTTTAATGAGAAGCTGATATTTTTACCATGATTGTTTATGAGACGATTGTTTAGAGCAATGTTTGCGGAAGATTTCCGTCCACATGTGGGAAATGGAATCCATAATTGCTCTTGTTACAATGCATCCAGGCTTGGTTCAAACACGTTGAAGTTGCAGATTCTTTTCAACAACGATGATGACTCCACTATCTATCAATGAAAACATGCAGTCGGGTTCCATGTTAACACACAGTGCTGCGCTTAACATCATCTAGTCTCTAAATTACTGTGTGGGATAACAGATGCCACAGAAAGATTGATCGTTGACTTTTTAACATGCTGCATTCTTTGATTCTCTTAATTCTGAAAATAGGATAATGACGAAGATGTATGAGACCAATGTAATTTATTACCATCTTTATGTGTGCCAACTCATGCACTTACTGTGATTGCCCTTGGTTTCAAGGTTTTGGGAATCCATTTTGCAAATAGATTGTTCTTATGGGTATTGACGAAGATACATCTAATAGCCATACAATTAAGAAACCGTGAGATCGTTTCCTTTCTCAATAAATTGTTATATACATGACGCTGTGGTGTCAGGAAAGGTAGCTTCGCCGAGGATTTTCTGATAAATGTCTTTTATTTTGTAAGAATGGATCCAGTTGCATAAATATGTTGCCCTAATAACAGCGCTGTCGGCATAACGTGATGTGCCCTCTGCCAACAAAGAGACGCATACAACAGTATCCACGTTTGATATAATATTTCAGTAACGTTCTACGGGAAGCTATGATGGGCTATTCAATGTTAGTCAATGAATTATGGAACTCTGAGTGCAATACCTGATCTATCTAACAATAGCTGGTTTCATATAGGTGATTAGCATACAAGGATGAATAACGCTGTTCAGTCGCAATGCTTTAAACTGTTTGAGAGGAATACAAATAATTAATTAACCGTTGAAAATGCTGGTGGCAATTAGCAGCTGTATTTTCTTACATTTCGCGACTATTACTATCTAAGATTAGTGTCTACTCTTACAACAACGCGCATAAGACTCGTCGAGATTGCAAATGTTTAGAAATACATTCAAACCTTCTCTTTCTTATTATTTATCTGATATTGATTTCTAATCGTTCGAACAATAAAGAGCGGGCGATTGTGAAACGGCGAAACAATTACGGCAATGCATGTAAATAACGGAGCTCGATGTACGAACAAAGCAGCTAAGTACTTCGTATATATGTATAAATATAAATATATATATATATATATATATATATATATATATATATATATATATATATATATATATATTTATAAAAATATATGTGTACATATATATGTATATATATATTGATATATACATATATAAATATATATATATATACATTAATTTAAATAAATATACATATATATATATCAATATATATATATATGTATATATATATTGATATATATATGTATATATTTTACGATATATGTACGAACAAAGCAGCTAAGCTAAGTACTTCGTATATATGTTTAAATATAAATATAAATATATATATATATATATATATCATATATATATATATATATATAGATATGTATAAAAATATATATGATATATATGTATATATATAGATATAGATAGAGAGATCTAGAATATATATATATACAGATTTAAATAAACAAGATATATATATATCAATATAAATATATATATACAGGGATATATATGTATATATATTTAAACATATAGATATATATATACATATAATATATTTATATCTATACATATATATATGTATATGTATATATATATATATATAAATTTACATGCATATATATATATAAATATATATATATATATATATATATATATAGATATATATATATATATATATATATATATATATATATATATATATTTTTATATATATATATGCATGCCCCTTGCCAATTTTACCAATTTGCAGCCGATAGCGACTTTTATTGCTATATTTCGGCTGGCATGATTACTCCTCTTTCGCGAGCATTAACTTGGTGCGAATAGCATAGGGTCGATGTTATTCCATCCCCATTGCATGCTAGCTAAAACCGACGTACACTGCTGCGTCGTTTGTATCTAAGTGATACGTCCATTAATAAGTACAGTATACGTAGTAGGGGTTTAGTAAGGAGGTGTCACATGATCACTTCAGATGACTTCCGTCTTACTGCTGTGTATCTCGTTGGTTCCAGTGCTATAGTGAACAATCGAATTCAATCTGACATCGAACCGTTGACGTTCTAACTTAGGTACCAATGGTGAAGATATTTAGCATTATAATTCACCCAATTTTTGGCGTCCAATAGCCTAATCGCTCACTATACTGGCTACTTTTTCATTGTACAGGCGCTGTTATAACAGGGAAATATTTGCAGCTCCCATGCTAAAATTGTCGCTCTTATCTATGGAACGAATGAATTCTAACGTCTACCGGACATTGAATGGTTTGCTGCCGCGCTGACCTACTATGTGCACAACGCTGTTTACGCTAGTTTGAAGTTTATAGGCTCAATCATTTTCAGGCAATGTTATGCAAGCAAGATGAAGGTTAATAACATTAGCCCTGATATAGTATGGTCTTGTTTTCGGTTAAATGGTATCAATTCGACAAATAAATGTTCACTCTCAGGTCGATCGCTGCTCTATATTCAATTAACAGTTCGTCTGCAACAACCGGAGCGTTCTAACCACATTAAGCCCTTGAGATGGGGCCAAGAAGTAACATATAATTGTCAATTATTTCAAACATTTTGGAAAAGGGTAAAACATGCGTTCATCTTATTACGACAATATTTGTGATTGTGTATACACATTGGCATAATTTGGAAAAATTAGTCTTAACACCTGCACTATTGCGCAAAATACTTTCTGTTTAACAAACAATTCCACATTCCTCTGCGCTTCCTTTGAACCAAATCGTTGTTGGCGATAGTCATGGTTAATATTTCATTCCGAATGCGACAAGTGACGGTCTTGTCTTGTCGGTATTGTAATTTGGTTTCAGGGGGAATCCTGATTTATGATCAACGTCTGCGTCACTTAGAGGGACCGGGCATTTCTGTACCAGCGCGTACACATTTATTGTTTTTGCTATTTGTGGATTCGATGTTACACACATATCCTCGCTTATAGCACTATTATAACATTATATACAAAACACAACACTCTATCGAGGATCATTATGTTGGAAGAAAATATCAAGCAGCTTATACAACAGATTTGGCACATGTTAAACAGAAAATGCGCCTTGAATCAATATTGCCTGCTTTTTGTGACTTGTATGTAGCTAAATACACAAGTTTTTGTGGCTAACATATCTCATACAATATCAAACAGCTTCTCCGGAGGATTGTAAATGCATGGCAAAATGTAGAGATATCAGCCTGTACGCCGCTCTACTTAACTCTACTTAAGCTCCGACGAAAGCATGTTAGCCCACAGGAAGATTATTTTGTTGTTCCGTCAGTTGTTTTGCCTGAGCTTTTGATAATGTCAATTTTTTGGATAAATTTTATATGCAACTTAAACACCGCGAACTATCGTTTCCATCGATAGTGGAGACCACGAGCGCGTTTTCCTGGCTTTATGACTGTCTATGACACCCTTTTCTTTATAGGCTAAGGTATGACTGATGTATGTGTTTATACGGGATATTATGTTTATTAATCCCTCATACGTCCTGTTGTACCTACATACATTTCACATAATATGTAGCATTTGATGCTTCCTTTCTGCCGTGCTTTGCATGTAATTGCGCATGGGAAATGTGCTTATTAAAACCCATAAATAGAATTCTGGTGACGGGCCAGAGTTATACGGATTTTTGTACAAACACGCAAAATGGTCTGATTTACCTTCAAGGACAGATGGAAAAAAATAATAATCTACTGAATATTTACTACAAGGAATCTATGATATCACAATATTATCCTGTTACTTTCTGCAAATGCAGCTGTCTTTTTGACAATATTGGTGGCCTTATGAATGAACAAGCACCCATTCACGGGTCGTTCTGGATACCTAAGGCCTCACTTCCTGCATGTATACCACTCAACAGTTATGCGTTTATGTTGCTTAGTTAATCATTCGAATACTAACGTTTCTAAACCAACCAGATGAGACCAATATATACCCCCGTCCCTCCCTTTTATGCTCGAGCACGTCACCACAGTCGTGTTATGAATTATCAATATCGTTCCAAGGCATCCGTTAGAGGCGTTTCTAAGTATTTTCTGCTGATTCATCATATATCTTGTGCCTTAAGTTGGGGTAGGCGATTTTGGGACAACATCTCTATTGATGGATGTATCTTTGATGAACTTATATAATGTTTTTCGTAAGAGTAATTGCCTAGGACAATCAATTTCCGCTGCGTCCAAATTTAGCTGTAGGGTAAAAACCTTGTCACAGAAACTTACCATAGATTTCACATTTCTCCTTATTTGCTACAATTGATTTATAAGTACATAATATTTCAATGAAATCAAAACAATAGGGCCTTTGAGGATCAGTAGTATCAATTAGGCTAAAGCCCTACATATTTATGAGTATAGGGTAAAAATTCAAGCGTCGAGTGCCAACCGGACCTGTGAGAGTCCCGGGGACTAGAGCAGAAGCATCCCACCAAAACAAGCTAAGCATTTTGATTATTGATAAACATCAGTGGAGGTCTTCCATAATCAGTTGCACTCACTCACATAGCTAATCCAGCATCTATGTCTTGCAAACAACTACACACGCATTATCAAACCCAATATCACACCCAAAATGGCAGAAAATTCACATTTGTTAATCGTTCATTCCAGACAATTCATGGATTATTCAAATAAATTTCAATGAAACTCATAATGCATAAGCTTCAAACCAGCAATCTGATAACGGATTGCTTTCAGCCAGGCACATATTCAGCAGGGTACTGCCAAAACATAAATATCAAGCATACCAGAAAGGATTTTTGACTAGCATATATCTTTCTCCAGGCGATAACGCCAATTTGAATGTCCGACTTGTTCGTAAGACAGATGGGCAGTTACATGCCATTCTTGGTTAAAGAGGGAGGTAACGGATTTGAAGCTAATATCGTGATATTTTTCTACTTCGTGACGAGCAAACTGATGGCCCTTGACAGCGCAGTATTAATTGCAAACCAAAATATCAATACACATAGCTTTTGCGTTGCATAGCTAAGAATCAATATGCAAATGAACGGGTTAATCAATAAAAATACTCGTAACGCGACACGGTTGTCATTACATCAGGTCTAATGTTTGCCCCTACAATCTCCGTCATTGGTCCCATTGTATTAATGAAGGGCCATAAGTGACATATCTTATATATCTCATCATTAGCAAATATCCCAAATAGCTCATACCAGGCATTAAAGTAAAGTGCCGAAAATAATGTACTGCGCAAACCGGATGAAATCTTTATAGGATATATATACTATTGATTGCTGAGCTAATATTTGGTTGGTTCATCGACTCTTAACATATTACCATTTTCTCCGCCATGTTTATGCTTATGACAACCTCGCATACAATTCTTGGTTACTCCACGAAATATTATCAGAGAGCGGCCTTTTTGTCAAATAATGTAGTAACAATGAGAAGATAGAATTTCCGTCGCATTAGGAAGGTCTGTTTGCCCATGATTCTCTATCTATGTAAGTAAAGCATTTGCAACACTCGGCTATAACCCACCTTCGCTTGATTCAGAGCGATTTTCCCATTTATTCATATTTGACGGACAATCGACCATCTACTTACATGGTGGCGCAGGGTAAATTCAACGATAACGATAGCTAATTGATTTCTTCTAACATCATGCTATGATGCTTCGTACACACAAGGTTTAACTCCTAACTTCTACTTAACAAGTAAAACTATTATTCCATTCGTAATTAAGCATTCCTTACTGCCCCAGTAGGCAAACACCGATTGATGGTCATGTTGTCTCACTCATGCAACGAATTGCCTGTAAGCAGCTAATTGCGCAAGTTTTTATGCATGCACTTCTTTCCAACCGTGATTTTTTTGTTTGTGGTGACGTGCTATTTTGTGCAGCTTGATACTCATGCACCATGCCTGGTTAAACAGCAAAAAAATCTTGTAACACTCATGCGCAATGAGCAAAGAGTCCATGCGTTTGACAGTCAAATAAACCGCTTGGGACATTTTCGGGTATAAAAACGTGGATGACTACCTAGACCTTTACGTGCGCACCAACGTGCTGCTCCTAGCAGATGTGTTTGAGATATTCCGAAAGATCTGCCTGGAGCAGTACTGACTGGACCCAGCCAACTACTACACCAGCCCCGGTCTGTTATGGGACGCGCTGCTCCAGAGCACAGTTGTGGAGCTGCAATTACTCACCAACCTATGACAAACACCTCTACATTGAGAAGGTGGGATAAGCATGGAATCTTGTCGCCAAGCTAAAGCTACTAACCCACACGTCTATGGTTTTGACATGGATAAGCCAGCAAGGATGGGCGATGAGCCAGCCCCTACCCACTTGGGCGATTGAGTTGGTGTATCAGCCGGCTGCCCGACAGATAACGGACTATCCCGATAATGCCAAAACCGGATATATAGAGGGAACGTCTGTGCCGAATGAATGATTGTCAGACTACCAGAAGAATCTTTAATGTGCATTAGAGAGCACCACAGAGGTTGAAAAGCTCGTGCCTAACCTGCGCAACAAAGAGAAGTATGTGATCCACTACAGAAATCTCAAGCTCTACCTGGGAATGAGGCTTAACAGAACACACCGTGCGCTTTTTTTCAATCAGAGCCCCTGGATGGAGCCCTAAATTCGCAAACCTGACACAAACCTGCGTAAGGTTGCCTCTAGCGACTTTGAAAGGACCCGTAAAAGCCGTTTAAATACTTCGTTTTGGGTAAGACAATGGAGAATCTCCGAAGGCGAGTCGATGTTAAGATTGTGCGCTCGGCAGAAGAGGAAAAAATACCCATGCGTGTGGCCAGTCCCGCCTATGCTCGTCACAAAGTATTCGATGAAAACCTGGCTGCCCTGCATGAGCACCAGACCTGCCTAGTGCTTAACCGCCCAGTGTATGTAGGCATATGCATACTCGACCTCTAAAAGCACCGGATGTACGAATTCTATAGCAAAATAATGAAGTCGGGACATGGTAGATATCTGGGCCTGCTACATCAACACGAACTCGCTGATTATGGGGATCCGCACAGCTGACGTGTATGCAGATATGCAGACGGAACTAACCTACTGTGACACCAGCAACTACCCACCTGATCACACATTCCACAACGACACCAATAAGAAGGTCGGGGGTAAAATTAAGGACGAGTTCGCCAATGTGCCAATCAATGAGTATGCATCATGTGTTGGCATAGTAAAAGAGGTACAATCCACTATACAGTATGTATTGACATTGCATTACACATCTTCTAAATGATGCCTATCAAATATCACTTGGCTATCCTGCAATATATCTGAAGATACAATGTAAGCAATAACTTGTTAAAGCAACACTGCTAACTAATGCATGCAAACAGTTTTGCAGACTGATAAAAGCACAAACATAAGAATGCAAACATTTTTTTAATCATGTTCCAATATAGATCATTCCCGCTGGTTGTTTCATCGTCCAAATTGTGTTAAAAATGTCTCAACCTACGAGGAAGGCGAGACCGAAAATTAAAAACTAGGCCCACTTCTTCCATTACAGTTTCCCCGGGGCCTCATAGCCTTTCTGCGAAAACATGCAGACTTAGAAACCAGGCTATAAAACCACTATTTATACATGTATTGTTTTTTAGGAACAATACGAGATGAGATTAGGATACAAGAGCCGTTACACGAATGACTTATTTCATCGTGACACCAGTGCACAGCAGGCAGCTCACCCAACTAATGCCTCTAGGGATGTTAGCAATTTGCTATAATCAACACTGGGGGTGTTGAGCTGCTCCCAGAAATAACCATAAAGCCACTATAGTGTCAAATTGAGGTTGAGAGCTCAGTGTTATGAAATGATACCTGCATTAAATCAATTATGCGCTTTCATTACTGAAACACGGTGCAGAAAAAAAAAGAGTTGGATCAGCCTGGAGATGAGAGTTCTTTACAAAAGGGATGGGGATCGCGATGGTACGGATATTAAGCATACTTTTCTCACACAAGCACTGCAATCTTGCGTTATATGCCATCTTCTGACAAAGCTTAATTGAGCGCGCGGTCATATAGGCGCTCGCCATGAATAGGGCTAAGCTAACGGGTATATGTAATGAGTTTCAGTATAGAGCAGTCTTGGCGCAGTGAAAATAAATGTCCTCTTCCGACGCCACCGCCATAATGGCGGCATTTACCCCGATTGTGGCTGTTGGCATTACCTAAGGTATATACAATGTGTTGGTTGGGTCTTCATTGTACAAACGCATGCTATTTATATATTGTATCATAGTGGAAGACCGGCTTTATGCATTGAATGGAACCAAATGCATCAACATGTTGATTTACCCTACTGTGAACGTAATTGTGGCCATTATTCTCAGTTAATGCTTTAAGTCTGTACCAAGTATATACGCATATATATGAAATCATTGAGGCATTTTGATTCTAGTGCTATACTAGCTAGGTTACTTTATTCCTGACTGTGAGACATTTATATTATATTCTCGATTATCTGCCTTCGCTCACAACAAAACAGACAGTTAAATTGCATGGTCATACATATCAATGTGAGAGAGAGAGACGAAAGTTTTATTATTTCGGATATATCTCAATATTTGGGTCATATAAACTTTCGCTACTCTGTGTGATACATTTGCATGTTTTATGCGCGGTCCAATTCGCTTATCAATCCGCTTTTACTTGTACTAGGGACAGCCCTATTCGTTAAATAAAAATGGGGGGTACTCATCTTTAAATGGCTGGCTTAGTTGAAAACCAAAAGGAACTTTTCCTCATACTTTATAAAATAGTTGTGCATGCTTACCTTCAGTGAACGCAATATAACGAATAAAACCTCAAAGAGGAGCAAGTAATTGTTGCCTGGGAGTATGTCGGCGCTCGGCGAGAGATCAATTACAAGAAGCCCATTGAATAAGCAAAACCTCTCGGCACCTCTGGCGGCATTTACTTCTGTCTTTATGTCCATGGTGGTGTCATTTGGCAATGGGACGACAGACTCATGTCGAATGTATTGATCTCCGGACGAGGATTGTAAATCTAACAAGGTTCATTTAGAGACTTCTCTGAACGTGTTGGAAATTGATAAAGACAGTTTGTATGTAACTATTGCTTCATTATTGTGAAGGTGCCACTTTTTACTGGGAATGTGCGATATATGTAGTCGTATATTTACCATGGGGTCTACACAGGTCACTTTAGAGTACCTATTTTAAATGTTTTATTGCTCCCGGTGTATATGCATATATGCTGCAGGTGTGGTTCAGCGAGAAGCGTTACTGATCGGAACGACTTGTCCATGGCTACGTCCACGTTAACGAGCCATACCTATGTACTTTGTATAGAATCTTTAATGAAATACAAGAACAAAGATCGAATCATGATAAGCCAGGCTGTTTTTTGCGTGCATAACAACAATGTAGTTTCAGGCGTTGTCTAATTCGGTTATCAACACGCTTCTAGGTGTACTTGAGGCAGCCCGATTCGTTAAATAATAATGCTGGGGTAATCATCTTTTAAACGGCTTGGTTAGTTGAAAACCAAAAGAAACCTTTTTCTCAATGCATTACCATCTGAAATTTGACAATGCATATACAGTAATCTGATCTAGCCATCATTATCAATAGTTGCTTATGTAAGCGTGATATAGTCGACTATCATGTTGGACGCCTACTGCCTATACCAATATAAAGTTTAGGAACCGGTGCTCATACGATACTTGTTTGCAACAAAACTGCTTTCCAATTTTAGGCGCGATCTTATGTATGGCTGCTTTGTGGGAATCGTGTCACAGGTGAATGCAAATATGTCATTCACGGAAATAACTAATATCATGTCCAGTTCTTGTCTGGATATTTCTGTGAATAATAACTAACGGTTTGTAGTATAGCCCACGATTATTCACTGATTTAGCAGATGTTCAACAGGATAGCTTGTTGCACGTAGCTTGCACCTCTCAATGCCTTGGTGTGCACAATGCAGCTGGCGTAATACAGCTGGGCAGGGGAGTTGGGAATGACAATTCTGGAACCCTGTAGAATGATATCATCCTCGACGCCTTACTCGTCACGATAGTTCCCGTATCCATGGAGATGACAGGGACATTCTGACCGAGTTTCGGACCAGCCTTTAGGGATTATTTCCCGTAGCGTAGATCACTATTCTTCGCTGTCTTCTCATGAATATCCGTGACCTCATGCACTGAGATGTTGAGTATCTGTATGTTGCTGGTTTTGCGGGGTGTGACCCGTGATAAAGCATCTTCGAGTGGTATGTCCTTGCCAGGGACATAGCGCAATTCAAAGTACCGTTGAATACGCAGAAGCATTGCGCAAATATCGACAGTCGCTGGAAAGCACTTTAACTCGTTGATGAAAGTGCCCACAGTGTCACCCTGGTGCTGCTTGCCACTTCCCAGTTTGAATCGTGCAGTTTAGAAATTGCTTCTAGGATAAACGTATTTGGCAAACCTGTCCCACAACGTCTTCAGTAGATGCTTGTCTTCCTAAGAAAAGTCCCACGTGTTGGCCAGTTCGTGGCCTACTTCTACCGTCCAAGGTATCTCCCCTCGAGTTCACCTTTTCAGTTATGCTCTCAAGTGGTCCATTCAGCATCAGTTAACAGGTTTCCTTCAACAAGAGCACGTGGATGATCGGAGACGGACCAATTCATAGAAAGTGCTGGAAGTCCTAAGCTGCTTCCGCTTACCGGGTACTTCCCAAATATATTGCCTGTTATCTTACCTGGAACCGCATTCTAAGATACCGATCAATACCTATATGTGCAAATTATTAAAATTTAAGGTTGACGATAATACTTATTTCCTGGCGCTGCTATTTGCCAGAGACCTCTCTATGCACTAGCATGTATTAGCAAATGGGTCCGCAGAAAAGCCTCTATTAGGCTTGCC
The DNA here is from genome assembly GCA_034190875.2 of Urechis unicinctus. Taxonomy (NCBI): domain Eukaryota; kingdom Metazoa; phylum Annelida; class Polychaeta; order Xenopneusta; family Urechidae; genus Urechis; species Urechis unicinctus. Next base: position 47,258,649 of record CM067354.1, on the reverse strand, counting down.
CAGTAAAGCAGGCTCTCGACCATTGATAACATCAGTTGAGGCCAACAGATAATTACCAGCTGCTTTCTGTCAAAGCAACATATGGTGCATCTCGCCCATAAAAAAATCGCATCCTATACAACATCTATGGTCAGAGAATGGCGGAACAATCAGCTAACATCCTGCATTACAACTCCCAATTAATGTGACGAGTTGTTGCTTTATATGATACTCGCAAACCAATAAGGTATGGTGAAATGAAGTTAATCTTATAGGATGGTAAGCTTAACGCATGAAACTCTGAGATAAAGGTCATGATAGTTTATGTATAATGCCAACGGTTAGTAGACTTATAAGGCGAGATTGGCAACAGTAATCCTGTAACGATGTCCGATGGTTAATGCCAGTGTCTAATGCACGAGAGTATAAAGTTATACAGGAGTTGAATTCAGTTGATATAAAGTGAAATGGAAATAGATATGCAATTTGTTCCTCCAACATTATAATATATATATATATATATATATATATATATATATATATATATATATATATATATATATATATATATATATATATATATATTATATATATATATATATTATATATATATATGTGGGCGTTTATACATATATATATATATATATATATATATATATATATATATATATATATATATATATATATATATATATATAATATATAAATGTATATATATATATATATATATATATATATATGATATTGTATATATATATATATATATATATATATATATATATATATATATATATATATATACTTATATTATATATATATATATATATATATATATATATATATATATATATATATATATATATATATATATATATATATATATATATATATAGATATATATATATATATGCGTGTGTGTGTATGTGTGTGTGTGTGTGTTTGTGTGTGTGTGTGTGTGTGTGTGTGTGTGTGTGTGTGTGTGTGTGTGTGTGTGTGTGTGTGTGTGTGTGTGTGTGTGTGTGTGTGTGTGTGTGTGTGTGTGTGTGTGTGTGTGTGTGTTCATATATAAAAGCCAACATCGTCCAAGATCTACCAGTCTACTTTCATGTTTCACAATATCCAAATGCGTCATGTCTACATGAGTGGTATTTAATAGACAATCCATATCCATACTTGTTTTGGTATCTCACCGTTTTTTAAAATTATAATCACCATTAAATATCCTCAATAGGTGTGTTTTGAATAAGCCCTAGCCGAAACCGTATGATCTGTTGTTCTATTAACGAAATGCCATTTGATATCTTAATGCAATGTCTTTATTCTAAAAGTTATACCAAGTGCACCGAATCATTTCAAGAAGGATATTTCTAGTATTCGAATCAGTACTGAAACGTGATGAAAATATAACGAAGACTAATTGTGGCGGAGAAACTCTCAGTCCTTTTAATCGATCTTCCGTTATCTATGTGAACGAAAGGCTGTTAGGGAATGACATCCTGATATGGGTAATTGAATTTCATAAAGCGAAGCAAATAAATCAGGATATTGCACTCGTGATTATGTTACTTATATCATTGTAAATTGTGTTTGTTTTATTTTCATCGCATCACAATCTAACGGGCACTTGTCATCATGTTTCGGCGTAGTTCCCAATCTTTAGAGCGATTTGTATACAGTAAACAAGAAGGGAGCAAACACTCAATAGGTACGTCCTACTTTGCTGAGCAGATAGTGTCATAAAACTTTGCAGGCACTGGATCAGTTGATGTGCATTAATCCAAACCGATGTAACATTTTCTATCACTCGCAAAACGAGCAATATACCTGAGGCTATGCAAGCGCGCGGCAAATACGCTTACGTAATTGAAATTGTGTGTAGGTTACTGATCAGCAGTACTAAGCTTAAAACGTGTTACATTGAGGTTTTAAAAATGAGTGGTTATATGAGACATGAAAGCAATGCAAAGGCAAACAAATGACAGAGTATATGCAGGTTCATAAATATAATACAAATCTCTTTATGACCCAGATTCTGTTATAATTAAGCTTGCAGGTATTACTGGGTGCCGCAATTGTTGTTAATGGCAGCGATAACACTCGCTTTGCAGAATGGAGTGATTCGCTGGTTCGTTGCAATCATTTCAGGTTATAATATGTCAAATACACACTTTGCAGTAAGTAAAACCGAACGCGAGAGTGTGCGAGTTTGTTGTAGCTAATAGTTAAACTGAGTAGATAGAGCACATTTTCGGCTCTTTATTATCGGCTTGTTCAAATTGGTTGCGCCTTTTTATTGCGATAACACTCACTTTTATTCATCACAAATATCGACTTAGCTAGATTTGCATGAGGGTATTCGCTTCATATTATCAGGGGGGATGATAATTCATGGTTACTTAGAGCATTTTGCAATAAGTAATTCTGAACGCGAGTCTATTACATAGTTTGTTCTTAGTCTGATAGTTAAACTGTTTAAGTGCTAAGGTAACTGGACATGCGGTAGTACGATAAGACAAGGCGGGGTATGTATGTCATGTATGTCTGTATTGCGTCCGAATTGAACGCAAATCGAACAAGAGTTAATCTACAACAGCATTTGATGCCGATGGTGCTTGGAAACGCACAGCATTGAAGGGAGCCATGGAAATATTGCATTATTTGATAGCATGGTAAATACAGCCATGTTGAATAGCAATAATAGTAAACACGGGGATTATTCATATCCAATTTATGAATTAGAGTGTGTATGATAAGTTTGCTAAAGTAAATAAAATATAGCCAATTAATTAGTATAGCGGTTGCGGCAAACGTAAATGTTTATTGGGCCATTAACTTTCACGTGTTCCCAATTCATAATATGGGAATTGGCATAAATCACAATGGGACAGATTGATCAAACATCATATGTAAAAAATGATATATCAAGTATCATCCGGTGATGATTGTGTAAATCGCACTTCATTGCCGCAATATTATTCGGTATTAAAAATAGGCAGATGTGATCAATCTGGGAAAAAATTGATGTTGGGTTTTTGGGAGTGGAATGATCGAAATTTTATAGTTATTTTTAAAAATAAGAACGTCACAATTGGCCAAATAAATCCAATAGGTCATCATGCATTGCTCCAAAAATATGATACATTTGCTATCACTCAAAACTATATCTGGTCTCAATCTCTTATATGAGATATGTCAATCAGTTTATATATGCTTATAATTGTCACATTTACATGGTCAACCGAATGCAGACAGTCATCACAGAATGTATTATAAGCTATAATGCAGTTTCTTAGTATGCAGGCAGCATAAAATATAATACAAATCTCTTTATGACCAGACGTCTGTTAATTCTAAGCTTGCAGGTAATTACTGGGTGCCGCAATTGTCGTTAATGGCAGCTGCTCCGCGGTGCAGAAATGGAGTGATCGCTGGTTCGTTGCAATTCATTGATGTTATAATATGTCACAGATTATCTTAGTGACAAAACCGTTGTTAGCGATAGTGTGCACTGTATAAAAGCCCATTTAATTATAATAGAGCACATTTTCGGCTCTTTATTATCGGCTTGTTCAAATTGGTTGCGCCTTTTTATTGCGATAACACTCACTTTTATTCATCACAAATATCGACTTAGCTAGATTTGTAACAATCGTTTCAGGTTATCAGGGGGGCTACACACTTTGCAATAAGTAATTCTGAACGCGAGACTATTACAGAGTTTGTTCTTAGTCTGATAGTTAAACTGAGTAAGGGCTAAGGTAGCTGGACACTTTCAGCTAGACATGCGGTAGCACGATAAGACAAGGCGGGGTATGTATGTCATGTATGTCTGTATTGCGTCCGAATTGATCGCAAATCGAACAAGAGTTGATCTACGAGAGCATTTTATGCCGATGGTGCTTGGAAACGCAAAGCATTGAAGGGAGCAATGGAAATATTGCATTATTTGATAGTATGGTAAATACAGCCATGTTGAATAGCAATAATAGTGGCACGGGGGTATTCATATCCAATTTATGAATTAGAGTGTATGATAACTTTGCGTAAAGAAATCATTCTTATGTCTATATACATGGTCAGGCAGGCATATAGCGGTTTCATTTTGGGAAAATGGCATGAACTTTCACAATGATTCATAGATCCACATTCATCACCAAGAACATAAGGTCATGCTGTAATAAAACATATCAGCCATCCGGTGATTGTGTAAAACTGACTTCATTGCCGCAATACTATTCGGTATTGAAAATAGCCAGATGTGATCAATCCTTGGGAAAGATTGATGTTGGGTTTTTGGGAGTGGAATGATCGAAAGTTTCATAGGTATTTTAAAAATAAGAACGTCACTTAATTGGCCAAATAAATCACTGCAGATTGCTCGAACATAGTGATTGCCTGCAAAAATATGGATTTGCTGACGATATCAAAATTATATCTGGTCTCAATCTCTTATATGAGAAGTAAGATCATAGAAATTCTCGTATATGCTTATAATTGACCGCGTAATGGGGAACACTGACAGCTGAGGCCGTGAAAGGCTAATAAATACGCCATTGAGGAAAGTTTCATGCCTCGCTTGAGGTTAGCAATAAGTCGCCATAGCGTCATAAATGACAATGTTAACAGCAATTTGATATCAAAGACACGTCAAATTTCATCATTGGCCCTGCAACCGAACAAGCTGGAAATTATTTACGGGTCATCACATTAACTCACAGTGGTGTATTCGCATTGCCAAATGTGCACATAGTTTCTGCGGGTGTGCAGCAGCTAAGCATGAATTTGTGTCACAATATCCTATCTGTTGCTGTGTTGTGTCTTTATCTGTATGCCGCATTCAATGTCGACGCCCATAAGCCACTCATAAGCCAGCAAAGCGAAAATGGCGTTCCGTTTTATTACCCAAGCAATTTGTATGCCGTGTGAGTTTAAGTACAGCTTCTTTTTTATCTATCTTAATTGGTACATCGTCTTCGGTCACTGCTGTGTCTGAGCGGAGCTATTGGGGTTTTTTCAAGTCACTGCTGCATCACAGCTGAGCTATTGCGGGTTATTACAGATATATCGGATAGTTTCACGGCCTATCACATAAGATGCTATATTCTTTAAAAATATTTGATCATCTATAAGCCGATTATCGCAATCACACGCAGTCGTGACTTGATAATTTGAATTCAAGCGAATTGAAGTAAAGCTGACATTTAGGTGTAAGGAACCACGTTCATTGTGTAAAGTAAAGTTTAGGCTCATTTCAGTTCGCCTATCACGCGTGATGTGTTCATCTTCCGTGGCTGATAACAGTAAATAAGGCCCAGAATTTTGCAATCTTACAGGTCTGTCGAGACTTAAAGGTGAGTTCATTATATATACTGTGACTGTTTAATTAATTTGCGGCAAGTATTGCATGCGTTTTTGGCCCAGGCTGATTGTTACAATAAAACTCACGGATAGCCGTCCTTATATATTTCATAATTATAGTCATGATGAATGCTAGATGAACAAGCAGCAAGCCAGCACTATTGGCACGACATTACCTGACACGGGTGATTACCAGCGGCAGGCCATTACTGGTGATCAGTCAGTATCAGTGAAATGTATAAATATATAGTATCGGTGTCAATTATATCATAACGACCTCACAATAGCTGTTTACTTCCTGTGGTAACGTACATATAAGTCCGCGTCATGATGTTACTAGATTCGCGTACGTGGAACAGAGCGAATGAGTTTTGCAGCATTTGCAGGGGAAATGGTCTAGATAAGCTATTGGTGGAACATATTGGATGTTGGTTGGTTAATGATCATTTAAAATCCACCATCCAAGATACCGGTACTAAAATATGAATTGGCAGACTTGCATCATGGGCTCTATAATTTCCATAACGCGAATAAGTATTGGAATGTGTCTTGCAACCCTCGAACTTGCAATGAGCGACAGGAAATGCGTAGTCAGACATGGCGAAAAGAAAGCAAAATGACCTTGGTGTTCGGATATAATCGTGCCCGACGCAAGGATAAGGACGGAACTACGTTCCTCCGTTAATGTGGCTAATAACTCAACACGGGCGTTATTGTAACGTAGCTTTGTGGCGCCTTTCAATCCTTTAATCTTGCTTATGTGAGAAGGTCATATCTTAGAGAATAATATGCAAGGTGTATACACAGCTTATAAAAAAGATTCAATTTAGTCGGCGATGACCGAACACAAGCTCTGAATGCTATATGCACTCCCTGGAGAAAACGTGTGGGTTCTTTGGATTATTTTCTCCTTTCATGGGGAGCGGAATCAAATCAGATTTAGAAAAGCTTGGGTCGCTCACATCCTAGCCGCACAGATTCTAGGTAATTGGCGTCCGCTTTGGTAGACTGTGTATCAAATATCGCCAGTAGTGTCAAGCATTAATTTAATTGTGTCATTGACCCTCCAAAGTTTATATTCGCATGGAGACTGGGTGACCGAGTTTTTTTTTGTCAAAAGACCAATGTTCGGTTTCATACCGAGATGTTATCATTATGGAATACACAATACACAAGATGCATCACTAAAGGGTTATCAAAGGCATGTTTGTTTGCCTGTTTGTTTGTTCTCGATGCACATTGATATGGAGCGCTGTACAATTGGCTAAAGAGGTTCAGTTGGGATAACTTACATGCTGAATATTATTGGGACAGTAGATATAGTCGCCGAGGTCACGTAAGGGCAAAAAAGGACAAAGTAGGGTAATAACACTTCCGAGGGGATGGAAACATGAGAAGGCGACGTATAGTGGCGACAGTACGTCAACGCAAGAATTTCTAATATCGGATCATGTGATAATCATTTCGTACCAAGTGCGCGCTATGACAACCGTCAGATTCATAACATCAGTATTAAAAGGACGTTATCATTCTGTCATTAACAATACGACATTCACACAAAGAAGTAATAATGTATCTTGTGATATTTGTCCTACTTAAGACACGATATCGCAAACATACACAGTTTTCTTATCATTTTGTGTCATCTGTAACTGTCAATATGTATAGGCTGTATCTCACATCTAAATCACTGCTGCGATGCTCTTTGAAATAATGCTTGGACCTTATCAATTATAACAATGCTCTGCGCGAGTCATTTTGCCGCTAAGCCGCACACCGTCTATTAATTTCTCCAGCCGCGTGGGGACTGCTATCTAACATATCGCCAATACAGTTACACTTAATGTGTGTCATTACATTTAATAGTATGTGTCATAGATAGAAGAGAATATGTCCAGAATTTTTATTCAGAAGTGTGCAGAGTTGACCCTCCCGAGATAGTTAGAGTCAGTTTTCATAAAGAGACGTAAGAATATGGAATACACAGTACACAAGATTCATCACCATCTCTAATCAATCATTGTTGCATTGCATGCCTGTGTATATTTCTATCGAATGCATATTAATATGAGAGCGCTGAACATGGCTAAAGCACCTCAGCTGGAATCTGTGTATACTATATTAATGGGACATTAATATATAGTCGAGGTCACGTGGGGGCAAAGAAAGACAAAGTATATAGAGGTAATAAACTTTCCGAGGGATGGAAACAGGAGAAGGCGAGATATAGTGGCGACGAATAACATACGAATGAGGGCACATATGGATATATTATATAATAATAACATGATTTCGAGGGGAGCTATTGCATATATATATATATGGCGACATTTATAGATTGGCATAATAACACCATATACAAGCGCACATACACAATATATGTCATAAGATTATATACGCTATGATTATTCCAGCAGCAGAGGCATATATATAGCTATATAACTATATATATATTTCCTTGCCATAATTATGATATATATATCAGATATATATATATATAGAGAGATATATATATACATATTATATATTATACTATGCATTATAGATATTTATATAGATATATATATATATAGAGATATATATATATATATATATATATATAGATATAGAGCTATATATATATATATATATATGATATATATATATATAGATATATATATATATATATATAGATATATATATATATATATATATATATATATATATATATATATATATATATATATATATATATATATATATATATATCTATATATATATCTATATATATATATATATATATATATATATATATATATATATATATATATATATATATATATATATATAGTTATATTTGAGCTTATAGACAGTGAATATAATTTCTTTAGGTTTATATATATAATCATGCGCAAAAACACAGTAAGGATCTATATGTATCTCTGTGTATATCG
>CM067354.1:47232879-47247879 GCA_034190875.2 Urechis unicinctus | reverse complement strand
AAGCTGTTTCATCTAAACAAATGTAACATATTCCAGGACAATCTCGTACTCTGTGTTGAGTTAGGGGTGTATTTAAGGTGGCACTTGTCCATTGTTCCGGAACAAATTATGACAGTGAACACTCCTGTTATATGAGCTTATATAAAAGCTCAATAAGTTTATTTACAATGCATTCATTATTCAGCTATTTTGTCCTGATTCCAAAATAGTGTGCGCATATTGTACTATTGCCATAGTATTTACTAAGGTAAGAATAGAAGGTGTTATTGTAGTTTCTTTGATATAACCATATAATGGTTAGGGTGTAAACTTTTATCACATTCCTTCGCGTGTCCAGGTTGCAATCAATTAAACATTCGCCTACACACGCGCATAACCTGCACGAATGCAAGTGCTTAATGCGCTGTTATTGCATGAGCCATATGAAGGTAGAAGTGTCATGTGATTCGGTAAGATGCGTTATCATCTATCCATGTTGCAATGATGGGACATATTTCGATGGTTGGGTGTGATATATGACAAGCGAACATTCTATTTTATGTCGTGATTAATGTTCAGGGTAGCAGTGAAACACATTTAACACAAATATCCAGGCTACACGTGGGTGAGCTTAATCCTACGTTGAGCCGCTGAAGAAAATTTCATGGTGGCCATCATGCATATATATGTCACAGACTGACAAGGGCGCTTAAGCAGAATGTCATCAGCATTCAAACCAGACGGTTATGTGGCAGGACACAAGGACTCAAGCTTAGCATCCAATGAAAAATACCAAACCGAGGGTTTTGGGGAAATAAAAGGCTAACGGCATCAATATTGCGCCGTACGTGTGAGTGAAGAAGTGTCAGCATTAGAAGAGCTGTCCATTATTCTCATGTCTATCGTGTCGCCAAATGGGATTAAAGATGGCGGTAAGGACAGCTATTGTTCAAGCTTATGGTCGTACCACATTGTAGCTTAAACCGATGAACGGATGTGCAATGCTTAAAGGATGACATATATGCTTGTTATTTGCGATATTTAATATGCAGTCAGTAAAATAGTAAATGACACAAAAGTTTCCTACCACCTCACAACAAACACCATTTGAGTATTGCTTCGTTAAGCTGCAACAACTTTACTATACCAAGTAAGGTTAATGGGTCATCAGTCCGATTTGATTTTATGCATTTCTTTACCCGATCAAGGGTACTTTTTCAGTCGATCAATGCTAACGATAGACTCTTCGGTTTGGTATATATCATTCCAACAATTTTGGTTCCGTCAATCGTTATAATTAAGTGGCAACCTTTCTTGCTCTCGACCAAAGGGGGCAATCGCCATCCCTTCAGAGTCTACTATAACCTCAATAATGGCAGTGAATTGGCTATAAACTGCTAGGTACTGAATTAACTGAATTAAATTTTGTTTATCGGAAGCATTTGCATCATGCATTCGAAGTACTTGAAGTTAGTGTGACCCTCTACGATTTGCCAAGCCCTTCCTCACTTAACTGTGCAATCAATAACCTATGTATCTTAAGCTGAACAAATTTGCCGTGCTGTCAGGGTGTTCGTATGATGAAAGTGGATTTCAACAACAGCTAATTCAGTTGACATGGTGCCCGATACATGCACCTGCACTAACACATCGATTTCTACCACTTATTGCTGGGTGGACTTTTTTCATTTGATTAAGATACGCCTTTTACGTGTTTTTTGTGATAATAGGTAATTATGTCTAAATAAAAACTTAAGTGCATATTGTTCCTTCCTGTGTTGCGTACCAACGCCTCGACAATGTGTTGCAGAAGCTTCGTCAATTCACTAGATGATTTATCCAATGAATGCAATTGCGCATGCTGCGTCATAAAAATATTTAGCTTGCGGATCGGTATGATTATGATAGGTGGGCATACTTCTTTGAATAACAGCTAGACGGAAACAAATAAACAATGATCTGAGCTAAAAGGCTGTTCTGTTGTTTAGACTGAATTGTATTTCCACAAGTAGATGCTGTTTATTCTGCGTGCAATATTTGCGTTTATTAATGCGACTTGTTTCATGCTCATAAAAGTTTAGCTCAATCACAATAAAATAAATTCAGTAGAGACGACGTTAAACCTCATCCTATAGGTCTTTAAGATTCATAGCAACACCAATTGCAGTTGGCAAAAACTGCGAGTAAGCTTTCTGGTAGCGCTTCGTGCGTTGCCATAAGGTATAACTGTCTGGGCTTAAATCTCGGAGAGCCTGTTAATGCAAAGTTTGGCTGAGGTAAAAAACATCTAAGATATAAGCGCATGCAAGTGCGTGCAAATATAATATGGTATATTCCGACATTTGGACGTGTAGATCCAGTAAAATTTACTGCCTTTTGAGCTCAGCTGCCACAACCTTTGTTAACATTATCCCTCTTGATATACCGCACGTCATGTTTCTGTCCCTGGACATCACAAGCACCTGCTAGTGTCCTCCGGTAATTGAGAGTCGTCGTGGACAACGCCGAGGGATTACATTTCCTCTGTTAGTGTCAATGGGCACACGTGCACGGCATACAGCCCCGCTATGATTTGAATTATTAATTGTCTGGAGCCATATTCTCCAGCATCCTATGTGATATTATCGTAACATAGACCCACTGCCATGCATGGTGAAGTGCGCATTTAATTAGCATCGTTAAAGCAATGTTTTATAATCGCCGAGAACAAATTGAATGCGATGAGGTAAATATTCAGATATTACATTGAAAATTGCAAATTCAGTGCATGAAATGAAACACTTCTCAGAATAGCAAAGCTTAGAGAAGACGACAAAAGAAAGTATTTTTACAATAAAGTACAATAGCCGCATTAGTAAGCTGTATTCGTACGGTAAATTTAGGTGGATGTAACTGTGAAGCCCCAGGATATGTCCGCAGGATTTGACAGCTCATGGCTATTAGAAAACCGAAGCATGTATCGTGTTGAGGTGGAGATACTCCCAAGGAGATCATATTCATGGATATTTTTCGTAACATTTGAAGTACCTGTTGAACAATACTGATGAATCGCAAATACTTCTGGGTTTTAGCTACAATTGATGCAGACAGATGATCGTAGATCTAGATGTATGGATTTAGTAAGTCACTGAAACTATTACAAAAATAGACCGATGACGAAAACCTTTGCTATCATTCTGGTAGCGTACGTGTTTGAAATGAGCAATTAATTAGTAATATTTCAAGCGTATCATTGCTCTACATTATTTATTAACTTCAGTGCGATATGAGTGAAACGTTGGCGTTCCCACTACTTAAGTACACACATTCTGGTCAGCTTAGCCACATAGGATACAATACCAGCAAGATGGCATTCGCTACCAATCGAATTCTCCTGCAACAACTAAAAATATCATTTTGGTGGTTGATAGTGATTTGTAAGCCGAAAATTTTGAAAATAGCCCCAGGGTAATGTTCGTCACATTATCCAACCGACATTGCTAATAAGGAGTATTGCACTTTCAAAAACCTTAATTTCTAGAACGGTACCAGCTACAAAAAAGATAAGCAACTTGACTTGCTGTCACCATAACGCTAACCTAATTGGGGACTATCGAGTCGACAGCAACAATCGTGACTACATGCGCATTTCTGCCAAGCAGCGTGCATTCAGGCATTAGGAACTAAAGCTAAATAACTAATACAATTTTCATTTTAATTAGCTATATATCAAACACAAACTGCCAAGTATTAAAACTTTGTCATATCTTTCAACTGTTTTGTCTATTGATGTGTAGGAAAATGATATAAAAGTTAGTGTGAATGACAAACAAGCTAAAGATTGAATAGGAATCGTCTACTTATTGAAAGTTAATCTTCAATCAAATATATGATGCAACTATGAAAACATATCTTCACAATAACTGGTAATTAAACGAACAGTGCGTACCATATCACTACATATAATATAGTACTGTTTGATTAAATGTACCAGACTGGAATATTGATTCTTTATTTTGTACGATTGGGTCCGTAATCTCTGACACTGTCATATATGCGTTTGTAATTATAATGATACTCTTTTTATGTTGATTTGTGGAAAAAATTTCAAAACACAGCCTTTATTTCTTCATTGGTTAATATTTCAGTGCCAACAAGAATCTGCAGTAATTCATTTGGCTTGCCTCGCCATGATTGCACACAGAAGAGATTGGAATTACTCAGCCGCATAAGGGTCCCAATTCATTATCGAAGCACAAGCATATTTGTTCTTATGATTTTTATGTGGCACTATTTCATGGTTCGGACGAACCGAACGTGTTTTATGTATGGTATTTGATTGAGGTTTGTGAAAACCGAGAAAATCAACTTAAGTATAACGCACGATCTTACCAATAGCTAATATGTTACTCACACAAATCGTGACGAGGCAATATATTTCCAGTTTTCTGCGATTGGATTATATTTATAAGGAGGATCAACCACTTACAAACGTGCAATACGACATTCAATTATCATACATCGAATCACATATGTCATTACAAAATGCCGGCATATGCCGTAGCATAATCATGACTAATCGACAAAACTATGGGTTTTATGAATCATGCGCAATGATCAAACCACCCTAATTTAAAGCTTCTAATTACTCGCGCTTAAAAGACATTCATCGTTGTAACATTGCTCTAGATTTCTTCACAAGGTTTTGGGTAAGGATTGTATAGCAACTATGCACGTACCTTTCGGCAATATTCAACTAGAATATGCAACACTCTGATATGGCATAGTATCATCATACTATCAAAGGCGCATGCAAACGATATCGAAAGAATTTATTTCACACGTGTATAGCAAAAAGCGAAAAACCCAGTGCGTCAAATGTAAGCCTATGGAGGATCTACCTCATAGGGAAAGGAGAGCTTTGATGTGCCTCCTCGCTGGGTATCTAATTAGGTTTGAAATCGGGGAGGTCTGATTGCAAATTGCTGATCCTCTGCACAAAGAATGACAATCAATCAAGCTAATGCTCTTACTGGATTGCGACGTTGTTCCCAGCATTCCAGTGACTGTAACCAATGCTGATATCGGTAAATGATCCGGCCGTTCATATAATAAATCAGATTAAGGAAGCCAGCGAAATTGGCTGATGTGACCGGAGTCTTAAATCACATAATGGCACTCTACAATGCTCTTTTAAAACTCTGCGGTGAATGAATATAGCCCTGTTAAATGATTAAGGTTTGCATGTTTTTTTGCTTATGAATTTGCTTGATACAGCGATGACTGAAAAAAACATAATTGCCCTTTTCACTTGGATGCAGAAGTCCGTGCTGACCCGACCAAAAAACATATAATTGCCTTTTCTAACGTGGAATCTAAGCGTATTTATAGTCTGGTGACACAAATACGATTTATGCTTACCCGAAGGCCAAACAATCTACATGCTTCCACCTTGCTTATAAAATCGGCAATGGGTTTGTGTGTGACTTGCGTTCGTTAGTTCTGTTTGTGGGTTTGATGTGTGACTTGCTTTCGCCAAGTAACCAATTCGTTAATCCCGTTAAGTGGTTTTGTTTGAATTGTTTATTTGTAAACTTTTTTTTTTTGGCTGGCGGTTCAGATCGAAATTTGCTTTGAAATATAAATATTTTTTTCTTTTTTAACATCAACAACATTGCTGCAAAGAACCCAGACTCGTTTCGTGACCTTGATCTCAAACTAAGGTCAAGGTCATCGAAAAAACGAAAATCTAAAACTATATGTGATTGTAAATAATGCATTGTTAATTAAATTCAGGCATGTAAAAAAATTCTTATTACAGAAATTTAAAAAAATTCTTTTATTCGCTATTGACAAAAAAAAAAACATTCTCTAAAAGCCGAAACCACTAAGAAATTTTATAATGACATGTTTGGTCAAAGTGTTTGTCGTTGTTTATGCGCCTTGAGGTGAATTTTGTTTTTTCATGTTAGACTGTAGTTGACAGTTTTCGTAAATAATTTCATCTCACATTAAACGGCAAATATCGATTGAATAGTCATCAAAATTGACTCAATTGCTGTCATGGACAGCACAAATCGAATTGTGTAATTTTTTGGATGCCGATGGCGTCATTTCCGGTACGGAGCGCATTGATGCTCCAGCAAATGATAAATCGGTTGTGGTTCACATCACAGCGATTAACTCAGAGGAGGGCCATGATTCTGCCAGTTATCATGGAAGATTTTGTCTTGTTAAACTTATTTTGAATGTGATGATTGTATCGTAATTTGGTTTTAGCTCGTCGCCAAGTTCAACAATTGGTCAATTGAATTCTTGGTTTTACTTTAATAACTCGCAGGTCAATGGTCATGTAGAACTTCAAGGAGATATTGACCAAAGAGATGCACATTTTCGTTTTTGGGCAGCGAGCTTTCTTTGACAAAATACGCCACTTGGAAGCATACGGATCATCCTGCCGTCGCTCCACTGCGTGTTCTGAAGGCTCTGAGCCCCAATGAGGTGCAGGCTCTGAGCCACCCTGATGACGCAGGCTCTGTGCTCCCCTGACGACGCAGTCTCCGAGCTACCCTGAAGCCGCCGGCACGGACGCGATGACTGAATAGAAGGCGATCAAAGGGGAATACACATTGAAAAAGCGCCGTACCAAATTCAAGCGCTCCTATCCACCACCCCCACTCCCGCACACCACATCATTTTGTTTCTGACGGAATGGTCGTCCCCGCTCAACCTTACCCATGTTAATTCAGTTCCTAAAGATGCAAGTAACAGTTTGTTTCTCTAAATCATCTTGAAGACAGAAATTCGCTTTTAAATGACTACCGACTCTGAACTCTTACCCATGTTTGCCGCCATGACAATTACCTCCAACGGGTTTGTCACGTTCGGTATCAGAAATAACCAGATGTCATAACTGTGCTTTTTTAAGTATTTTACAGATAGTGGTTAACTCAACAGAAAAAGGTTTGTTGTCCTCACCAATCACTTACAAGTAATCAATTGACCATACAACACCAGAAGAGATACCACGTGAAGGGAAAAGGGAAATATTACAGTATAGTAAGCTTCTAAGATGTATCAGATATCTACACTGGAAAGATCTGACAATCATTTTGTCAGCATTGATAATTTTATATTTTTAAAAATAGAAATGGACATTGTTAAACATATGTGGATTAAGCCAATTTAAAAGGATACATGGCATCAAAGTAACTTAATGGTGTATGTCTCATGTAAGTTCGACAAATGGGGAATTTATGTTGATTTTGATGTCTGATGTTGTGATAATGTTTACCTGTACGCTCAAGAAAAATGAATACACAAATTACACCGTAATAGTTGAATTGATATAATGCTTATAACTCAGACTCTAAATACCACATTGAAACGATCACAATATTAAGCACTATACATCATTTAAAAAAAGCATTAACTATATTCAATATGGCGTCGGGCTGCTCTCCGCTACACTATATTACAACATGAAATGTATGGTTATAAATCAGAGCGTGAACCAATTTATTTAAGTATTTCTTTAAGTTTTCATAACTATTTCTACGGCTTTAGACATTATGCTATTTATGTAAATGGTATGTCCCTCGATGTTAATTTAAAGTCAATGATAACACCTTATATATCGCACTTCAAGTAAAACTAAAAGGGAAACTAGAGATCAAACCAATGATACGAATCTACAACGTCAATATGGAAGATTTATCATGTTCGATTGTTAGGCCACTTGACAATATAATCAACTATGCATGTTCATGGTCAGCAATGCAAGGCAGTTAATGGGATGTGCATAACAAAGAGGGAATTATAGATCCAACAAGTTGTTGAGAATAGTTTTAACCGGCTTTTATTATATGGTCCGGAGAGATCCTCTTACAGTTGCTGTTGTAGAGAAGCGCGTGGTATCGCATGCCAAGAGCCTTAGCCATGGTTCTGTAACACAGGTTAGAACTACCCATTACATCGTAGCATAGGCCTTCCAGGAGCACAGTGCCTGGATGGGAGTAGAGAGGATTGGCCTCCCCTGCTCCGTGTGGGGTAACAACGACCATTGCTGGGTTGAACATGAGATCTGCTGCCGTCTTGTTGCTTGCATCGTTGAGGTACAAGTGTGAACTCAGCCGTATGGACATTCCCATCGGTGTCTACTAAGGCATCTTGCACGATGTGCAACAACGTCCACAATTCCGGATGAGTGACGTGATTGTATTTGTCAGGCAGGCCAATTTAACGCGACACATGTTCTATGGACCTGGTGTTAGTCATCGCCTTGTGGTAATTTTGTCCGCGTTCCAATATGGATTTTGCATCCACGAGACCACAGTCATTGGCGCTGTAATCATAATAGCGATACCCAAAACACGTTTGATAGAATCCACAGACTCTTTAAGATATATAGTATCGACACAACTATAGTTATTAATAACTTCAAAATAATTCTTGGCGTTATTTGCGTACATTCTTACGATATTTCCACTTTAATCGACTGGTTTTGAGGCAGCTTTTCTGAGTTCAATGCCTTATATCTCGCTTCCTCAATAGCGAAATGTACGACGCCATTGGATCAACTATGTCCTGGGTCGTTTTAATGATTTTGAATGCGCTGTTAAAAATGGGTGCTTTATTAAATACGAAAACACCCAAAAAATAATCACAGCAAAAAATATAAATACAAACCTTGTTTTGGAAATCCACGTTCACAGGTGTGCGCCATCATGAAATGCTACTTGCCTGGATGAGTTCCCATATTAAATATTCACGTCTTGTAAGGGGTTACTCCCTCACTGTGTAGTAGATATTTATTTAAATGATTGAGCTATTATCATTGATGCGTGCATGTTTTTCGGTAATCATTTCATTATTCAATCATTTTGTACTTGGCTTTCCTTTTTGCCACACTGCATACACACAATATTTGCGGAGCCCATCTGGTTCTGCACATCTTGTACATCTTCAATTTCTGAAAATAATTACAAAATTATATTGAAAATTTCGTTCTGTATCGCGAGACCAAACAATTAACAAACAATGATTCACAAGCCAACCAACGTTAAACAAATAGGCCCATGGGTACATGGGGAAACTTGGCGAACATTGATGACATTTTGTTATCACAGTCATCATCATCATCACTATTATAATCATAAAGGTTATCTTCAGAATTGTCTTCATCGCAAAAATCGTCACTAACATCATGATTACTATCTCATCGTCATAGAAATCTTACAATTGGTTATATATACATATATATACATAGAAAATGCTGAATAATCATTTGTGGGTGCGTTTGACGACAACTATATTTGCTCCTGATTCTGGGATATTTTGTAGATTCCGTCTGATGTTTTGTGAGAGGAGTTCAGCGGTGAAAATAGGAGATCGTAAGATGAGAGCCTAGCAGACGGCTTTGGGGCAAATTGTATGCTTAGCTATACATATATTTGGCTAAACATGCTCGTGCGACTTCTTTCATTACGGAACGTAACTCGAACACTTTACCCACCACCGAATTGATGGTATATAACGAATGTTGGGCTTGAATGTATTGTCTGAACCATGTCAACTACGTTAAGCAATTATATCCAAGTAGTCAAGCGGTGACACTGGCTATATTTACGGCCTTTGTAAAGTCTGATTGAACGTGAATTCGAACGCAAATGTGGCACACGGTAGACTCTACACTACATACAAACTGATAACGGACGTAGTTTTCGAGCGATAATACCAGAAAATAGTTGAGTTGCGCTTATTTGATGCGCAAAAGAAAAGAGAGATAAATGCAGGACTACTGTTCAATGAATACACCTACGCTGTGCACACATCTGAGTCTTGTTACCAGAACGAAGGTAAGGTGGGGTGACTCAGTGAATAATTGGGTGCATTTTCAACAGATGTAGGGCTATTACAATGGTATAACATGTAACACATGTGAAAGTGATAATTTAACATACATTTGTATTGAGCAATGCATGTCTGCCAAGCTAGACCAGTTTAATCACAGACATATACATCATGCTCACCACCAACACAACAACGCCTTTATTTTTTAAACGGGATTTAGGTTCCAATGTTTCTTTTATTTCCTTGGTTTATAGAGCCAGTCAGCATGTGCATGATATTTTTTTTAGACATCAAGTTATAATTCGAATCCAGCAAGTGAAAGGAAATTCATGCATTGTTCGCCGAATAGATATATATCAAAACATGATCGATTCAATAAAATAGTTCAGTTCCACATCACTGGCTGGTTTAAAACACCGATTTATATACACTATTCCCAACCAACGCTCCTCGGCGATTCGATCTCACGCTCGACCTTTGTGTGAAACTTCGTGCACGGTGGCAACAGCTGATTGTTGTGTACAACCTCTGTAGCCAACCCCTTGGTGGAAACATGAGCATGAAAGTCAAAATTTGCGACTGATCCAGTCTAGAGTATATAGTATGCGCATTATTTGTTGAGCATGCGTCTCTCATGAAAGAGGGGTCAGTTAAGTTACATGCATGCACATAGTTCCCGCCAAGCCGAGAGCGAATGAGGTATAACGAATTGAACAGGGTCATTAAACCTTATGTGGTTTCATCAAACAGTAGTCTGTGTCCCAGAATCCAGTGGATCCGCTCTGTGTTCGCACCAGAGTTAATAACAAGACAAATTGCTCATCTGATGCGTGCGTATATGCATTACTCATGCTACTCAATCTTCGTGCTATATTGATTGAGATAATAAACCCAAATCTTTTGCTCGCAACCCGTTCACGATCCTGGCTTGTGTTGTGTACGACCTGTTTCCATGATGCGATATGCAATATAGAAAGGAAATCAAATGTCAAGTTGGCATGAATCAAAAAAGCCGTTACGTTTAGGTCAACGTGCACAGTTATAACAGCATAGGCCGCCACTAAATCCGCAAAATAGCGGATGTAGTTATAAATTAGATAAGCCACACATATTGACCGAGTCGCTAAAGCTAATAATATATGACTATAAATAAAATTTCTTTTAACTATCGTGAAACCAGCAGGCTACTAAACACACCTATTCTAGATCAGAAGGGTCCTGCGCTTATAAGAGAACGGCCGTAGAGCTAGGAATATGACAAACACCTATTCATCACGTGCGCTGGAATAAGCATGGTATCACGTCTCCACGCTAAAGCTAATAACCCGTACGTGGAGGTCCATTAAAAGGATAAGTCAGCAGGCTTAATCCAGAACCTTGACGCTGACAACCTTTATGGGTGGGTTATGTGTAAATTTTTACCTACTGGGGGTATTTATTGGTTTGAACGACCAGAGGTACTTCAAATACAATAGCATTCTGATAACCCCGACAACGGATAAATACTCGAAGTTGATCTGGAATACCCTGCATAGTTACATCCTGAGCGCCAGAGCGAATGTCTGTGCAGAATGAATGGTTTTCAGACTACCAGAAGAACCATCTGCATTGGGGAGCACCGGAAATGGAGTTGAGAAGCTGGTACCCATCTGCGTACGAAAGAGAAGTATGTGGTTCACTATAGGAACCTCAAGCTCTATCTATCTCTTGGAATGAGGCTATCCAGGATACATCGTGCGCTTGCATTCAATCAGAGACCCTGGATGGAGCACTAAATTCGCATGAATACAAACCTGCGTAAGGTTGCTACCAGCAACTTTGAGAAGGACTTGTACAAGCTGATGAGCAATACTGAGTTTAGTAAGACCACGGAGAATCTCAGAAGGGAGTCGACGTCACGATTGTGCGCTCGGCAGAACATGAAAAAATACGCAGGCTTGTGGCCAGTCTCACCTATGCTCAACATTAAGTATTCGATGATGACCTGGCCGCCGCCCTTCATATGCATAAGATTAATTTAGTGTTAAATCGACCTATCCAAGCACTTGATGTATGACTTCTATTATAACACAATGAAGTCCAGATATGGTAGCGACCTTGCTTTACGCAGACATGCAGGCAAAAAGTGACCTCTTTGATATCACCAACTATTATCCTTCCTATCCTTTGTTCAGTAACGTAAACAAGAAGGTGGTAGGGAAGATGAAAGATGGGTGTGTCTGTGTGCCAATCAAGGAGTATGTTGGTCTGCACCCAAAGATGTTCTCGATCCTGATGTCTGACGAGGGCGAGGGGAAAAAGAAGGTTGTGGTAAAGAAACACCTACACCCTACTCATAACATGGAGTCTATGTTCACAATGAAGCAGTTCCGTCATGGAAATGAACATGATATGCAGTGATGGTCACACGATATATGGGCTACACGTAAGCAAGGTGTCACTCTCTCCGTTTGATTCAAAGAGGTGGATATCCTTGAACAGTGTAGACGCCTTGGCCTATGAACATGCTAGTTTACCGACAAGGTGAAGTCGTACTCGTTCGGGGGTCGGGCCCCACGCGACATCAGATGAGCAGTGTGAGCAAAATTCCAAATCCTGGTTAAGCTGTAAGTAAGGGAATAGTCTAGATGCGAGAAGGTGTTCTTGAACCCCCACTCTCTATTTTACCGATAGGCGTGCATTACAAGCAGTTCTGAAATGATGCTTCATACTAGGCTAATGATGGCAACAAAGACAAGAATATGGGTGCTAGTTATGCATTCATTTTACTTGAACTGTTGGATGACACATTGAAAGAGCGTGGTCACTATTTTCCTGAGAGCCATACATCATTTCCACCAGTACGGCCGGTTTTATTGTGTGATGACATGTTGGCTTCAAAACCCACCATGACGAGATTAACTAAGGGGGATGCTAGTTTGGTTAAAATGGCAGTGCCTCCTACCAGGAGGGACTTTTCATCGGCGAAAAGGAAGTTGTACATGGCAAGAACCATTTTCCGGAGGTTGACAAGGGTGTGAAGAGTGTGACATTTTGATAAGGCTTTTTTTGGTTTGTTCAAATCCCTCTATATTCGGAATATTTGTATGCAGCAATGATATATCAAGTATTACCAGTAATAGGGGTAAACCTCAGTAGGTTATTTATGGGTGATGTTATTAGAAAATTATCGAATATAACATTCTTGATATAAGAGTAACATTAGACTGTAGCATTGTGTAGTCAATGTGCCAGTTATAAAATTTAAACAATTTATATGATCAATTGGATGACAATTCTCTATATTAATTTTGAACAGTTAAACTTTTTTTTAGGGTGAATACTAACATGTTGGAGGCTGTAGCTCATGGCGTTATATGGAACCCAAACGCATGAACATTTCAACATACCCACATATTTGTTAACAAGCCGTACTCCTGCGTCGCATCAACCCATAACGCCAGTGAAAATGAATAAACCTAATAGATATATGAAGGAATCTTTACCTTTCCGCCTCAACGCCACTTTCATCCATTCCCCGTTTTCAAATCATTAAAGCACCCACCAAAGTCTATATTTTTTATCACGATACCACCTTGTTTAATTAAGACAATGATTCATTAAGAAAATGAGATAATATGGAAGATGCTATGTTAGATTAAGTGACATCCGAGCTTACGACGTAGAAGGCCATAAAGTAAGTGATTGCTGATGTTGCAATCATATCTGTTGGTTTTGATGAAGATTTTAGCACTGATGTTTGTTTAGGGGGTTTGGAAAGGCAAAGGGGGAATTCAGAGGTTGTTCAAGGTAAACCAGGGCCAACTCATGTGCGGTATATATCTCAATGACATTTTCAAATGAAGGCCAATTTACTTGTTAGATGGAATATATTCCATTTCTATTAATGTTATTGTTCCTTAAATTGAACTTAATTGAACGTTCGGCAGTGTATTTGTGTATGGATTTACTGTTGCAGCGTGTGTGCTACTTCAATACATTGAGCATACAGGGCACAGCCTGTTGATCTATATCTTATAATTGTAGTCCATGCAGCTTTTAGAATTCGCCCTAGTCTAAGCATTATTCTGTGACCTTCCCCTTACCTATCGTCAATTCATGCTAATTTAATGGTTTTCCTGCCCATTAAGGCGAGTGGGGCATATATATATATATATATATATATATATATATATATATATATATATATATATATATATATATATATATATATATCTATATATATTATATATATATATATATATATATATATATATATATATATCTCTATATTATATATATATATATATATATCTATATATATATATATCTATATATATATGTATATATACATACGTGTGTGTGTGTAGGCGTAACGTAGGCGAACAAGTAGTACTTGTACGTAGCAAGGCTCACAACGATTGCTCTTTGCGTAATGTAAGTGCGTTCGAAGCATACACTGTAGCAGGTATTGCATATTGTTTCTACTTGTGATATTATCAAAATATTATAATCAATATTGCATAAACACGCCACAAGCTAAACACAGCTATCTGTATAACCTATTCTTAATCTATGTGCCAGTTTTTACAAAACAACTGCCGCTTGACATAGTCTAACTTTCCTTTAATTGTGTAATGTATGGTTAAATTGAGTTCCAAAATGACAACAAACCTCACTATCGTTATAAAGTACTCTCTCAGTCATTAGTTTGATGGAATAGCTTCATACAGCTGATATGAATTATAAACCTCAGCTTCCCAGAAACCACGTCTGACATACGTATCACCTGCCACCTCTCCCCTTTCCTCAAACATACCGCATATATTATAGCGACATGCCCAACCTGCCTATGCAAAGCATGAAGGCCCGAGAAACGCTCCAGCTTTCACTTACCAGGTTACTTCATGTCCCTTGATGATTACAATAGCCGCCTAAGTCGACGAGAGAATCACTTATACATTCTATAATCAGTTCTATCATGGCCACCAAGCGCATCTCTTTCCAAGCATTTAGGCAAGGCTCATCTTAAATTCAAAAAACAAGTTAAGAAATAAAGTTCATGTTCTTCTTAATCCTACGCCCGGAATTCGAGTCTTCCTTCATTACTCCAACAGCGTATCGTGTACATTTCTACAATACACTTCACGATACAAAATTATGACTGGCTCTGTACACTTTTTGCAAACTTTTGATTTTTCTCTGGTTTGG
>CM067354.1:47190234-47232779 GCA_034190875.2 Urechis unicinctus | reverse complement strand
AATTAAGTCGACCGTTTCCCTAATGGATGGCGTGCACGGCTACAACGAGTTATGCAGTGTCTTTAAAGATAGATATGAAATACTGTACAATAATGTGTCTTATAGTAGGTCTGCAATGGATGCCCTTAATGAATCATTGGGTCATGATGTACACTCTATTGGTACCGGTGGTACATGTGGCTCTTTGCATGCTATCGAATTTTCACAAGCTAGGTCAGCAGCTTGTAAGCCTTAGCGAGATAAAACAGACGTGTTTGTGAAATAACTTCTGATCACTTACTGAATGCCTGCGATGAGTTACATGCCAATCTGTCAAAACTTTTTACTATGACGTTGAATCATGCACATACGCCACGTGGAATGCTAGCATCTATGCTTGTTCCCATTCTTAAGAACAGAAAGAATTCATTGAACAGCAGTAATAATTATCGATCAGTAGCTCTTAGTAGTATCATAGGGAAACTGTTACATATTGTGATTATTGATAGTCAAAGCGATGTTTTGAAATCGGGTAGCTTACAATTTGGTTTTAAACCGTCGCACTCAACAACACTGTGCACTTTTGTATTAAAGAAAATCGTAGATAATTATGTCAGTGAAGACCATGTTATATCTTATTATTGGATGCTTCCAAAGCGTTTGATCGAGTTAATTTTATGAAATTGTTTGGTTTGTTACAAGAGCGTGGTATATGTCCTATAACTGCTAAATTTCTACTTAACATGTATAAGTATCAAACGTTTCGAGTTAAGTGGAAGAATAGCTTGCCCGACAATTTTGATTGTCTTAATGGAGTCAAACAAGAGGCGGTTTTGTCACCCATTTTGTTTGGTGTGTATTTTGATGAATTATTGGCACGGCTCTCAAACATGGGAATCAGGTGCCATGTTGGTCACCTTTATGCAGGCGCACTGAGTTATGCTAACGACGTCGCGTTCATTGCTCCTTCTTTGAATGCGGCCAAATCCATGCTTAAAACTTGCGAAGAGTTTGCCAAAGAATATAATGTTATATTTAACACCTCAAAAAGCAATTTGTTGCTTTTTAATTGTCAAAAGCGCGATGTGAATCTACAACTGAATAGTGTTAGATTAAATGATAGTGCACATGCTGTCCATCTTGGATCCTATATGGGAAGAAATTCCGAACAATTAAATATGCATGCTGCATGTGGTGATGTTGTGTCGAAAACTAATATGCTGATGTCAAGATTCGGTCACTGTTCCGTAAATGTTTGTAATACACTATTTGACAAATATTGCACAAGTTTTTATTGATTCCCATTATGGGTGCTTTTAGTAATTAATTTAAAAGCTAATGTTGCACTTTGCGCAAATGCGCCAATCATATATGGAAACTGCACCCTAGAACAAGAGCGATGTATATTCCTTTTTTAGCTGGTAGACTACCTCTAAAAGAGCAATTAATGTTGCGATGCATGAATTTTTTTCTTAAATAGTCTTAATAGCACGAATGATCTCGTATCGCCGGTTAGCCGATTATATGCCTTTAGTAATTCGAATGTTGCTAAAAATATAAGATATATTATGAGTATCGTTAATCTTAATACTGCTATGTTTACGACCAGACCATTACTGTTAATGATATTTCCAGCAAGCTTAGTCTACCGAACATTGATCAAGAAAGGTTGAACTTTGTTAACTCCATACAAGAACTTTGTGTGGCCCGTGAATGTGAATATATTCCCGATTTTTTGCACGAAGATATCAATGTTCTAGTTAATTTTATTTGCACATTATGATGGCGCCCCACGCTTTGTTTAATGATTGCACTTGAACCTGATGGTCATAAAATATCTGTACCATGATTGCGAAATTAATGCTATTGTTATTTATCAGCCTCGAGACTTTGGATCAACAGTCCCATGTGCTTTTGTTGATTTCATGGTATCCTCACCTCATGTCGATGGTGTCTTTTGGGTAATTTCATTATCGTCACGCAGCTCAGCGTAGCTATAAACTCTTTTGTGCCACTGCGTAGAATTCGCTATGATTTTACCCTGACTAAAGGCCTGTTGTTGATACAAGCTTATATTGAGGAAAACGGATATAGCATCACGTGATGAGTCAAGAAAAAACTAACGCATTAAAGAAAATAAGTAGTTAAGTTCTGGTTATAGAGTATATTGTCTCAGCATACAATATGTCCTTTAACATTCGGTAGCGACATGGATGAGGTAGTACGCGGTGGCTTCGGGCGTCAAATGACACTAGAGAAATCTGAAAGGATGCTACGTAGCACCTTGATTAGGTATTTGCAAGATTAGTAGCACTGCGTTGTATTTTGACTAATTATTACAAAATACAAAGCCTTGGACTATAGCCTGTCAGAGGTAACTTTATCTAATTTTGCTATTGCCAGTATATTTAGGCTGAACACGAGCCTACCTTGGCGCCCAGTCCGCGAAATAACGGACGCGTTTTATTACTCCATTCCAAACAACAATCAAGATAGCGAATCATTCAGGTTCAAGTCTTCTCAGGAACTGAACTAATCACCTTTATGGCTCGTTGTTATAACGTTATGTTAGGTACTGATCTGGGTGGCTCCATTACCCCGTTCGTGCATGAAAGCCGACACCTTGACAACTGACACATTATGTGTCAATATGTTTACAACATCAATCAAGCTTGGGAAATGAACGCAAAAATCGGTAAGCGTCAGCTGACTTCGTGTTCATTGCTATATTCCTGTGGCTATGCCATAGAATGCATTCGTCATCATAACAACGTTGCATCAGCAAACCATATTAGCCTTTACATTAAGTTCAGCCTTACCTTATACGCCGAAAAAGTACATTTGCGGTAGATTTTGAGTTATCAAACATCAAACCGAATTATTGGGCGTCATTGGATGAGTTGATGGTAATGGTGTTGTAAAGAGAATGTGAGGCGATTAAAGGAGAGTGGAAAATTCATTTACATAATAAGGGGATAATATATGCGGTCGTGACACATCTATAGCTTTTGAAGTTATACTTGTTTATTAAGGCTTTGCGGGATTGATGGACCTGTATGTCGCAACAAATATTTGGACGCTTTGCTAGTCAAATGAAAGTGGCTCATGTGATAACGATTGCCTTGTGTGTTATGAAAGGACAATGCATCTACTGATATAACGAGCTACATAGCACGGTACAGAATGAAGCAGCTACAGAGTTAATTCATTCACTGTGCAATTGCATTCCAACTAAGGGCAGCGTGTTACGCTATGCACGCGCATAACAGACATTTTATTGGATAAGCACAGACATATCTTTTCATTCGTCTTTTTGGTGCAATCCGTGAACACATGTTTGCTGTAATTGCCGCCTTTTGTTTAGTTACTGCATACATGAGTACTACAAATAGTTTCATTTTGTATGCACACAATTAAATCAACCTGCACTTAAGATTTACAATGGAAGCTACTGGAAGCTACAGCAAAGGTATATGATACACTTGACATTTACTGGTTAATCTGCGCGAAGCAGGCATAGAATGCATACTCATGAATAAGACAGTACCGCACTGCATAATAATAAGTTCTTATGATATTATTCAATATAATACAATTTGAGAGCGTCTGTAGAGACTGTGGTCGCATAACAGAGAAATATGCGCAATTATCCAAAATAGGGTAGTTTGCCTTGCAATATTCTGAGAGCTATCAGAAGTGCCGAAAGATTTGCCAATACGTAGTCGCTTTTTGAGTTTTCTTTATTCTACTTATCTTCTGAATCAACATCTGGGTACATTAATTATAATTTAAAATAACGGAAATTTGGTTTTATACATAATAACGAATATATATTGATTTCGTTATGCTCAATGGTTTTTCTTCTTGCAAAATAGTGTTGACCCCATAAGATATGTGTCATAATTGTTGCATGGTATCAGCTAAAGCCCAATTCGCAACATGCTTTTTTATGTATGCTTGGTTTTGCTTGGAAACCACTCTACCGGTTCGCGGCGCAGCTCCGAAAGAGTTTTATATTTGTTCGTGACACATTCGTTAAAACCCATGTCGGGCTAAGTACTTCAACAACACGAATAATAATGCTAGACTCAGCATCAACAGGACCACACTATTATCTGCGGAGAAGGCTGTGCAATGGACATCCACACCGCAACAACATTACTAGTTACCGTATATTGGCGTAAATGTCTGCCACACAGAGAGTAATAGCACAGGCTCGTTGAATGGGGCGCATACAAATTGCCCATCCCGAATAACAGACCAAATTATGTTGCCTCCTCAGATGAATATCGTGCCATTTTGCCATCATAACCACCGGCTTTGCGGTATTTGAAAACTCTCGTATAGTCACTTTGGTTGGTTTATATTGTCGTTCGCCCCTTACAGAACAATTAATTGCCGATTAACCTATGGTAGAGAAGCGAATTGGATAGACGATTGCTGTTTCCGACCTAAACTCATCGCATGTCAACAGTAAATTCAAAACAGAACTGATCTGAGAAGCAAGAACGATTATTACAGGAGGCGCACTTAATGGATGCATTAATGTATATCCAATGCTCGATAAGCGTATTGGCGAAGGTACTGAATTTGATAGTATCATCTGATCCGTCTCTCCCGCACAATACGCTGAATAAGCATAGGCTGCCCCACCTCCACCGAGCTACAGTATCATGTTGGGATCAAATCAATTCATGTATAGGTGCTGTTAAGGGTTGCGCTATGACTATGGCGATTTACCATTGCTTCACAAATCTTAGATATATCATTGCTTGACACGAAAATAATTATATAATGAAATACCATTATACGGTAATCACTTTGCTTGCTTGAAATATCATAGCAGTTGCTGTTGATATCATGAATGTCGCGAGTAAAGTATGTGTTTATAAAGAATATATTGCGTTGGTTTGCATCGTGACCATAGTTGCATTCCAGAGACTTTGATGGCTGATACAGTGATGCTTTTATTACTCCTAGAAGCATCAAAAATAAATTACACATCATATAATTTTCTACATGAATCGTCAGGTATGCCGCTTTGCGAGTAGGCCTGCAGTAGAGAGATTGCAATTCATGCGTAGCGGAGAGCTATCGAATAATTCTCTAGTCTAGTCGCCACCTAATCCTGCTTCTCATTATCATATATCTTTAAAGGCCAGTTGATGGTATTTGAATGGCATGTAGTTTGGCTTTGTTCTAGAGTGTAAGTTTTCTAACAAAGAGTCGACAAGCGTCGTTGGAACGTCTTTAACGTAATGTAGTCACTTTTTTACACTCGAAACGTATGGAACTTCGAAAACAGGAAGGTCATCACAGATGATATGAGTTGTTAAGCAACCCGTCCGGACTATCGATCCAACCTGTCAACCGTCGTGCGTCGTATTTTAGGGTATTACATTAAGCTGCAGCGCAATCATAAATGGTGATGAACAATAACTTATGACAACCACTGGCGATATTTCTACTAAGGCATTAATGGTTGTTGATAACATTCATTCCGAACAAACTAAGTTCATAACCTTATCGTGGCCAACCTTGCGTCCCCGATATTAGCTAGTAAAGCAATTAGTGTGTGTGAAACACTTCAATATTTCCGCTGCGAAATGACAAACGTTATTATTATCTGTCTCGTCATGTAGCGATTGTTTGCTGAACCTTTTCCAAATTAGGGTCAATTTAATCTTTGATCCTGTTTTATCAGATGCATTTGATACGTGTTGGTCGTGTTTTGCAAGATGCATCCCATGCTTATCACCCTCGTAACATTAGACAGCATCTAATGAGCACACTGCTAGCCGGCGGAAACCTTCCACTCGATGACCTGATATCAAGCAAGTACTATACATAGATATTACATCGCACAACTGCTTACATAGCGGGGGTATTTGTTATTCTTCCATCGTTGTTTCTTAGTGACTGACAAAAAAGATCACACCGCCTATCGACATGTTTTATCTGAAACATTTAGCCTTTTAATCCAATACATTGACCATAAACCAGAATATATGGCGCAATCATAACTCGTACTAAGGAACTAGTCAGTAGGTTTTCTTTATGTTTTGCGATGTTCCATATTAACAACACAAGCCACACATGTGGGTTAAACGAATGTCATTACAACTAGTTTGTGATATGATATATAAAACATATATATATATATATATATATATATATATATATATATATATATATATATATATATATATATATATATACATATATATATATATATATATATATAAATATATATATATATATATCTATATATATATATATGTATATATGAATATTTATATATATACATATATATACATATATATATATATAAATATATATTTATACATATATATATATATATTTATACACATATGTATTTATACATACATATATAAACAGATATACTTGTGTATATATATATATACATGTGTATAACTGTATGTATATATACATATATATATATATATATATATATATTTACATATATATATGGGTATATATATTAATATTTATGCATATATATAATTTTATATATATGTATGTAATTGCATGTATGTTTATAAATATATGCATATATATACTAAAGTATAAATATATATATTTGTATATATAAATATACATGTAGACTTGCATATTAATATATATATAAATATGTATAAAGACATATATATCCATATAAATATACATATATATATATTTCAATATAAATCTATATGAATATATTTACAAATATTTGTAAAAACATATGTATATATATATAGATGTATATACATAGGTATATATAAATCTATATATATATGTTCATATATATATATTAAGATATATATATATATATATTGATATATATCAAAGTGAAGGAATCTATCTTTCGAAGAAATGACACCAATATTTGAATCAAAACTTCAGCAGTACCTTTTTAAGAATGGAACATGCTTTGATGTGTGATTATTTCTGGAGGAACGTACTCGGCTTAATAACTCGCACGAAAGTATCAAAAGCATAGCTTTTTTGTTGACATTGTTCAAGTATTAGACAGATGAAAAGGCCTCTGTCATCTGCTGTTATGTAACGTGGAATTTTCTATATTTTACTACTCATCATGCTTATATTAGTTTGCTTCGGCTGGTCACTCTTAGAAGGATGCATGCTCACCTTTTTTGTGGCTGTAAACGAAATTCCACTGGTTTACCGATGAAGACAGGATGGAAAAAGGCGGATTTAAATGAAGGAATCCATGTTTTGAAAGCAACTACAACCTACAAGTAGCTTCAAGGATTATATCAGTACTCTAATATCGCAGGTTTTTTCACGAATTTATCAGACCATAGCTTTTTTTGTTTTAACTTTGCTCCAGTATAAAACATCTACTATGACATAACATGGCGCTGATTGCATGTTGTTGCAGCGCCATAAATTGTTAACGATACTTTAGCAGCAAATGTTGGTGATATGAAATAGGAACTGCAATATTTTATCAATGTTCCGTTGAAAGTTATTTGATCAAACATTGCATTTAATGTATCTACACACGCAACTCAAGAACAAAATGCTATTGGTAGTCTATTATATTTGATCACTATGTTCTAAATTATAGTTATTCTTTACGATTTTCTACCTATTATTTCTCAGTTGTCCCTACAAAGCAGTCGGCATCTGTTCTAAAACTTTGTTAGAGCCCTAAATGTGAAGAAACAAACAAGAAGTATGCCAAGGCTAGAGCAAATGAACGTCCTGTGAAGCCAGTTAACGTGCAAAGTACGTGTGCATGTGACCAAAAAGTCATGCATAGAAAGAAGCAGTTATTGTGACAAGTAAGGTATGTCAAAGCAGCCGCGCAGGAAATATGGCTTATGAATATGCAGCTAGTGTGACAAGCAGGATATGTTAAGACAGGTGCGAATCACCATAGCATATAATACAGGCAACAAGCTGATAAGTGAAGTATGTCGAAGTAGAACTATGGTGTACAATGTAGGAACTAGTTTCTCAGGCAAGTTATGGCAAGGCAGATGTGAAAGAACAGTCTGACTAGTGTGGCATATGCAATTTTTATGTATACATATAAGTAAGAAAGTGCAGTATTTCTTTTAACCAACTTGTGTGTTGGAATGGATTAAATCCCATGACCATTGGTCGATTGAACAGAACCAAAAACTGTAGGTAAGGCTTGTGATTTGGGGTTTAACCTCTGTTAGCCGTCCGAGTAGATGTCTTACGATATTTGAAAACGACGCAATGTTATAAATTTTGAGATCGATTCAGACACCTATCAAACACTCCGATCGAATGGCAATATATGTCTTCTCAGAGGTCCTGTATGGCAATCGTTTGTATCTATAATTACTTATCTACAATATAACAGTGTCTGAATAGTCAAGTTTTCAATATGCTAAGTGCTGCAGCATTGTTGGTTTTGTTTGCTGTTTGTTTAATTAGGTTGTTTAATATATTAGCTGATAATTGTTATCTTCCTGTTGTTTTAGTTATTCACCTTAATGTTGGACAAGTATTAGCATAGTTAAGATAGGATGAAATGATTGCACAGCATCAAATATTACTATATAGGTGTTCTCTGCCTATAGCTAACAATTAATAAATCGATAATACATATAAGGTTATCAAACAGAAGCACATCCAATAGTTGACAGTTATTGCCATTTGATAACTGAAATATTTTAATATCATATCACCCCTACAGTTAAGTATCCTGGCTTGAGTATCTACCTACCAATTTTAATAAAGCCAACACTTACATTATCCATAAGTTAGTTAATATATAAGCATAGCATCACTTAGCAGTACAATATAAGGGATGTACGGAATAATGGTAGGGGTGGATCCTCAAAAAGTAAATTTTTTGATATTTCGGTTAACTAAATTTCAGATTTTTTAACAGGGAAGGTGAGGCAAAAGGATGATAGATAATATTTAAGGCTTTCAGAGTCATGTTTTCAATTGTTTGGTGTACAGAAAACATGTAGGTCCTTAGTGATACCAAGTTTCAGGCTAGTAAGATAATTATCGGGCAAGCCAGATTTTGTTTGCAATTGAACGATTATTGATATCAAACGTAACTTTTTTAATATTAAGAAGTTGCCAGAGATCATTACAAATTGGTACTTTTAAGGTCAATGTTGGTGACATTGGCTTAAGATAATTAGAAGACATGTTTTGTGTTGCATAATTTTACAGTGCAGCCCTAAAGTAGGTCCATAATTGGAAATATGGCTCGGACAAAAGAAAAAGCGATGAAATTGTTGGTTTTGACTATCCATAAAATACCATCCCATACCACAAATATATTTCTAAATTTTTTAATCAGGCCTTGCACCTCTATGTTTTCACATTTATCTCGTTACAAAAGCCATTTAGAGCCTTCATAATAAATAATAGCTTAATAACGAATTTGTAACGGATGCTCTAACTGCACTCAAGAGATCTTTTCTATTGTATTTTGCAATGATTTTCAGAATTTGAGAAATTGTTAAAGCCGAACAAAATCAAAAGTGTCTCAGATCTTTATGAACAGCGATATTTAATGGGCTACAGATATTTCAAAATGTGCAATGTCTACATTAATGGCCAAAACGGTCAGTGAAAATTAAGTCATCGGGCTGGTAAAAATAAAAGTGTGAGGTCACCGGTGTAGTGTTTCGTCGGTGATAATTGTAACTTTCACTGAAATATTACATTTAACAAGCTTAGCTTTGTACATTGACGATGTATCAAAAGTGGCAGGCGATGTTATTTCATCCGGACATGACAATACTGCCCGTAATGTCTCTCATTGATATCAACCTGAGGACTACAATGTCGTGCAGTACAAAGCTGCTATCAGGTCAATGTATCATCAGTGAGGATATATATCACTCATAATTATCCTCCTAAAAACTACGATATATGGCAATATTTAGCTTTTATCAGAACTACGAATCACATGAGGGTAATGGTACTGCCATTGCATTATAACGTTCAACCAGCCTCATTTTAAATATAGTCGATGCATCACGGTTGATATATGACGGCAATTGCCTTTGGAAATGACTACAGTGCCATAACAATCACCTATTGCGCTCAACCTGAGAAGTAATTTATCCTGCAGTATTGAGCTGATATCAAGTCCATGTTTTACCCGCGAGAATTATTACGATTACTGAATTATGACATTTTGCCGTTATTACGTTTCAATCGATAAGTAGACAATGTATCACGGATATGTGATGTAAAAGATATCAGAAAAGGACTATATGACTATGTAAATATCGCTAATCATTTTCATCCTATGAACCACGATATATGACAGCATCGGGACGATCCATCAGGTTTTTGAATTGAAGATATCACAGAATTATTACTTCTTACTGGACTTTCTCGGTTGATATACCATGTACCAACGTTGATATACGAGGCAAATGTCATCTTGGCATGACAACGTGCGCGAATTGTTACTATCCTGGATTAATACATATGCCGAGGTTAGTTTAATATATAGACCGTTTATCAACGGTGACATATGATGCAAATGTCATCTGAACATGACCACCGTGCCCTTTGTATGACCCATTAATCATGACCAGAGAAGTACAATAAAAGGCATCAGAATGATGTATCACCGATGATATTTGATTTTACCACTTAATTTGTAATCTGCTAAAGATTCACCGGATATAATGGAATTCGAATCAACAGTGATATATGATGCAAATGTAATATGAACATCACGTATATGCGCTTAATTTCAAACCTTAATCTACAGTATTTGACTGTATATCGCTGATATTAGGACAGTGTATCACCGGTATGAATTGATACTCCCTGTAAATGTTTACTTTTTTCGAGATACATGGGTGATATACAAACATTGATATATGATATTAATATTATCTAGGCATGATGAAAATGTCCTAAATAATACTCGTTGACCCAAAGCTTGTAACAAACATAGCTGGCAATATTTGGCTGAAATAAGGACTACGTGCCGTGTAAAGGCCGAAATATTTAGCGTGTTTGTTTACGCAAATACTTCGGCATCATTTGTCAGGCTTTTCCTGTATCTTCATTTTTCGCCTTGTTGCTCAGACACAGCGACTAAATGCACTCACTCCGCGATACGACGGCACTGTCCAAATGGGAATACAGTGAATAGCACAGTGTCTGCCACTCCTTACCAATATATACGTTGATTACTGAGAAATTAATTTATTCAATTACTCTACCAGGCCGCAATGCTGCCGATAGTCATCGACTGTAATCTATCAAAGAGTTTTGTTATATATCTTACTGTTTTGAAAGATTGGCATCAAGTGTGCTATTGAAACTAATTTGGCTTAGATGAGCCTGGTGGATGCAAGCAGAAATAGGATAGTGTAGCCTTCTGATTGATTTAACACGTTTTCATTGAGGTCACGTTAACTTAGGAATATTACAGAAAGTTATGTCTTATCGCAAAACATTCTGCACAAAAGCGACCAAACACCTTTCAACACAAATGACTCAAGTGCGATATAATATTTGGCACTTCCAACTAAACACTGAGTTGGACTTTAAAATAAAATTGTCATCAAGAGCGTCACATGACAACACACCGATGATCCCACAAGTTGATAATCTGTTTAAGACTAATCCTCGGTCTTATTTCTACCTGCCTGCTTTGTAAAAAAAGACACTTAACATTGCCCTTATGTAGATTTTTCAGTGGCATGTATTTCGAAAATTCACGCTGCCTGTGAATAATATATTAGCATGAGCGGCCAGCATAAACCATTAACCAATACAGCCACAAACACTATGTTTCAATGTTTCTTAAATTGACATGGTATCTAAGCCACGTTAGTAACATGCTCAGACTCACCGTAAAAGCAAAGATTAATACACATTGCTAGTCAATATCCTCACCTTGTCATTTTCGCTTTTTGACGAGTAAACATATAAAGCCAGGTGTTTCAATAACTGAAGATAAAATCACAGCATTGGGAAAAGAACCAGAGAGAAGCTACTAAGAAACAAGGTTGACAATAGCTTCTCCCTGATCGACGTTTCATAGAACAGTCATTTGCTGGGAAATGCTTTCAACGAGCAATTTGCAAAGAATAATTTTACTCGACGTTTTGAAAACAAAGCATTGCAATCACCATTTGGACGTTGTCATAAAGTGCTAGGTGTTTTGTATCTCTATACTCTCTTATCAATTAATATTACATGGCTGAGGTAGAAAATTACCATGGTGTAACTGATGTGAGTGTGATACTACAAAAATGAGAGTATAAATTAGCAGTAATGTCGTTTGGTGCGCGGTCTGCGCCCTAGATGCATTAATTATCCCAGAGAAGGCACTGCAATGATCCGCTTGCGTCCTAAGGAACGCATTGCGCTTTCATGAGTTTGTGATCTGCCAGATGAAATGTTGCACATGATTTTATTTCCATCTTCGTAAGGCCACATTTTAACATGCAGTTTCTTATATCGCCTATGCCTCAGCATCCCTTCTAATGGCAGAGACACTCGTTGTATATCATCAGCGCTGGTTGCGACTTACGGTATGCTACCATTCTCTGTTCGGGTTCTTTTCTACTTGGCACTTTTCGGTCTCATTTGCAGGTCACGTTGGCACCTCCTACTACATTATGCCTAAATGGCACTGCCTGGTCAAAGAGCCCATATCAACGTAACTGTAGTACTTATAGATTGAAACCTAAGATAATTGTGTTTTATCAAACCAATTATCTAAGTTTTGGCCATTTAATAAAATGCTACAGAAAAAGCAGTTGAAAGCAAGCACAGATTCAAACCTATCAGTATCTCAAGATCCAGACAAATATGCACAGAGATATGATACTCGTCAAACCGACAAACACAGATTACCCCTGAACAGGGAGATCATCAAAACAACAGTGCTGTCGCTTTCCAGAGCAAAACATCCTTCTTATTTTTAGTAACCAAGTAACACTGTCCTCGCCCAAAGCCAACGTCAGTTTACAGTTTAAGGATAAGGTTCTTCCAGGTTTTATTGCAACAATAGTCTGCATTCAACACTTTTGCGAGATGCGGCAAACACCTGAGCATCGCAATGCTGGTGATGAATCTTAGCGCCAGAAATATGGGTATGAAAATTATATGCATAGTATGTTTCATGCAGCTTCTGATGGATAAAAGTCAGAGTAAGATTGTAACGATGCTACATAATCATGACATAAAGCACATGACGAGGAACTTAAACATCTTAGATCATTCACCGGATTTTGATATAATCTAATTTCAATCATACTGCGAGAAAGTGGTTGGATGTGCCGAAAAAGCTTCTAAACATTGAGGGAGATGACTACAGGCATAGTTGTATACTGCATGACGCTTTTCATAACCAAGACAAACTATAACGTGAATTAAAACGTGGCTAGTTAATAAGAAATACAGTAAACACGGGGCAGAATAATTTGGAAAGTAGATGTCAACAAGACCAATAAGAAGTCGGCCATAGGTGTGAATATCATAATTGTGTTGATACTTTATGACGAAGAAAATTCGAATAATTTTGCTCTCGAATTTTACCCCACAGGCCAATATGAAAGCATTCTACAGGTAAAACGGCCGTCATATAATGATTAAAATCGGACAAGTGCTTAACATATAGACGGATAATGAACATTCTGAACTTCAAATTAACGGTGATAATCTGCACAAAAGGTAGTTGTGATTTGACTAATCACTCCATCTGAAGTACTTTCATTATAATCTTAAAGACGCTTGTTATTCCTCTTGGTCATTCAACTTAGCCAACTCTATTTGAAGCGGTAAAACACGTCGGTCGAATATTTAGACAGCCACACTGCACGTGATTGAACTAAATACATGATATATGAGGCGCCTTCAAGTGCACTATTTACATTTAGTCAATGTTATTATGCCAGTGACACACATTTTCGGTCTTGAGGGCTTTAGCTTTAGAAAAATAGAACTTGCTATAATGGTTTGTTCTTTTCAATGTCTTCATAGCTTCGGGATATGTGTTTTACTCTACAGCCCACACAGTAGATTACATCTAATTTCATGTGGATACATGACAGAAGTGAACCAACCTGCATTGTGCACCTTAATTATTGCTTAGGGCGCAAGTAACAGTGATCTTTATAAATATGTGCGCCATGCAATGACCTTGAATACTCATTGCATCAACGCTTACATGTTTTCGAAATGATATATCCTCTGATATTTGCTAAGCCAACCAGCCCCATTGAGCTTGTACACCACCTCTGCCTGTCGGAGAAAGACATATGTCCAAGCTATGTTCAATAGCGATTGAAAATAAAGAATGACAGTACTACCATAATAGCGTTACATATTCACCACATGATGCCTGCGCTGATACGCTAGCCTCCCACCCCTTGTATTGAATCAATCGCATCTTAGACATTTCGCCTTCTATCCCCATGCATACATATTTGGGTGGCTATGTATCTGGATCTTGAGATACTGGTAGCTTCGATTCTGTGCTAGCTTTCAACTGCTTTTTCTGTACCATTTTATTAAATGGTCATTAAACGACAAAATCTCAATCAATAGGAAGAGCTATTACATAAGATCTGCAGTGATTTAGGTTTCAATCGTGGAATGGCATGTGAGAGAAATTGAACTTGAATTAGCAAGATTTGCCTTAATTATAGTCCACAAGGAGAGCATATGGTTAAGTTGGTGTCCAGGTAGTTGATAAAGCCATGTAACGTTTTGTTAGATAAACTTTAAACAAAAGAATATAAGATATAAGTAATTATCTATTTGCAAGATACGACACATACTTATTTGTACCCGGTGACAAACTTCTCCATTGTGTTTCTGTGTGCTGCTCTAACTGATCACTGTAAAGCCAGTTGGGAGCAACTTGCCAGGGCCATGCTGACTGGTATGGGCATGGTGGATAACTGATGTCTACTTGGGGCTCATCAAATTAGGGTTTTTGTCTACTGAAGCGGCATCTGCCCAACAGACATGGTATTCTACACTGTGAATATACATGTGGATGATAAAGTGTACTTTGGCATCTAATTCCCCAAAGATGCAATATTTCATTTATAATTGTATGTCAATTATAAATTAATTCTTCGACAAGTGAGTCCGGTGACAACACACCAATGATCCCACTAGCGGATTATTAGTAAATGCATGGACCATAATTCCACCTGCCTATTTTGTACTAGTCATAGTTTATCAATTGCAATACTTATGTTTAGCTGTGATTATCTTGTCTACTTTCAGGCAGTGGTCAAGCAGTACGTATCAAAAACACTTTAAACCTTTCTAACTGCGTTTGATTACTACTTCCACATTCATTATTCTATAGATTACACTCCAAAAACGTGATTACTGTATTGTCAATGTGCACCCAGACTGTACGTAGAGCTGTGATTTCCATGAAGAATTTAATTGGCGGCTGTGTTATCCAGATTTATAGATTCGACATCTGAACAAAAGAGTTTATAGCCTTTGCTTAGAGTGCTCACTCAAGCGTCCGCCCGAGAAAATATGTAAAGACACCACCTATGAGCCGCCGCGTATTGAGTTGTATTAGTGTATCATGAAACATCGTACAAGGCATCCACCAGTGAAAAGAAATGCGGCGATTTTACTCCGGAAAATAGTTTTAGTGTGTAAACTGGCGCCAGTGGGTGCCCATTCAATCGAATCAGCAATATATCCAACAGAAAGTTTTGGTAACCGGACTCACATAGTTTGACTTATTTGCGATGGGTTTGGGTCAATAG
The DNA here is from genome assembly GCA_034190875.2 of Urechis unicinctus. NCBI lineage: Eukaryota > Metazoa > Annelida > Polychaeta > Xenopneusta > Urechidae > Urechis > Urechis unicinctus. The sequence goes on along the minus strand of CM067354.1, from coordinate 47,217,048 downwards.
AAGCAATTAAAAGTCCCACTAGATATCACAATTTTATCAATGGATGATGTTAACGTCAACGAGGGAAAGCATATGCCATCTGTGATACAAACATGGGAAATTAAGTGGGTGGGATGAACCAAACACTAACGCAAACCAGTTTTTGATATAACCTGGCCAATGATAGAAGTTGACAGAGCTAATACACTTCAAAGGATGCCTGCAGCCACATCCATGACGGGCAATGGCCGCAGAGACCTATTCCACTTTTCTGTACAAGAGTGTAGTTTCAGAACGATGTGATAAATGAAATCTTATCGATAATATACCAACGAACTATGACATAAAATAGCTTATGCCGTCTACAATATCCGGTGATGAAATCCACACGAGGTAGTCACTCGCTACCCCAACGACTGGGATATGTTGAAGCTACAGGCAGCTTACACCAAAAATACAACATATGATATCTGTCGAGCATACACTACAATATGTTAATAGTCTTGCATTAGCGGGATAGATAAACATGAATGCTAGACATGTAGCTACAAACTGGAACCTTTTGCTTTGAAGTTGCGCTTTTGCTACCCCAGAAGTAATAGTCAGGGTATTAGTTCAAGTACTCCCTACATTTTTGCTCGATTATGGAGCATCCTCTGTTTACAGGGACGAGCAGCTCCCCAAAGCAGCTACGTTAAAACTACTGTAACCGCGGTGCTAATCTTGAGGGGATGGTTAAGGTTGCTCCCTTAGGGAAGATACAACTATATAATTTTCTATAAATATATCTAAATAAAGATACGAATTGTATTTATCTGACAAGACTTAAAGCCTTCTTTCATACCTTGTGAGAGTTGCATATCTTCATGAATAAATCATTCATATCTATCTGACTCATCGCTAATCATCTTGTATAGTCATAATGATGCCTCCATGGCAACGGTGCCATATTATGCATGTAGAAAATAGCTCCCGGGGGTAATAACTAACTGAATAAACTATCGGAACGTTATATACCAGAGCAATGTTATCTAAAAGACATTAGAAAAACCAATATTGTTCGTAAATATATAGCTATCATGTGGACGACGTTAATTGTTATATCTATAAGTTTTATATAGTTTATATATTATATCATAGAGAATATATATACTGTATATATATGGAGAGCACTGCATTTAAAGACGGGATAATATATATATCATAGATATCTATTCAACATATATGTATATAATATATATATATTATATAGAAAGGTATAGAGTATTTATGATATATGATCTATATATCATTTTATGAGATACTAGCTTCTATAAGGTGCTCTATGGCGATCTTCTATCATATCTCTGTGAATGGCTATCTATAAGTATGTATCTATCTCAATATATATCTCTCAATATACATATTTGAGAGACGGAAAATATATTTTATATATATGCTGCTCGCCAGGCCGCATACATGTTCGTTACGTGCACAATCTTTGAATTGCTTCGCGGCACAAATGAGTATTGCAGTTTTGGAGCATTCAACTAGATGATGACCATATCACTTCTTGCACATCCCTATAATGTCATTGATCAATGAAATCGATTTCACCCGAAATGGTAGATTATATATTTAGTCATGGACATTGGCCTTCGACATAAGGAATGCCTCTTTCGATGCAAAACCGTTAGGTGGTATCAGACCAATTGTCCCCTGGTGCTTCGTAGAAGAAAACGAAATAATTAGCCAGTCGTCTCCCATTGACAGTAGCCATGGGCGTCGTTAGCGAGGTGGCCTCATTGAACAAAAACGCCTTACACTACCTGAATGACCAGGCATTCTCTATATGAACCAAACATATTTGGGAGGTTTTAGAGATATTATTTCACAACAAGCATATCTAACAATGAATCACATAGCAACTTTAAGGGATTCTAGCTCTAGAGCCTAGAAGATTCGTTGTGGCATTGTAATGTGATACTGCAAGCTTTTGTAATATGTAAACGGTGGCAGCAGCTCATGCATTCACTGATATATAACTTGAGCATGTGTATTTTTTGTGTGTCGACAACGAGTATATATCGACACATTTTAACCAACATCAGCAAATATATGCGCAATGTTCTTAATAAATCACTCATTTTATAAACGCATTATCCGTATTATGGCATTGCGGCTTATAAGTAGAAATTATGTAATCGTCAATACAAGGTGTACACACAATCAAGAGTTCAGCTGAGTCGGACATGTTCTACTCAGTTCGTCTTTTGATAACGTTTGTGGGCTTGTAATGTGAAAGAACTAGCCAGTCTTGCGATGTCGCTCCTTCCTTGATGTGTATTTTTATAGGAGGACATAACATGATACCATGTGGGGTTATGGTAAACAAAGTTTTCAAAGGCTTGGATCGGTTATGGTATTGCAGCAGGGTGGTTTTGCATAAACGCTGTGATACGCAATGTTTCTATCCGCGTGATAACTGACAAATACGAATCCTTCTATGCCTCTTTAATGTCACAATATATATCGGATAATTAATTATTGCATTCCAAATTGTTAATACGCTTTTCCGGTTCAAACGCTGGCAATTGCCAGATCAATCATGCATGTACAATAGTCGATAAGATCAGTGTGATCATATTGGCACACGTGCAGAATCCCATTTAATTATGCAGCTTCCCGGATACAGAAAGCAGTATCCGGAGAAATTTGTGTTAAGAATTTTGTTAAACATATTATATTATGATATATCGGATTGAACCATAAAACTATCGACGCATGAACATTGTGTTATGCATGCTGCTTTTTAAAGGCAATTTGCCAAAAGCAATGTTAATTATTCATATTAATCGGAATACGCAGTGAAGCAGCGGCGCCTTCCGATTTAAAACGGTACTCAATCAGGCTTTTGTTGTGCTGATTGCTTTGTAGAAGAAAAAGAAATAACAGCCACATTGCCCTCCTATTGACGGTGACAAATTATATTTGATTAAATTGGGCTAGCTATGTTGCCGTACTACAATGTATGACCAGGCATTCTCTTATGAACAAACATATTTGTGAGATTTTAATGACATTGAGATTAAACTTTATATTGATGTCAAATTAAGTGGAGGCTGGCAAATACGCCTTAATCTTTTGAGCTGATTTCAGTCACTCATATGAAGAACATTTGGGACGCTCAGCTCAAATTTAATTAAAACAATCATAAATAACAAGAATCGCCTATAAAAGGAATGATGGAATTCTGTCCATATAGAGCCTAGAAGCCCAATGTCCGTGAACATTGTAACGGGTATGCTTGCACTGCTTTTGTGAAGGCTGTTTGTCAGCAGCTAGGTAGTCTAATAAATCGGAGCATTTAAGTGTGTCGTAACCATCACTAATGTATAGAGTCTCCACTGTGTATATAGCACTGTAAAATCAGCAAATATATGCGCAATGTTCGGATATTAAATCACTCATAAACCATGATTATTCCTAGTAATCATAAACGAGTAATATCATACAAAGAATGAATGCTTTTTGAACACACTGAGACTCCCTTGTGCATACATGTCTGATCGTAAAATGGTTATATGTTGGGTACACTAAAACTCTGATGAGCAAGAACTCCTTTGAATCGTTTCAATTATAAATAGCAGAATGCACAGATAATGATAAATTAGTGATACTGGCAAACACACAATCTTTGAATTGCTTCGCGGCACAGAAATGAGTATTGCAGTTGGACAGCTGGTGCATTCAACTAGATGATGAAACCATATCATTTCTTGCACATAAATGAATGTCATCACTCAATGAAAGTCCATTTCACCCGAAATGGTAGCTTATATATTTAGTCATGGACATTGGCCTTCGAAGAAGCGAATGCCTCTTTCGATAAACCGATAGGTAGATCAGACAATTGTCGTGCTGGTGCTTCGTAGAAGAAAACGAAATAACAGCCAGTCGTCTCCCATTGACAGTAGCCATGGGCGTCGTTAGCGAGAGAGGCTGACAAAAACGCCTTACACTACCTGAATGACCAGGCATTCTCTATATGAACAAACATATTTGGGAGGTTTTAGAGATATTAATTAAACAAGCATATCTAACAATGAATCAACATAGCAACTTTAAGGGATTCTAGCTCTAGAGCCTAGAAGTGCACTGTTTGTGGCATTGTAATGTCTACTGCAAGCTCTGTAATATGTAAACGGTGGCAGCAGCTCATGCATTCACTGATATATAATGTGAGCATGTGTATTTTTGTGTGTCGACAACGAGTATATAGACACACATTAACCAACATCAGCAAATATATGCGCAATGTTCTTAATAAATCACTCATTTTATAAACGCATGACCCGTTTATGGCATTGCGGCTTATAAGTAGAAATTATGTAATCGTAATACAAGGTCCGCACACAATAGAGTTCAGCTGAGTCGGACATGTTCTACTCAGTTCGTCTTTGATAACGTTTGTGGGCTTGTAATGTGAAAGAACTAGCCAGTCTTGCGATGTCGCTCCTTCCTTGATGTGTATTTTTTTGTCAAATATCTGCTCCATGTGGGGTTATGGTAAAACAAAGATTAAAGGGACATATGCTATGGACCATCAACAGGGCATAAACGCTACGATACGCAATGTTTCGAACTGTTCAACTGACAAATACGATGTAATGCCACTTTAATAACAAATATATATCGGATATTTAATTCCTGCTTTCCAGATTGGTTTAATAACGCTTTTGCGGTTCGTGGTGTAGCTGGCGCCCATTGCCAGATCAATCAGTCTGCATGTACTACATAAGATCAGGGATCATTTGGCACACCACAGAATCCATTTTAATTATGCAGCTTCCCGCAGATACGGAAAGCAAAGTCCGGAGAAATTTGTGTTGGGAGAATTTTGTTAAACATATTATATTATGATATATCGGATTGAACCTGCAAAACTATCGACGCATGAACATTGTGCCCACATGCTGCTTTTAAGAGCAAAGTGCCAAAAAGCAATGTTTAATTAATCATATAATCGGAATACGCAGTGAAGCAGCGGCGCCTTCCGATTTAAACGGTACTCAAAGAGGCTTTTATTGAGTGTTTGATTTAGCGTGTATCATCATCGAGAGCCACATCGCCCTCCTATTGCAGTGACAAATTATATTTGATTAAATTGGGCTAGCTATGTTGATCGTACTACAATGTAACCCTACGAAATAGTTTGCCAACTCGATGTGGATTGTAATGACATTGAGATTTCACTTTATATTGATGCAAATTAAGTGGTATTCGGCAATGATCCCTAATCTTTTGAGCTGATTTCAGTCACTCAAAGAACTTATACGCTCAGCTCAATTGAATTAAAATAATGGCAAATAAAGCCCGCCTATAAAAGGAATGATGTTGTTCCGTCCATATTGTAGTAGATTGCCCAATGAAACGCGTGAACTACTGTAACGGGTATGCTTGCACTGCTTTTGTGAAGGCTGTTTGTCACTGCTAGGTAGTCGACATCGGAGCCTTTAAGTGTGTCGTAACCATCACTAATGTGCGGAAGCCAGTCTCGACCCTGTGTATATAGCACAGTAAAAACGGATTTTCTTATTCGGATATTATAACCAGAACCATGATTATTCCTAGTAATCATAAACGAGTAATATCATACAAAGGATGAATGCTTTTGAACACTCTGAGAATCTCTTGTGCATACATGTCTGATCGTAAAATGGTTATATGTTGGATACACTATAACTCTGATATGCAAGGACTCCTTTGAATCGTTTCAATTAGAAATAGCAGATGCACAGATAATGATAAATTAGTGATACTGGCAAACACAAGAATTGTTAATCTCTCAGAGGGTCTAAAAACCGTGTACAATGATGGTGATGATTATGATATATCGATATGAAACATAGATTGCACAACATTATTTTGTCTTATTTTGCTGGTTGAACATATTCCGAGTTAAAGTGTTCCCACTCACTCTGCATATATACATATATATATATATATATATATATATATATATATATATATATATATATATATATATATATATATATATATATATATATATATATATATAAAAAGATATATATATATATATATATATATATATATATACATATCTATATATATACATATATATATATATATATATATATATATATATATATATATATATATATATATATATATATATATAGAGAGAGAGAGAGAGAGAGAGAGAGAGAGAGAGAGCTGATTTTTACAGCTAACTTTTATCCGCAGATATCAACGCAAAACACAAGGGACCGATTGCATGTCTTCAAGCAACTCTAGTTTTTTCGGGCAGCACAAGATCACACAAGATGAGACTAATGCAGTTCATTGACGAAAAAGCTTATAGTCGTATAGGATAACAGCATGCGGAATGTTATTGTGGATTCCATTTCGAAGAGTAACACGTGATTGTCTATTCTTTTACTGGCAAAGTGTACAGTTGTTAGGGTTATTCAAGCGCTATGCAAGACATATAGTGGGTAAATAGCAAATGAAAAAACAGGATGAAGGGTTGTCTGAATGTCACTTTGCAAAGAGCTTGCCATGATAGTTCTCCCAAACCGCCTTACAACATTCTTACATAGTGTAATAGCGTACAACATAAAAATATTAGAATAAATATCTGTCAATGCAATCTGTCTGTCAGAGGCGCATATTTGATCCAAGTTTTATCTATGTCATTGGTAATGTCCAAAACTTTAGCACGTGTGTAATATCGAATGATTTGGACAAAGCAAGCATTGCAGGTCTCGTATAGCCCAATTCATATAAAGAATGGTTAGCCGAAGTTGTCTTTTTTACAACTGAATTCCTATATATACAGTAATGAACAAATTGTACCTCAATAATAAGCTACATAGCATTGATCATTGCGCCACATTGTGCATCCATTATACTTAAGCTGCTCGCATTATACGATTACTTAACGCATTCACCTCACAAAAAAACTATAAAAAATAGGACAAAAGGAAAAACACCATTTCAGGTGAATAACACGTAATCAAACAGTCTACTTCTAACTACCCAATGGACAGCCTAATTTAAGGCGCTATGTAAAACATGTGTAGCTCACAACCGGTATTCATGTGATATGCCAATGCATGTTACAGCTTTTTCGGCTACATGGCTACCAACAATTCACCAAAAACATAATTTACATCGGCTTAGGTTCCCTTGGGTCCGGGGTTAAAATAGACTCAATTTTTCCTCCTATATGTCGTAAGAGGCGATTAATAGGGGCTAACATGTTTGCGTGGGTAGACTATCGAATATTGTGGTTGAGAGAAAAAGGTCTCTGCGAGGGCCATATCTGGCAAAATAACTATTTTGTCCGGATTTTTACTCAGACGCCAGGCTGGTATGGCCTCGTCCAGTCAATCGGCAGGTGGTGACATGCCCTGGGATACTAGTGTGCATTTTTATATTTTCAACATCATCATGTGTTTCCCTTTATTTTTTCAATCAATCCTAAAAGGCGGCTACTCAATCAGGTCAATCGTATCTGTTCATCGCTATCCCACCTTTTGAGTGGCCACATAACATATTGTTGTCTAACCCTGTACTTACTGACACATTGTTACCGGCTTTTAAGCAGCATCCCTGAACAGGAGTCGGACTCGTATTCATGTTAGAGTTATATTACCGGAACCTATGACAGCAGATATCTAAGAGCAGCTTGGAGTGAGAGAGTTTAGAAAAAAATTAGCGTTGAGGTTCTCGATAGGCATTACGAAAAGAGCACATCATTGCCAAGGAATTAATGTCCTGTCACAATTTCGCATCGACAACTTAGAAGCTAAAATAAATACCCTTAGAACAAAAATATAACCTCGATTTGGTATATAATACATATTTCAGGAACGTCAGAAAACACGCAGCGAGTCATGTGTGACGTTGCAGTCGACAAACACACGGTGTTAGCTTATATTGTAGATGGAGAGAGAAAGAAAGAAGTAATTATTTTCAAACATCGCCTTCATCCCTTCCAAGTGTTGTGCTGTTTACGTTCTGGTACCGAATAGATGATCAACATTCCTCACATTCAATGAACTCATTGAGGAACGCATCATTAACCGTGTTATCGCTGGAATTCATCAGGAAGAGGAAGTGTATGCTGTATACCAGCTCTGTATATCGTAAGAGTCAGCCAAGGCCGATGGTGTTAGTCATTGTGATGTCCATGAGAAAAACGATGATAATAACGGCACTGATGACGACGACAACGCCTGGACAAACACCATCAAGAATGATGACGATAGTGATCACCGTGATTATATTCATCTTCCTCATCATCATAATTAAGTTCTTACATGGTTGACACCAGCCATTACACATCATCTTAGGACTCCTTAGTGTTTAACGGAAAAGCAGAAAAATGGTTGCTGTCAAGGCTTTGGCATATACTTTCTCACAAACGGCCGTCTGTCAATCGAAAATAGAAATTTTGCTTGTTATTCTGCTTATAAAGTAGCCCCTATCATGCAACATCATATTCTACTTCTTCTTGTCATTGCGCGTGATAGTTTATTGATTACAGCAAATGCATCGAATTGACTGATTTATCAAGTAATCGCATTGCCAATATGGGATATGTTGTTCACCTTGTCGTGTAGACGAAGGGTTTGAGAAATAAGGGAGGCAAAGAACCTGATCAACTAGACCAGGCGTGTTGTCAGCGACACGTTCGATTCAACAATATAGTGGATGGTCGCCAAAGCAGAACAAATACGACATCACATCCAACTGAATGAGTAGTAAGCAGTAAATGAACATGAGGAAATGAGGTTTGTTAGTAGTAGTCTGGCAAACTGAAACACTAATTACGCTGGGGCCATTTCTTAATCTGCAAAGTGCCTATAGCCAATCTAACCCGGATATTGGCGACCACTCGTTTCCGGTTAGCCGGCATCATTTACACTGTAGGCGAAATTGCTCTTTCAAGATTTGCACAGTGATACAGTACCATAACTTGTTCAAATGAACGACAGTGACACAAACAGAAGGGTGCCGCCGATAGCGCCACATCAATAAAACTAAGAAGAAATATTAGTCAGATGTTGCTGTCATCTCAGATGTTACAAGACAATTATACATTCATAGCAAATAAAGACCATTCCACTGAGAATGGATAGCAATCAAATTCAATGTAATCATTCAGAAATGGCTTTTTGATGTATTCTGAATATTTCTGAGTGCCGGAAATTAGTCATTAAGTCATGGTGCATTCGTTTTTAGTTCAGTTAATAATGTGAGACTTAGTAAGGGGCGCAATGTAAAAAACACAATGTTACTGGCTGCATTGTTGACCGGGTTACTCGGTCTATCTGCTTGAATCCCCGGCGCTCGGAAGTATGTTGTACGCGCAGCTGGAATGGGACTTTTACTTCCTCAAATCATAATTGCAATGCACCACAATGATACATATATTGGACAAGCATAAAAATATTGTGCATGAAATCAGCAACACTTTAGACTTAAGGATAAATATTTGCTAAGAGTGAAGGAATAAACAATTCCATGATGTTTTTGTAGTGTCGTTTACACACATTTTAGATGGAAATCATATGGACTAGTCAGACATATATATTTAAGCTTCTGAAACATTTATTAACGCATTTTGTACATGACCGACGAGTAATTGGGTATAAACAAGGTCCTTAGCGATGCCGAACATGACGAGGAGCCTATATTGCTCTAGCAAGGAGCATAACTTTCGATGATGAATTTAGTTTAAAGGAAGGGCTATGTAGTGCATCTAAATGATGTGGACGTTGAATATCTTTTTCTGAGAGGAGCCAGATATATTGCACTACTGGTTGCATAAATGATATGTTTGATGTTTATGTCCGTATGTTCGCTGTTTGATTATCTACCGTATTCTTTGTCCATGTCATGTCCGGTAATAAATGCATAGACATTTGGTTTATTTACACCTTGTCTAGCACCCTGCATATACGACATGATGTACTAAATTACTGCATGTTATGTGCTCCTCCCATATGATCCTAGGAAGAAATAATTTTTGTTGATGCATCATTCGATAAAGCGTGTTGACGACGAGACTGCCGCTGCTGGTAGTTTAATGAGTGCAATCTATACAGACAACGTTAAACTCAGGCGTTACGTGTACACAAGAATAACACCGTCTCAGCGGCCTATTTATGAGGGCTCATTCGTGCGATGTCGATAGCCGTCTACTGGGCGCTGATTATACATCAATTGACTGTTTATCTGCTTCTCTGAAGTACCTACAAAGAGATCATCACACACTTCAGCAATAATCGACTCATATGTCCGTCTAGATCGAGACCCTTTACACCCAATAGATTGCTGACGCATTAACTTAATAAAACATAAGAGGTCGCAGACAATTTAACAGCCACTGTCATAACAGCTTCCCGAATAAACAGTAAATAAGCAAAGTTCAGCCAACGAGATGTACGGATGAAGTCGAGATGCTAGGTCTAACGTAGATCATAATCTTGGGACATCGAGACCTGGCGGGTAGAAACTCTGGCTGCTAGAGCCAGCCAGTATTAGTCGACTGATATGGGAAAGAGAATGGAGTGCTACAACTAACGATGGAATTTAACGACGGAAACTATGATCCATGAACCTTGAACATTACGCTGCAGCACCTCGCGTAGACTTTAGCTATCGTACATTATGCATGGCGTATGTAGGCCACACATGACGAATTCAAACATATTATTTCAAGAACGTTGTAAATACCATTCTGAATTTAAGAGTACTCTGGTCGGTGCATGACTGATGTGGATATATTTTACGTCCATATCGACTGTATGTATTCTATTGTAAAGATTACACATGAACCGCAGTGTAATGAAGAGCAACTTTTTTGACCTGGGATTGTAGTCAACTCTTGCATATATGCGATGTTGTGTAATGTCATAAGAAAAAATATTTTCAAATTCAGCGAAAATTAGGTTTGTGTAGCTACTTTTCATTTATCTGCCTGCTGCGAGGAAGAAATAAGATCTGGAAAACAAATAGAAAGCTACCTGCTATCCTTCCATATCACTTTGGCATACACTTTGTTTTACACAGTTCGTCAAAAAATGAGTTATGCTTATCTATAGATATATAGATATAGGCGAGTTCAGGTTAAGAGTGTACATAGATGTTCGTGGTAGTTTTGTGATCCTCTCAATTCGTTCGCACAATAATAAGACTTGTACGACATAGCGTCATTGACTCTGTGACAGCATTGCATACAGATTATATGCTCAACGACGCGGCATATAATGCAGCTAACACTCCCATCACGATGAATAAAATATACTAACAATTACGGTACTCCAATGATATCAGAAGAACAAATGGATTGCTCTATTGACAAGCTACTGGTCATAATATTTCTGGCCATTGACAAGTATTGACTACTGAAATGCAACGTCTGTTAGCGTACTTGTCACATCCTGTGCCACACAAGCAGAGCTTGGTAGTCGTGGTTTGGATTGCCAACATTAGAGATCTGTAACTGTGAGGGTAATATGGCGAGTTGATGAATGGAATCATTACATTTCCGTTACAATATAGTAAGTAAACTACATTTGCTCAGGTTACAGCAATTCATAGCATTTTGCTAAATACAGACTATCATGCTAAACTGGATGTAGATACATCCACACAGTTGGAGAGGAGGCATAACTTTATCTAACGACATATTCAGGTCACAGTGAGATGTATATCAAACGCAAAGTATCAATACCATTGTTTTAAATGATTAATCATAAATATGTAACAAGCTAGCATGCTAATATAAATTATTCTGTCAAATATTTCAGTTTCCAAATTTTGTCTCCGCACAAAAGTGAATCAAAGATAAAACGTGCGTCCTTTCCTATTATCTGTAGAAATAAAATGCACGCAACAATTACTTACGACACTCATACGATCTTTTGGTGTGTATCGTGCACTTATTGGAGGCATTTTGACTGTCAAAAAAGTGTTCACCCACACTTGTGTTTTCCTCATTACAGAACCTGAACAATTTATGCCGAGGCTAAAATATAACGAATAGATTTATATGCTGTTTTTGTTAGATTAATCCGGACAGCATTGAGCTATACTTGGGTATGCTCCCTGCTCTTTCTGATAGACGTGATATTTTGTTAACAAGATCTAGAACGGTATCGGTCTGTCTAAACAATTCTTATCAATTCTTCGTTTAAACAGGTATTGCCGCCAATATGAGGTCACAACCAATGTCATTACGTTAGCACATAGTAGCGAAACAAGTATTCCTTCAAACACTTAGCGGGTCATAATCAGTCAAGCATTTGCCTAATGAATAGAAAGACTTACGCAGCGTATATGTGATTTGAGCACGTGTCAGTTGTGATGCTATGCTATGGCACCTTATTCACATCAACATGGACTCACAAGTAAATAGTCGCATTAAATGAGCCGTTATCATGGTCGCCAACAGGTATAACAGCGTACACAGCCCTTCAGCTAATCCGTATATCGGTCATTTACATGCAATGTATATATGTGGCGTATACACCATGACTGTTTGTAACGATAGCATAACCTCGCGCTGATGATTTGTCGGATCGAATATGGTAATAATGAACACTGATAACGATATATTATAATGCCTTTCCCGTTTGCGTTCCTGTGTTTATCGTCTCAATGTAGGGTAAGTGATAACTGAATATGTCATCGCGAGTTACCTCCATGGTTCCTCCCTATCAATATAGACGCATATATTATTATGGCGCATTGTTATCAAGATGCCATCATAGATGCTTTTCTGCACCTGACTCTATCAGCTGAGCAATATCTATACATATCGACAACAATTTAACTGTCTACTTTGATCCGGCCAACCCACCATTTTGTTATATTTTTGCCCCTGTGCGAATATGCTTTGGTAGATACGGTTGTGAAGTGAATTGTGCCACCTAGACAGGAACTCGATAACGTCACCTGAAATAATTGTACTGCGCAATTTTTTCACATTGGCATTCTCGACTCGATTTACCACTCAAATACTAATTTAAGATGCATATATCTAAATTGGTTTTATGGTGGTGATCATGTGTTATTTAAGCGATTGATATGCAGTCTTCTTATTTCCTAATTACTTTCTCCTTGTGACTGTCGCCATCTTAAGTCGCACGATTTTTTATTCCCTAGCCCACCCACCCAATGTTTTAATTCTTATTGTAGTATTTTCTAATGTAATACCTTTTTCTTGTAATGGTGGTTGTCTTCTCCCCCACCTTAGCTGTGTGCGATGTATGTTGTTCACCTTATTATATATATATATATGCACCTGGCTTCTAATAAATAATTCCATTTGTCAGCTCTATATGTCTTATCTCCCACAGCAAACTAGCTGCAAGGTTTTTGATTACTCTCTCAAACTTATCCATTTTATTTTATTACTATATGACCACCCAACATAAAGAATATCTGTATCTTGTCGCTGTAAATATTTTGTTAGCTAAGATTAAATAATATATGGTGCCATACTTTGAATTACCATGGTTACGGTCATTATTGAACGCATATGGTGTTCTGCATTGAGTGACATTGACATGACACATTTTCTTCACGACATTATGGTAGACAAGGAACTCGATACGCAAGTGCCGCGTATAATACAAAACATTTAGATAACAATATGACTAAAATTAACGACCACATAGTAAAGTTTCACATGACCTTTCATTCAAATTGCATTCAAATTTATATGGTATAACTAAAAGGCGTAGATAATTTAATATTTTGGCATAGTTATCCTTGACTCTAATATGCTGCATATATTTGATCTCGGACGGCACAGTGTCAGATGTACGTAGTTTGGTCATGGTGTCATTACATGAAGCTATTTTACAATTTTGTATTTGACGGCATTTCAGCAACGTGTTTTTTGGTCGCTATATAAAACCCTAATTGGCCATCAGGCAAAGGAAGATATAGCATATGATACACTTATGGCTAAGAGTAGACAATGACGTTGCTTGTCTTGTGTATACAACACAGACGTCTGGTGAAAATAATGGATTGCAAAACAAATATATATTTATTGATTCATAGATATCTATATATATGCACACACACATATATATCTTTATATATATATAAATATATATATATAATTATACTTATTCATATATATATATATATCCATATATGTATTTATACATATATATATATATATATATTAATATATATTTATATATATATTAATATATATATATCAATACGTATATATATATATATATATATATATATCGACATATATATATATATATATATATATATATATATATATATATATGTATATATATATTTATATATATATATACATATATATTGTGAGGGATATATATATATATATATATATATATATATATATATATATTTATATATATATGTATATATATATTTATATATATATACATATGTATTCATATATGTTCAAGGACATATATAGATCAATAAATATATATATATGTTTATTAATCTGTATATATTAATATAGATCTGTACATTTATACACATTTAACAATATCTCACACTTTTTATGTCTCGCTCACCCTCTCTTTAGTCTCTCTTCGAATCACCCCCCCTCCCATATCCTCTCTTTTCCCCCCATTCACTTCCTTTTATTATTTATTGTACGTATCAGGCTGTATGGACGTGTATATGTGTGTCGATGTCAGCAAACGTGTGCATGTACTATCCAAATGTTGATCCTGAAGACGAATGTAATGTACGTTGCTCAATTCTATCACCAGCAATCTAATCCTCTCGAAGATCAATTCCCTCACATAGCCTAACAAGAAAGTAAGCCTATATATTCGTAGTTTTTGGCCTTTGATCATATTTACCTGTAGTATATCTACCAATTTGTCAATTTATCACGTCGACGCTTGGTCCAGCTATGATTAGATAAAATGACACAAAATGCACAGACGTGAATAGCATACCCAAAATTTGAATAAATGTGTAAAAAACAATAAAACTCAATACAGGACAGCGGATAGTGCAGATTATCGATTTGTGACCCTTTAACATATAAATGCCAACGTGAGGATATTTTAGTGTCATAATATTATTGAGACATCAAAGTCATATACAATATTATTGCTTGGTGTGCTTTGTAGATAACGGAAAAACAACGGGAAGTATTGTTCTCTGCCATATGATGGATTATCGCGTTCGTCCATTGCTGACACTTCGACTAGACTTACAATTTCACTTACAGGAGGTATTATACGGGCACAACGATCATGATCCACAACGGCGTCCTTAATCTCAATTGCAGCTTTCTCTAATTTTTATTGTTCTAATTGTAAAACGTAAAACAAAATGAATTGCTTCTGTTACCTCGCCTTGCTATTCTATGCAAATACCTAATTAGTGTTAGTGGATGCTTTGTCGACGATTTGGTATAAGCTGACTACATACTTAGAATGAGACAGGGTCCTTGTCGGTGTCCTTATTGTCTCGTTGGTTGAAAATTTCCTTAAGTTCAATTGACCTAATGCTAAGCATTATATTGTAACGACCCTAATGCTTTGTTACTATCAAATTATCGCCGAATTTCTGTATTTTTTGACAAACAAATGCCGCAGTAAGATGGAGCGTACACACAATGATTTTTTGTGCAACACAGATTACAAACGTCAAATTATTCGGATAAATTTTAACATACGCAAACGGAATATTACTCTATGGCCAGTATAACAATGGGCAAGGATAAGACAACCTTTTCCGAAAAAGTTGCTCACATCAGCACGCTATATTGTAATCATATATGCTGGTATGGGCATAACTGGTGTAATGTATTTATATTAGAGAGCAATTTAAACGGATTGATGGTATTAAATGAGCCCAGGAACGTTACGTTTATTGTTGTCAACGGGTACAGGAGGCCAGTGCACATTTGAAGTTGACTACGGCTTTTATGATTAATCATAGATGCAATTCACACTAAGGCATTGCACATGCAGTGTATGGCTCGCATAAATACGAAGCGAATATGGAAAAAGGCGCGCATGGCATTCAACCACGCCATTGTTGTTTTCGGCAAAGCCTGCCGTAGATATCGCTATTACCTGTTCAACTACAACGCTTGTTACGAGAGCAACGATATCATTACTGGCAAATAAGGCAAAAGTTGTTTTTGAATCGTGCCGTTACAGCCGCCTCATTCGACGACTGCGAGGCCCTTGTTGCCAGGGGTGATATCAGCGAAGCTCATTTGCAGCATTGAATTACCTCAGGTGGTTTTGAACATCATAATCCACAGTAGAGTACAGCGCAGTGGAAAATCTTCTATGATCACGCTGCCATAATACTGATGTCCATTGCGGTATGGAAACGCCACTCCGCTGTCACTTCAGATTAATCAATATGCGGGTAATCGCAACCAGGATGGTGGGGTCAAATATAATACGTTCCCTGCCTGTATTAATGTGTTACTTTCCCTGAGGTTGACGTAGGAGGAATCTTGCTTCATATATGGGTTGTCGTTTTGACATATATGTCCAAAAAGAGCACTGAAATACATATGTTTCATCAAGACTGGAGTCGAAGGCAAAAGAATACTTTATAGATCCGTCCCTTCTGCTGGCCTCAAGTCTCAAATGCAGCGTCGATCTTCTGACACACACAAGATGAAACAGGAGGTTTCGTATTAACTTTGGTCAGGGGAATCGTTAAAAGTATCAGGAAAGAGGTTTAGCAAGACTTCTGTA
Organism: Urechis unicinctus; assembly: GCA_034190875.2. NCBI lineage: Eukaryota > Metazoa > Annelida > Polychaeta > Xenopneusta > Urechidae > Urechis > Urechis unicinctus. Next base: position 47,200,312 of record CM067354.1, on the reverse strand, counting down.
TATTATCGAATAATGGCTCTGAAAGCTATAAGCGGGTTATACTTGGTAACCTTTTACGAGCAATCAGGTGTTACTAATTGTTCCGACATGCCAAGCTGAACAGTGTCCAAATTATGAAATATCCCTTTCTCTGTAGCACCTCGTATGCAAGCATGTCGGCATTTTGTTCACTAAGCTTTGATCAACAAACTACCAAAGCAAGGTTTGAATGGCACACGATAACCAGTACATATATGTGTGTTAAAGGTCCAATATATATATATATATATATATATATATATATATATATATATATATATATATATATATATATATATATATATATATATATATATATATATATATATATATATATATATATATATATATATATATATATATATATATATCTATATATATATATATATATATATATATATTTGTATGCTAACTAATATACAGTTATTTATCTATACATATATAACAAATTATCAATATGTATGCATATATACAGATTGTGATAAGAACGGATATATATGTACATGTGTATCGAATTGATCACACGATATAGAATGCCCTTCCTGAGTCCTCAACTAACCTTTAACTTCAATGAATCATAGTTTAGCTGCGTAATTTCCCTTTAATATGACATTGATCGAACATCTAGAATCAAATTGATTACGCACGTTGCTCGTCACCAACTCGAAGGTTCTGAGGTGAAATTGCTTTCTATTCTTTTTCTGGGCAGTGATATTATGTGGTTGTTTTTAGGTAGTCCGACTGAGCTGGGAGATTGGTGTTATTAATGATATCATCAGTCTGAGAAGCAGAGCAGTTGGATCGTTTATAGCTGCTATCATTCCCTTCGGCCATACATATGTACACAAACGGAAACAGGAATCAGCCTTCTGAGCAGGCAGGCTCGGTTATGAATTATGGCTCTAATCTGACGTTCGTAGGGAACGATATATTTTGTCACATTATCTTATCTTATGCACGATGCTTCAACACCATTGCCTAGCCGCATTCTTTGTGGCGCCTGTGGCTTAAAAATACAAGTACAGTGATGTCATCATATGAGTTTACCAGTATGTCTGGTAAGAATATGTATAATTTATAATGCAACATCACAACATCAACAATTTCAACAATAGCTATCATGATTGACATAATGTAGATGTGCAAAACTAGCCTTGTCTAACGTGAAAACTTTTTCAATAACTGATAATACAATGAGACAGAGATACCTTGGCAGGCTCCCAAAAGACGACTTTTAGCCACACGCATGTCTTATAAATTACTTTGGAAATTATGTACATCAATGCAAGTGCAATTATTCCATTGAAAGACTACGCCATGGCATGACAAAGAAGACAATTGAGCACAAAAGAGATTATTACTAAGTATAAACTATCGCCCCGCCCATATAATGCATATATTACCATCGCCAAATAAATTTCTTACCAATATATCATTATTCAATGATTCCCTGGATAATAACATACGAGGAATCCCAAGTCTTGCTATAGAAAAAGCGTTATTTTGTTAAATTATATGAACTTTGAGGCAAGGCGTTTTCAAATGATGTTGATCATGACGATTAGGTAGGGAAATGAAGATGGATATAATAATGATGAGGATTTTGATATGAAAGATGAGTATGATAATGATGATGATGATAAAGATTCGAACATCACCATACATGTAAATATAACCCACAGTGACAGCTAGGTTTTGAAGCAGTGCAACATAAACAATTATGTAGGAAACAACGCAACGAACTTCCATATTGAAGTGTGGTCTACATGAGTGTGTTTCCCAAATGAAGCTACTACTTATGTTCAAACAACAGATGCTCGGCGGGGGACAATGGGCAGTTTTTAACAAAACTGTAGTAGCGGAATACGGTAGGACGACATGTGATTTGACATTGGTCTTTTTGTCTGCTTATTATGGAATCCGAGGGTGAGCTCTTAGAATATCGAGATATATAGACGGCACTAGTCTCACGATAGCAATATAACCACCAACACAGAAACGATCCGATCTCCTATGATATAAGCATCGAGGTATTTTACGGATGTCATATTGGAAGTAGGGCTCAGCATCGCTATAGCTTCTGTAAGTTTCTTTCGAGTTATCGGCTAGGTATATGTCTTTAAATTTCAAGCCTACACCCATATTGTGCCATGTGGCACCGCCTGATGTAGTCCGGTTGTATTAGACAAGGAAATGTGAAGGTAACCTGTTCTAATTAGTTAACATTGTTTGCTAAAATAATTACATGAAAGCGTCTCTCAAACGGATATGCCATCCAATTAGAGTGGTCACTTTATAGCTATTTATGCCTTAAAAACGAACCACCGGGAAACGGTGTTGTTTCGACATCGCCTGATATAAAGACTACAGCGTTTGCAGATCGGTACCTCAGTTTTGATGTCAATGATAATGTTAATATGATTGTTACAAACCACGTAAGTTAAATGTTGACACGGCATGGCTCGATCGGGAATGACAGTTAATTCTTCCATACTGCTGGATGTCGCACGTTGATAAGCATCATGCTCAGGACACAGGTGATCGAAGCAAATGATGTAGCTGCCTTGATATATTCACTTACAAGACATGCATGTAATCACAGGACAATAATATTCATCCTGCCGAATCATTGATTTATGTGATGTGGTATTCTTCTGGCTTATATACTTATAACTAACACAGTGACGCCTGACATTCAAAAGGGAAAAGGATACTTACTTCATAGTCGACATAATTTCACACAGTTGAGCCGCTTGCCAAATATATACCGATTGCAATAAGGCTAAACATCTGCTGCTTTATATATATGTACATCAACAGGAATCGGACATTTAAACAAGTGTAAGGTCTTGCTTTGCTTGCCAAAGCTACATCAAACTAAATTTCAACCTTGACAGTGCTGTGCATGTATTTAGGCAGTAACTGACCAAGAAGGTGCTCGATATAAAAGGGGCAATGCCGGATTTAAAATGCAGACAAACAGAGCAAGTAGGGTTCATTCGGAGGTCGCGAGTAAGTAACATCTAAGTGATGTTGGCACTTTTCATCTTGCTTAGACAATCAATATGTTTGCGTGATTCATCATTTACACGTCTCCAGGATATAACATACTTAAATAAATAATACTTGTGTCGGAATATCACAAATCCGATTTCATACTCTCTACCCATGAACGAAAAATGCAAAGTCTACCAACCTTTTAATCAATTAAAATGTTTTGTTAACGGCAATTGAAACGATCGATTATTTCGGCCTTGTTTTGCTATTAACCATTGTCTTTGCTTATTTGAACTTATGTGGTGAACATGGCAATAAAATATTTATCTTACGGGCTCAACAAGTTGTATTATGTTTGTTCAATGACTATACTGGAAAATGAATCCGTTAGCAATCAGTCAGTGAAATCCATATTAGACCTGGTGATGGACAGAGCAAAAGTTAGTACGCTTGAATGAATATGTTTGCACATGATGTGAAGCACTAGAATTTCCAAGAATGCACAATCCTACAGAGACCTGGGTTTACCTATTTCCGATAGTGTGAAAACACGCATGCCGATCTGACATTGATAACCGTTTACGCATTACCAAGTTACATTCCCAATACAAGGGGGAATTCAATTACTTTTTACTACCAGAGCAATAACTTCATATAGGGTGTCTATCTCATAGTGGAGTGCAGCTGAAGCTTATTGTGACTCCGCAAGCATTGATACACGGGTTGACGATAGGAGCATTATATCAGCAGATTGGGGCAAGCCAGCCCATAGTTAGTACATACTTTTGCAATACATTTATGTTACTATTGACATTTATGTTGCTGCGGCGTCTTGTTCAAGGGAAGCAAGAACAACTCCGCAAGGGTAATTGTATAGCCCTCGTGAGCAATGCATTGCATGCGTTTTCCGGTGCACAGTATGTTATGAGCAAACGGTAGATTCTAACCTTCCAAGTAACTACAAAATAATTCGGAGCCCGGTACATCTTATGCAGTCTACAGCATCACCTATCTTCATAGGTATGACCCATTAAGGACAGGAAAAGCAAAGGAAGCTTCATTGCAGCTGGTCTAATCATCTTAGAGGTAACTCCGCTATCCGACCATATGTCCCACTACCTATGACTCACATATCAACCGACGGAAACACTCAGCCATATATTTATTAACATCCAACTTTAATACCTTCCTGCTCGTAAAATGGTAACGTGTGAATTGCTCCGTGACACTTGCATGTTATTCACTATGACTATGTTCAATTTGATTTCAAATTAGTTGCCTAAATATGACGGTTACACAACATTCATCACATTTTGGTTGAGTATTTATATCGCTATTTCCATCGCTGTGACTTTCCAAGCATTATCTGTAAAATATACGTTTCGACGTCGAGAATAGTTCGTATGGAGTTGTGATTTTGAGGTCTGATTGCATTGGCTGTTGGCATTTATATGCCCCATTGCATTGAACTTGTCGTGTGTTTTCAGTCACATAAATAGCAGAGAGAGCAACCACGTATAGAATGTGAGATGCGTGACACGTTGATACGTGCAAACAGACCTGCCTTGTTTGGATGCCATCGACTTGCCTTAGTAAATAGGTCATAGCAAATACCGAGTCCCATCTTCGCTCATGACGTACACAAATAAGTCTTTAATATAATGGCAGCTATACCTGCCTTTCAATATTCGCAACTATTAATTTGTTTGTGCCTAGATAAAGACTTGTTAAACTAGCATTGACGGATTAAATCGAAATTATTTGCGTCGGTAAATATCGGTCATTACATTTGGCAGCTTGGGGCATGTATTTTTTGTCTAACTGTATCCCGGCAATCCCGGAAACAAAAGCTGTAAATCAGCGCAAAATAACGAAACAAACGCTAGCTTTCAAGACCACTATAAAGGTCTGATGATTTCACTTTATAAGCTGGAGATACATATTATCTACCAATGTAGACGAATGATGGTCAATAGACAAAATCACATATCGTACAAATTGTAATACTTGCGTGTCATATTTCACATACAAGAGAAGGTACACGATGTGGACGCAGACTCCAAAGATAAATGGCTGGACTTCGTTAACTGCTTATTCCCAAGGCACATGAAAAACATGCGCTGTCCTGTAAGTAGAGCGATTTACATAAGACTATGCTCAACCAGTACCCGATGTATTGGCGCTCTTCTGCTGACATAGTTGATACCACCCCGTACGGTAAAGCAAAAAACTATGTATACATTATTCGTAGCTAATGGCCCTAATATATGCAAAATGGATTTCCCTAATCCACGTTTATCATATTATATTGATATGTATCGTCTCTAAACAAAGAACTCTTTCGTATGACGCATGCCTTGAGTGTCGGGATGCACTTTGCATTAATCACATTTCGTTCAGTTGCACATGCATAAGGATAACAGGTGGCAGGTTAATAATAAGCTATAGTTATCGCTGTTTGCTAGCCCAAAAACCATAACCTCTAGTAGAGCAATGGGACAGAGGTTTTGTGTAAAAACCCAGTGGTTGGTGTTGAGTAATGCCGGCGTCAACAATTTCCTGTTAAGAGCTCTGACAACATCATCGACGTAGTTATGATCGAGCGGGTAACTAAAACCTATTGTGGTGCAATAATGTAAGGCAGCCATTATTCCTAAGACCTTAATTCAGATGGTTCATAAGTGGAAGTCATCAGTGATTATAGTTAACTGCTTGTTTAATTGGGTACCGGCAGTGTCCTAATTATCGGATGGAATAATTTGTGCACGGCATGCCATCTATCAAACATTCTAGGAAATGATGTACCTTGTTTTTCACGTACTTTGCGTGCATTGTGTAGTTCAATGTATTGTCAGCAAATAGAAAACCCTTCGTACACTAAGGCTCTTGACAGAATTTTAATGGCGGCATCTTCTGTTATCGTTACACGTTCCTTTTCCGGATTATTCAGCCAGAATATGCCTTTGTTATATCACGCTCCATTTGTCACACGTTTGCATGAACCAACTATAACAAATTTACTCGATTACATTAAATCTCAACGTAGCATGGCATCAGTGTTTGTAAGTTGAAGTTTCAATGAATCAGCAATTTAAGCCCACTTTGTTAAGGCTGGTGATTGTTTACCTGGTCAGCCTTCCATTTGCGATCGGAATATGAAATATGAGATAGCAATTGTAGGCATTGCACAACAACTGACATGAGAGAAACGACCCCTTCCACTTCCACACTTGGCGAATTGGCTTGCAGCTCTTCTAACATATGTGTATATTTTGCATAGTCTTCGTGGAAGGATGGCAATAGCTTTATGCCCTTTGTATCATATTTGAATCCGTGTATCACGACGTTATGATGCATAATAAATGCATGCAACGCCTACCATTGCCTAATATATTATAGCATCATGGATGTAGCATTTTTAATTCTATTTACCATAAGATTATTTGTATACTCTACAACAAAGCACAAAATATGGCTCCTCCGAAGTTTTTCGTGCGTGATGTATTACATAAATGGATTACGCAGTTGTCAATAAGCCAGTTTTTAATATTTATACAAGTATGCAACATGTAACCCATTTTTGCAAACATCGGCAAAATTTATCTCTGCATTTAAGAAGGCTTATTTAGACAGACAGTGCCGCTTATTAGGTTCAACCGCTGATCTATACTGTGATTCTGACATGTCTAGCGGCAATGTTTTTCTTTTTTTCTTTATTTTTTTGATACCCCACTTATTCATGAACATGTACCCTTCATTGGATCTTCAAACATTTGCCTTCAAAGCGTCGTGTATGCGCCCTAACACCCCATTTCCGGTGATGGCACCTTATATATGCAATTCATGGTAGCAAGATAATAAGCAATTAAAGTGAGGTACTTTACTCTTGGCTATTTTGAGAAATAAAAGCTGAGCTCGAACGTGCCCACATATCTATCTGCTCTGTCCACCACTTAACTGATCCAGCCAAATCACTTGATAATATGTGTTGTCTTTATATTCCTGCACTTAGTATTCAAGCCGATGAGAGACCCAGGTGTAATTATGCATTAGCTATTTTGATCGAAATGCCATTCTATACTGTTTTCGTTGCGATCTGATTTATTTGGACTGACCTCAAGTTGATTTGGATTTTGCGTTCAGAATAATTATGATCGCAACAGCGATTATGAAATGATCTCTTCTATTTAATCAGGCTACCTTAAATATTGTGTATACGGAGACTGGCTTCTCCTTACATCAACTTTGAGTAACCACGCTGGGTCAAATTGCAGCAGGGATAGATGATGAAACCATTGGACTGCTAACAGGATTCGATGTCAGCATAGGTGAGCTACGGTAGAAACTACGTGACTATCCTCTCTGCTACTGAAGTCGCTAATCTGAGCTAATTATTTGATATTGTGTTTAGAGACGCAGAGTTCCGTTCACAATAGCCAGGCAAATGCGGTTGGCAGAAGCATTTATTCGAACGAGGCTCCCTTGTTTGAATTTTGGCAAGACTTGCCTCTATGACGAAAATGATATGAAATGGTTTCAACAAGATCCCTTAAATCATCAGCTTGCTCAGCCATGGTGCGATTGCATACCGTTATAAATTATACACTAATTGTGTGATAAATTGCAGTTGAACGTTTCATAATGTAAATATGAATTAGCAAATGTAGCCATATGCGTGAAAAGTGATACTTCGCTCTTCAAAATGCATCGCAAACGGATATTATCGGTGGATATATTTGGCTACCCCTTGCATGCCTATTGTTGTAGAAATTGAGTAGATGCGTTTACACCAAACTGGTGTTTTGATGACCAGAATTAATAACTGTCAAAACGAACAAACACCTACGTTTACAAACATGACAGAACACATATATTCGTCATGAGCCCTTGTTTGTACCATGAAGCAGTTTATGAATAAAAGTATTTATAATGCGTTGCCTTTGTTCTCATCGATGATGATACAGACGCGCTCAAATGGCATCACCTGCGTATGTATATTGCTACCTATCACTTGATTGGGCTGGAAGCTTTTTACGCTTGGGGTGGACACCCTGACATTAAATGTTGCTCTGCGTAAGTCTCTTTAAACAGATTTGTAACCAGTAGGAGAGGCTATCGAGATCATATTGTGCATATTGTACACGCTTTGAAAGGTAAACAGGAGCTCAATATGTTGTTGTGTCTTGTGTGGCTTAGATATATTTGGTATCGTTTGTGTGATAGCTCTCTTAAACCTACGAACTGCAGTTAATTTTACAACAAGTATCGATTAAAAGTATCGAACGTTTTTTATTAGTCAGAGTAAGTTGCGATTTATCATAACTAGATAACACATTAAGTTTGGGTGATACATGATTCTTTATGAACAGCCTGAACTGTCGCCCTTTGGTGTTTCCATGTAGCAAACATCACTTTCCGCACTGTGCATTAAGGCTCTGTCTACCCACTAATTATTCATAGCTTCTCTGGCATCAAAGCTAGTATTGGAGTTAAAAAGAATAAATATCCTTCCCCTTGCATAAGCCAAATGAGTATTGATTGTCTGTCAAGCAAAGATATATGGTATAAGTAGCTGGTTTAAAGCTCCAAGATAAAGTATTAAGGCCTGCGACATCATAATAGCAGCAAAAAAAGAGTCCATCGTTGTGCGAATATGTGGCGTTTCAAATATCATTTGATGTAAGAGTGTGAAAAACATAAGTCATATTATTGATGGACACAGCTCACATAGTAAGTTGCTTGATTGCATGTGCACCAGTGATACCTTAATCGCCATTAAGGAAATGATATACTTCTGAATGAAGGTATGGTGAAGTATTTACTATTCGTACTATCATTGATGCATCTTGTTTCTGTCTTTGATGTACACACATCACTTAAGCAACGTTTACAAGAGGTTAACCGAAAGAGACACTTACTAGATTATGTTGTGATGGAATCAATGTTGCTTCCGCAAATTGGGACACTAAGCAAGTGCACATTAGTATGCTCGGTCAGTGTGCCCAAATTTGAACTGCGTCGCTTGTCTGAAACTGAGTGGTTCTCATGCTTCTCATGGATACGTCTGAAAAGAAATATGTCTAAAACCATATTACGTGTGCCCATTAAGAACATCGATCCATTACCTGTTGGCATATACCTTTGGCAACCCACCAACACGGAAGTAAGTCAGGTCGTTTGATGATAAGAGTAGTTAGATAATATTCGTACCAATATTCGCATGATTATGGCATTAGCCAAACATCCATGAATCTGTCACATTCGTGGTAAGTTAATCCTTGTTGTTAATGACAAAATGTGACTTATACTAGATTGAGTTTTGGCCAATATCTCATGAACGTCTATTGTGAAAGGACCTATGCACAATTTCCGTATTATACCTTGTACAAATACCAGCAAATAGCCTAAAATGTAACATGCAAATATCTACATCATCCGCAACATGGATATGTACACATATTTTATATCCCTCGTATCGGCAGCAAATCTTGTCATTGGGATCAAAGTCAGAAATCCAAAACTCTGTCAAAATAATTTGTATGAATAAAGAAGAAATGAGTGTTTGCAGGACAAAATCTGCGTTAATTTCGTGTTTTAATTACATCGACAACGTCATGAATCAATTCTTCTATATAACTATTTGACAGTCGCGCTCCATTGTGCCTTAGTTAAAGATAATACCTTCCTCGTTCTGCGGTTTACAGCTCATATTGAGTCGTGCGTATTGCTTGTGCATGCAATAGAAATTCATAAAACATTTAACAATGGTGCAGGTCCATATCAATGACTCTATGAATCCTGTAATCTTATTTCGTTCGACTAACACGCATTGTATCGATATCTGATATATTAATTTCACAATTTCGCTAACTTTGTTGTCACAACGGCCCTTGCATATGCGAGCATTATGAATGATCGTTTATTGCGCAAACTTTATAAATCTCATGTTATAACACCTGGTCAATTATATGTCCACATAAACAGTAAGGCTTCAGCTTACTTTACTAATCTAGCGGCGCATAAACCTGAGTTGAGCGATACACATGGAAGCAAGATTGATTGC
>CM067354.1:47175234-47187734 GCA_034190875.2 Urechis unicinctus | reverse complement strand
TTATCTAATGAACGTTGATGTGTATTTTTATGAGGCGCATCTGACAGCAGACTCGACATACGGCAGTCATCGATTGAAGCTGCATTTGCGCTGCATGACTGCAGAAAGCGTTCATAGCATAAACCCGGATTGTGCCGCAATTGTTTCAGCCATCACTTACGGCGAGACTGGATCCGTGCTTTAGTGTCATTAGCTAAGCATCGTTTCGAGCTTGGGTGACACTATAGGTGACATACTGCCGCAGCGCTTTTTTATTTATAATAGCCTCGGTTCAGCTATAGTATGCAGTATGCATTAATCATTACTACCTCGCTCTTATTCTGTTTATCATCGCAGCATCGATTACATAGGCTTCTCGAAAGCTCCAGTTGTCAACTTGCCTCTCTCTCCCAATTTAGGACCTGGTGTAATTCCCCATCCTAAGCTAAAACATGTCACATCTTACCCTCATAATTTATTAATGCGGCACTTAATTGAGTTGCAGCATTTGCCTCCCGCGTCAGGATAAAAATACATCATTCACATAATTCATAGTGGTTGCCAAGGATAAAAATGACTGCTTGAGAAATATACAAGGATAAATCATTTAGCTTTTGCCCTGGGATGTCATCTGATTATCCCAGTAGTCGATGTTGCTTCATCCCATTCCATCAAGATGCATTGTTGTGGTTTGATAGTCACTATTGTTAACACAGCAACATTGGACGGCTACCTTGTCCACGTGTGGCAATACGGCATAGCCTCTTTCACCGTATATCATTGCATAATACTTTGGCTAGTTTGCACTTACAAATACCCTGATTACATTGTATACAGTTGACGGTATTTATAGTTTCTAATACATTTCACGCAATCCATACCCCTGACACAGATCATTTCAGAGGTAATTACTACCATTTCCCGTACTTGGTTTGATGCATTCATTGAATAGATTCAAATGAAATGCAGATCATTTGCTGATTGTGCTAAGAGATTTAATATATTGTACATGGAATAGTAACATAATAAACGTTATATTGCTATTTGTACCCTTACCTTACAAACCATAAGGGTCTTTTGGTTCTTAGCATCGAAAAATTGATCGCATAAGGCAATGCAAGCAAAGCATGTGAAAACTGACATAGTTGTATCCAATTACCTGTCAACCGGTAAGGTTATATCTAATACAGAGGGTTATGCGTCTGACGCAACCAAAAAGAGCTCATACACGTGAACACAGCCAGACATACGTGGATCACGTGTAAACCGGTAATCACGTCACCGTTGCACTAGGTATTCTTGCCTAGCAAGAATGCAGTAGTCTAAGAGTGAGGCCATCGAAAAAGGCGACGTGAATATCCGGCATAGGAAGTACGGGGTCTTCAAACATTATATAACATAAAGATTCTACCGCCAGTAGGTAAACAGTTCACATGAGCAACTTTGGAAGTAATATTTTCTTTAGCAATCGTTGTGCTGATGATCGATCTTAAATAATCATCGTCCAGCATAATTAATGTCGCTAAGTGTATTTGAAATCCAATGCGTGGTGTGGTGTAATGAAACCGACAAAACAATATACCTTCATATAAAGTCAAGGCTTTAGTTGCATGATACGCATAACGAGCGGTATTTTTTGCGAATCAAAGTATGGCATTGATAATTGTTCGTCCAGTCAGGTGCAACATTCATTTATTTTACTTGGCAGAAATAGATCCAATTAGCAAATACCGATGTGTTCATAAGAATGTGAAGCATGCATTTATTTGTGCATAATTGGGCTCTGTGTGGAAGATTGATCGTTTCTGGCGTGAGCCAAGGCAGCCCAAATAAATTACGCTAATTAGTAACCATCAAGCTACCATACACTGTATATGCAAGGTGTCATCATCGTTAATGAGGTTTCACCAGATATCTTTGTAGGGAACAACCAACTGAGCAAGTAAACGCCCGTGAGCATGCATGCAATCTCTTTTAGATAACTAAATGTTGAGGGTTGTGTACTATATCTGCTGGGCTATCCTGCCGACATTCCATTATAATAGCCGTGATAATGTTCCTTGGTAACTGTAATTGTCGGTGGTATACATATGCAAATGTGACGTAAATCTCGGCCATAACGATAGCATGAGTTGAAAAACTTGTCAAATATCTGATTGAGCACAGTGTGTGTGAGGCCGGCTTGATAATTATCATAACCCTGTGACTAAGTGCCATGGACGTAAGGCACTTATTTTTCTAGTTTTATGCTAGATTTTCGAATCAAGCCAGCTGTAGAAAACTGGTCTGTATTAGCCTTTAACTTCTTTGTAGATAACATTATATTAAATACACAGTGTTGATTGTTCCACAAAATAAGTTGGATTTGAAAATCAGTCGTCAAGTGCAGCTGCGTCGAGATTGCTATGGTAGGGGCACTTTAGCCGGGTTGCTCTATTTATGCATAATTTGGTATGGACGTGCCTCCGCTTCACGCAAATAAGGCAACAAAGCAAACAACAGTAAGCTATCCGAATGGCGACTTGCAGCAAACCACCGGAGAGAGCTAGCACAAACATGATACAGTGAGTAACAAGGCCACGTGGAGGGGTGCAAAAAGATAAATGAAACTGCTTGTAGAAGTAGCGCGTCACGCATTAAAATCACGTCCTTCCCATTACAAGCAGTCAACGTATGAACGCGCGAAGCTTCCCGGAAGAAATCGACTTCGATGCGTCCTATGGGTCCATGGATGCGCCCAAAACGACACCACTGCGTATATAGGTCAAAGACCGTGTCTGTTTGTGAATTGTAACTATCGCACATATTTGAAGGGTTTAGCCATTTTGATACTGGTCCGATGATGTTGCGAGACAGAAAATAAACATTCGCAGATGGCAGTTTCAATCTCCAGATGGCGGTACACACTTACCACAAAACTTGCAACTCGGAGCACTTTGTGCTCAGGTTCGTCTCAAGTGTCATAAGGTAGTTAGAGAGCTCAGATACACGCTAGGTGTGTACAACCTCTGAACATGCTCAATACGAGCTGTCTGCTTTCAACGATAATAGCACTCCTGGATTCGACGACTGACAAAAATTAAACACGAGTCACGTCGCATCTTGCATTTAGAGACGAAAAAAAACAAACCGAGTGGATAAAACGTCGTTTATTCCAGAAGAGGTGGTGTCTACAAGAAGCTTGATATATTATGCAAAGAGTATAATCTGATAGACCGCAATCAAATCACTCACACGGAACTTGTCTTATGCAGCTTTGCTCACGGTTTGGTTAATGCATACGCTAGTCTTGTTTAGAACCGAATACGTTTATCTTCTCTTCCGGTGGGACAATGTTTCATGCAATTTCTTCCAGCCTTAAAGACTTTTATTCAAGTATTAAATACATAAATGCTTGCCCGAGGAGCGAGATGTCTTTGATGTAAGAACCTGATTCTAATTTACAAACAAGTGGCTGCCAAAACGAGTGGGCTTGTTTGCTCATGGAAGCAACAATATAATAGTTAAACATCTTTATTCAGACAAATGTTGATGCAAACAAAACAATGTTGAATGTTTGAAATCCATCCCAGTGGATATTATATTTTAGGCCAATTAAGCCACTGTGCCGTACTCTGTGAATGATTTCCTGGCAGCTGTAATATGCCGCTTATCTCAGCACGGGTTATATCAAAATATCCGTAAAAGATAAGCAGACGAGGGTTTCAACCGTATCTGATACAATATTCGTTGATTCCATCGAATAAGCATCGAAACACACTTTGATGGGAAGTTCTAACAATGTCAGCAACATAACTATGTTGGCAGGGTATGTATTCCTTAGTCTAAGACATATATATATGATAGTTTATATGCGAGATGAAAGATCTCGCTGGTTCCTCACTGAGACGATCCTGATTGCTGACAGCGTAGACCAATGCATTCATAATGAGGAACTAGAGTATATCAGCCATTTCTAACCAAATCGTGCCAGCTGCAAGAAGTAACAACGCAGATTAATATACCCGTTTTTCGAAATCGTTGGATATCAGTACAAACATTGTGACCATTTGTAAACTTCAACATCCCAGGCCCCCCACACATGACTTCATTAGGACTAAAGGTAAATGACGATGCATAAACTGAATAAATGTATCACATATCTTAAAATGCGTTGTTGTATGGTCCTGTTTACGCTAAATGGGTGAATGGACAATTTGCGCCTATTTGCACCTGACGAGAGTCCTTGATTTAGCGGATCGTCTCGTGTGCCGCCTATAGCTTGCGCTGGCTCTTCAAAGACCAACCTTGACGCAATCGGCGAATTATTGCGTTGCGATGAAAGTGTCAATAGACATCTAGCTGCATATGTAAAAAGCGTATATGTAAGATTATACATAATGGGCAATACACCACGGTAATTAGTCCTGCGTTATTTGAAAATCATGCACAATATGCAAAGTACAGGTGAATCTATATTCTCAAGGCAATCGGTACGGCGAGAGAAACTACAATTCCATCAGTGACGACAATAAATGTGTCAGCTATGAATATGCAATCATAAAAGTACGCCATTGGCTAGCTGCATACAGGTTGGTACTTCATACGTATTTCCATAAGTAATTGATGACTTACCATGATATGTGATGACAATGCAACAATGCAAAGCACCACATCATGGAACGTGTGCTGTCTAGATACAATAGAGAAAACTGCGGTCTCGTCTTGGTACAGGCTGTTAAGGTCAGCGGGGCTGAGAAAGGAATACCGTGTTCTAAATATGATATGGAACCCAGTTAAAAATATGACTTGCGTATGGTAATACTAAAACTGCACAAAAGCAGTCCAACCGGTCAATTATAATAAGGTATGGTATTAGAACAACGCACCTTTTTATGGCAATATTTACATCATATCAATTTATTGCAGCATTACAAACCCAAGCCAAAGATGAGGTTTTGGTCGAAAATCGCGAAGAAAAAATAGTCAATATGAATCTGCGTGCCTATCAAATGCTCTCATCAATATCCAAAAACGTCCCGAAAAAACTAGGGCGGGAGAATCGGCTTTTTTCTTTAATTTAGCTCAGACTATTTTATTAAGAATTGCTCTTACTGAATTGATCCTCAATGAACCCCAATGGTTATTGTTTTTTTATTTTTCGACTTTTAATTGTCTGTGTAAGCCTTTTTTGCCTGAAGCGCACCCTTACATCTCTCCCTGAGCTCACTCACTAAGTAGGGCTAGTATGGAAATCGCAATTCCTTTACTAGTAATCTCGTATTATGTCTGTATCCTCACTAGTCTAGGAATAATCTGCTTGGCTGCCAAATCTCTACGATTTGCTTATCCACCTACATTAGCAGCTACATTCATCTTGCCTGGTATATTTATTTATATCCCAATACAATGAATCGTAGGATCAAATAACACATTGTTCAACCTCATTTCACACGCACCAGACATAGATGCTGTATTTTGTACGACAATGAGAATACTGTCATTTGCAAACTCATATTAGGAAATGTGCATGTACAAAATTAAACTGGAAGGGACAATATAAAACAATGTACCTCTGGTTTGCTACTCTAGGTGTAGCTTGTGAGCAGTAGTATCAAAGGTGCAGCCTAGGCATACACAACTCGTTGCTCCCAAGAGAGCCATGTAATCAACAAAGTAACGTTGGTCGTGTCACCCGCGCTGGCGGCAACAAGATCACACCGCATTGCAAACGACAGCATTACGAGTACAAAGTACTTATCCCATATGACACCTATAGCGTACATCGCAGCTTATGCATCATATTTAGTCGACAGTCTTGATCATCTGGTCTTGGTGCATGCATTATTCACGCTTCGTAGTGTAGTTACTAAATTAAAAAATACAAAACACTACCATGTCCCGAGGTTTGTAATTGAGTTCACGAGTTAATGATAAATAGACTGTACAAACGGTTTAGTACAAATTAAAAGAACCCATCATAGATGTGCTTATAAAAATCAATTAAGTAACAAACTGATGTTTAACTGATGCTTGATTTTCGCTATTTAAACGGGAGATATATTTGCAATGTGTTTGTGATGCGCTCTTCCAAAAAATAAAGATAATATTGCATATAAGTTACTGTTCTCACTCTCCAGTTAGCTAAACATTTATTTTCTCGCATTCGCATTAACAAGACATGACTATATAAGTCTATAATTGACATCCGATGCAATAATCCTTAACTTATTCAGAAATTTTTTCCTCTTATGACCTGCAATTGATAAGCCATAACACAGCGGTAACCGAGGGGGTATGCAACATTGTATTGCGATATTTGATTTTTATACATATATATTGCACACTGCGCAGATCACTATGTTGAACGTCGTTTGTGCCTTGTTTGCTTTTTCGGTTTCGTACAAATTTACATATATGTCTATTGATCAAGATAACAACGCATCCTATCAGCAATAGAGAGTGTGAGAAACACGTATTACATATGGCTATGCAACTGCAGCACTGCTGTGCTGGCATTTAGGAATTTAACGTCTCTTTGACACCACATTTTGGTGAACGTGGTGATTTATGACGCTGTGACGTTATTTTGACGCGTCTGAGGAAGGCATGGTCTATTCCGCAATGGTGATTTAATGACGCTCTGAATGCCTTGGCTGTCTGCATATCTCGTTTATGTGGTATTTATCGGTATATATGGGTATATATTGCAATCTGGATTTACTCAGCGCTCGCAAAAGGATTACTGAGTAGCGAACACAGGTAAAATCGGATCACATGCCGTAATAGAATGTAAACCTAGCCATTTCTCTGATATTTGACTCCTGCAGTTTAGTCAACTTACAGTGGCAACATATATGGTATTCATTAGTGTTGAAACTGAGCATGAGGTTATTGGCATCCATTACATTTTTTATCCTTTGCTTAAGAATGGATGTTTTTACCGTTTGGCGTTTTTTGTGATAAACAAATGATGTACACGTCATACAATATAAAAGGCTGATTGGTAACAAAAACTTATTTGGGAATGGTGCACAATGAAAATGTATGCTGATAAGCGTGATACTGCACGTGCATTGACCAATTATTTGTTTAAGTAACTAAAGAAGCCCAGTAAAACGAGCCTATCTCAGCGCACATTCCGATAATGCATGATCGCACTGTATTTCGAATAATGAAAGCGTGCGAAAACAGGAACGACCCTTTGACCGAAGGTCAATCATGCCCTACTACCTGAATAAATGCATGAACGCGGTAGCAAATCTAAGCAACAGCTAGCATACAAGTGGGATGTCTCAATGACATATCATGTTACTTTTTTGGGGTCAGAGCCTAAGCTTAAATACGAAACTGCATTTAACAAAATAACTGCTTCCGCATTGAAGAGTGTACGCAGTGATTGCTGTATACATGCCGCCCTTTACCTGGATCCGGTAATGTCGAATGTCAAGTAAAACTAGATTATATATGCCAATTAAACTTGATATAACCTATCGATAATAAAACCCCAAAATACTTTGAAATATAATGAAGAATCACTTTTTAACTGCCAATGTAAATTATGCAGCCACATTCGATATATTTGGCAGATGGGTTTATATTATGTTACATTTGGTTGAGCTTTATGATATTGCATCGCTTTTTAGACAACGCCGGTTGCCTTTAGCAGTAATTCACGTCCGATGAGGCTCTAACTTCACAACCTGACGTGCATTCATCCTTAGACACTATGAACTGACAAACGTAAGCGCTTCAATGAAATACAAAAAGGCTCCGCAAACGTTAACCCTTATAATAATTTCGCACCAGATCAATCGCATGTTCACCTAACTTGTCATTGAAATATCAGGTATATGAAAAGAATAACACCGGAGTTAGGTGCAGGGGAAATTGTAGTCAAAGCCACATGCGTCCCGTATTTATCAACCTTGGCGTGTCACTTTTGTGCGAATACCGTGAAACGAATTGAGTTAAGACGTTCATTTATCCTCTTAAGCGAATAAGCCTATTCCATGATGACTAATAACAGTCAAATCAGTGTGGTTCTGCATTAAATTCAATACTTTATTTTGATACAAAAGCCTCTACATATCATTGCTGAGGCACGTAATCATTTGGAAGAATAGTCGCGCTGGATGAGTTTGTATCACGGAACAAAATTCCTGGTATCTAGATTTTGTTAACAGTACGTCATTTGTCTATTTATGCTCGACTGAGTTCAATAACACACTCTGACTTCTACTGATGAGAAATGCTCTTGTCTGCGTGCATGATACAGCGATCCATCCGTTTGCTAGCTGAATGTTAAAGGGATATTTAATTCTCGTTCAAAATGATGTATCGATAAACCAATAATATAAAACATGTTACGACAATGTTTTACGTAAAGCCATTAATCACACAGAGGATATCTCATGAAAAATTCGATGATTTGCGACAGAATTCTTGTGTATAATGCTTGAAACATAACTCATCGTTGGAATATTTCTTACGAGGTTAAACGTTTGAATGGTTGGTACTTTCAGAAGCTGTAGATTTACCTAAATGATTATTTTGGCTCGGTTATTTTTCAAATATTAACGTTTCTTTTGTCCCTGAAATAGCTTTTTGGCACAATCCGTACGCGAACCGATAATTATCTCACCATATTCTTTATGAAGTATACAGTCTTTGAGATGACTTGATTGGCTCTGATTGCCTGAAATGCCGACGTGCGTTGCTGTTGCTTGCCAATGTATAGTCCTTGACAACTGCCGTAGGAACAGCATGGCAATGATCTAGTACACGCGGTCATACAAGGCGAATCCTGGTATATCTCAATTAGAAAAATAATAAGATTTTCAGCGTTGAAGATAATGACAAGGACTCGATATTGACCAACGAAAATACTTTTCAGATGCGTCAAATACATACAGCAATTAGAAGATGAAAAATGTGCGTTAAAGAGTGATGATATTCCGTGAATGGCTCTCCTGAGCGACATGTGATATTGATTTAGCCCGACCCTTATCCATTCATCACAGATATCACCGTTTGATAATAATCAACCATATATTATGTACGGGTCAGTGTTTTACTTAAGGTTGAATTCGATGGTGTAGAATCCCGACTGTCAATATTTAGTTGCAACTTCTATGGGTTACATAAGATTACATACGCCGGACCTTATGTTTGGTTAGAAAATAATATAGAGACATACTGAGTGAGTAATATTGAAGCAACCGTAATGTAATTTATTACATCATATCGATATCACATTTACTTACCGTTAGTTTGAGAGGGAGCTTGCTGTTTATGAATATTGGTGAGTCATTTTCGTACATCCAGTTGTTGGTTATCCAGTTGCTGTTTCATTTTTCCACAAGTATCCCAATCTGACAGTTTAAGCACGAGTCAATCTATAGCTTTTGTCTGTAAAAACCAATTGCACTTGCAGAAAACCACATTCGTAGCATATGCCCATTATCGTGAACGATAAAATGATGTTTTGGTTAACATCATGTGCACAAATGAGTAATGGGAAAAATGATGGCAAAATTATCCCGAGCGGAGGTTTTCAGCATGATGCTTTTGACTTTGAACATAGCGAAGATATGAGGAATGCAAAAATTATGCGAATTACAGCTACATATCGCCAGATAAAGACACTTGATGCAATATATCTGAGAGGAAGAGACGATAGAGATAGAGTTAGGGAGAAAGAGAAACTACATCACCTACCTAATTCAGTTAACCAATCCAAAGGAAATACAAACGATATTTTGTTGACCTTAGGTAGGTTATTGAAGTAAAGCTCATCAATAATTCAACCATGAAAAACCGTAACGATGTGCTTTGCATATTGTCTTGTTGTTGTATGCGCTGTGATGAGATATTAGATATATGCTCATAATGTATACACTATTTTCAATTTTTTAAAACGGAAGGCGATACATGTGTATGGTCTCTGTTGCATGATGTCGTTAGGTCATGACTGCATATTTACTCTTATATATATAAAGTACTTGCTGTAGCGGGTTAGGGCGATGTGTTTGCAAGTGCAAGAAGATAGAGTAATATTTTGATCAAAGTTAATGTGTTATTCTGGGTCGTTGTCTTTCAGGGTAATAAACGTCTGAACAACACTAAAAAGTGCTTCTTACCGACAATAACCATGTGGACTGCGCAGAATGTACGCCGCTTATTGTCAAGGGACTTACAGCGCTTATCAGCTTTGGTCATACCATCATGTCAAGACGCCCGATCGCACATACGCAATAAACCTCGATCATCAGGTAGGATTGCCATTCACTATTGAACCCTCGTTTCAAGGTTAACGTACTGAAGGATGATTGAGCATGGTGAAAAGCTTAGCATCTGATGCAACTAATCACTACGCAGTATGCAGTACAATAGTCATCGACAGATGTTGTGTACAGGAAATTATTCGATAACCACTTATTAGGTGCGCAGACAAAAACTATGGGTAAATTACAAAAAAGGTCTCTTGCAGGATAAGCAATACAGACTCACTCAGCAAGGGCCATATAATTTTTATTTGGTTAAAAAAATCCTATTCTTCCTTTATGGTAGTAGTGGATAATGCTATATCTTATGGTGCTTATCATACCGTAAGTATTCCCACAATAACAAATTTAAAGTAACTGCATTCGTCAGTTTGAGCTGTCTCAAGGCACGGGTTGGTGTAAGTTCTACGTTGGATCCGTTGCTGCAAAATATTTAATATAAAACAATGGCATAACACACACAATGATGCAGTTGTTTTGATATTATAATATTTTGTGTCGAATGCAAATATTACTTTACTATCATCTGTGTATATTTCCGTTCGTTGTTGGTAGTATTTGGGAATTATACAAGCTGATGCGTCTTGATGAATAATTGTTGACTTAATGCAAGATAGATGGGCGTATCTCTGTGGCTTACTTAGATATAAGGGATAGTGTATGAAGGACATGAGTAGTAGTCTTCGCACAGGATACTACGTAAAACTTTTGTATATGTTATACCAGAGCCCCCCCATGGAGTTGCCCACCCCCCAGGATCCCCCCACGCGTTGACCACGTGATCATGTGACGTGTTTGGACTTGCGCCAGGTAGTGATGCTATGTGTCCACATGATATGATGTAACGCATTGTTAAGATGAGTTGTTGAGTGTTTAAAGGTATTGAGTGGGGTTCTCTAGGAATAACAATGGGTTTAGTAAATATTGTAGTTGAAGGTATCTATTCAAATGATATACCCACGCCACTTGAGAATGGTGTAATCGTTTGGGATCACAATGAACTTGGGAAGACGTGTTTGAACATGTTAGTAAAGATGAAAGGGGTGGTGGTGTTGAAAGTGAACCATGTGATATGATGTAAGGCGTTGCTGAATGCTTTATAAAGAGCTGGAAATCAGACCGTTTTTCAATCACTATGGAGTCACCAATACCACTGAGCTCTCGCGTGACCATTCGCGTGTTGAAATGTAAGAATGGAGCTCCATATGTGAGGTTGGAGGTGGAGCGAGTGAGTGAGTAGAAAGCGTTTAATCCCGATTTTCGCCCTGTTATTTGGCCGCCTTGTAAGTGAGGCACCTCGTCTGAAAGATGCAAACAAAGTATATTTAGCGGGCGATCAGTACTTGGTCAAGCGTTATTTTGCTGGTCGTCATTTGATTGGCGTTCAGCATTTCAGAGGGGAGGAACGAATACCTGGTGGTTGGCTAATCACAGAGGCAGAGTTTAATAAGCTATTGAGTGAAGACGTATTGCCCCAGATCTGTGAGGCTTTACAGCTACAGGATATATAACTGTGAGGTGACAAGTTTTGTGCATCTGCCCACTGGTTGACCACAAGGTGAAAGAAAAGAAAAATGGCGAAGACAACTGAAACGATGGTGATTCCAGTCTACACTCGCGACTTCTGTCAATTTTCGCTAACCTTGTGGAATAAGGACAGAGTTATACTTCTAGACACGGATCGGAAATTACAGATAGATTTGGATTTGAGAGACTTTTTGTACGGTGGCTATGAGTTATCAGCCATAACAGAGACCCTAAACGCGGTAGAAGCGGGGACTCATCAAGAACGGGAGGTTTCCATGGGAGTAGAAGTTTCTATTAGTGTTCAACACCCGTCCCCGCTGGTGATAATAAAACATGACCAGGTAAAACTGCGTTTAGATAGATTTGCTTGGCGCATGCTGGTTGCCAGTTGGGAGGAGTTGAATGATCGATTTGGAGCTACAAAACAACGCCAAGAGTTACTGGAGGAGTGTCTTAAAACTGTCTACGTGGATCATTTGGTAAACTTGGTGAACCTCGTGATTAAAGAAAATTGTTACGGTTGTCAAGTGGTCCATCCAAGTCAAGTACAGCATGATGTGTGTTTGATGATGGAACGGGAGGAGCAGGTGAAGGTGTATTTACCTGAGGCAATGCTGCGTGTGAACGATCTGGAATTGATGGATATGTGGACGACGTGTTTGGGTTTGTTTGTGCCTGCCCCTTCATGGACGGAAACCAGTCAATTCTTTTGCCCTGATTATAGACAAT
>CM067354.1:47091164-47158445 GCA_034190875.2 Urechis unicinctus | reverse complement strand
TCAAGGTTCTGGAGCTTACGGGAGTAAGCAAAATGCTGAGTAGTGCGGTTGCATATAATCAGGGCTTTCGTTAATCTGCAAAATTATAACACTAAGCCTAAAGCAGAAGGGGCATGATTACTGCAGCTTGCTTGGTGTTAATGGTATAAAATTGATAGGTTTGTATGTTAATGGATCTTCGTAGAGTGAATCAAATAAACACGTTGTCTCAACCCAGATTTGGTATGTAACCACACAATTTCCGTACATAATGGGAATAACACTTTGGCACTAAGAATGACTTGAGGTTAAACGTTGGGATATATACGATCTCGGTTATTGTTTGAATACCTTTCTGCAAAGCTCCATACATCTGAGACTTTATGTATACGTACTTGATGCTGTGAAGATAAATCGATAATGCTGATGTGAGTTTAGTGAAACATGGGAGTTTCATCACGCGTTCTTGGCTCATTCGGAGACGGTCAATTAATTGAAAAATTGTTCGAATTGTTATGTATGACTGCGATAATCAAGAAAGTATTCCTATCTAATCCGCTGATGTAACCAGGTCCAGGCTAACAGTATGGATTAAAATAACAGCATAAACTTGCAGAAATCAATAACTGCGCAGCCTTTGCCATTGGCACGAAAACGAATTTTGTATATATATATATACACGCATATTTATATATTTATATATATATATATATAAATATATATATATTTATAAATAGATAGATATACATATATGTATATTATAGATATAGATCTCTAAATATATATATCTATAGAGAGAGGAGAGAGAGAGGATCTCTCTATATCTCTCTCTCTTTCTCTCTCTCTATCTCCTCTCTCTCTCTCTGATATCTCTCTCTTTCTCTATTCTCTCTCTCACTCTCTCTATCTCTCTCTCTCTCTCTTCTTTCTCTCTCTCTCTCCCTCTCTCTCTCTCCTCTCTATCTATCTCTATTTCTCTCTCTATCTCCTCTCCCTCTCTGTCTCTCTATCTATTTCTAAATATCTATTTCTTTCTCTCTATCTCTATATATCTAAATATATAAATATGCGTGTCTGCTTGCGACTCTTCAATCTATCTATGCCCACTATATATATCAATCCACACATACTCCCATAACTATATATCGATATATTTATATATATATGTTTATTTATATATATATACATATATATATATATATATAAATATATATATATATCGATATGAATATATATATACATATATATATATATTTATATATATATGTATATATATACACATATATATATAAGTATATATATTTAGAAATATATATATATGTAAATGCATGTATATATATATATTTTATATATATATATATGACTAAATTTATATATATATGTGTATATATATATATATATATATATATATATATATATATATATATATATATGTATATATATAATTTACATTTGATGCCTCACAAAGTGCTCTATATATTCTGCGTAATAACATTGATAAGCCAAACATTCATTAGCATATAAAATGATGCATTGCTCCGTTTATGAACTCATGGCGATACGGCTGTGGCATGCAGCGATCATTATTGTTTTGTATGCCCATTCAAGCGGTTGTTCTTCACATTACAATAGCGGCATTGGTTAAAATGCTATGACCTTAGATATTGGGTATCATTTCCTATCATTAATTTGATAAGAGGAGATGGAACTAGGGAGACGCTAGAGGCGAATTATTTGATGGCAGGTTATTTTTCCGCCTAAAAAGCAGATGTTCAAACTACCCATATTTGATTTGATTAATGCTCCCGATTAGTTATTGATCAATAACGGGAAGACATCATTTGACCATTGTCTTCTTGTCTGACTAGAAATGTGGAATTAAGTGACTCTGCTAATTGTCGATTGTATTTACATCTTAAGAGGGTAGTGAAATATCATTCAATTCAATTCACACCCGATTCAACTTTAATATGCCAAGCTAAAACAAATTGTAAACTGCAAACATACTCAATAATGTAATATCATGTGCTGGTCTAGCTTGAATTGCCAGAATCCTTTGTTCTGGAAGCAATCTATTGATAAAAGTGCGGCAGAATTTTTGTTGGTGTAAAATAAATTTATTGCGTTTACATGTAAATTACATATATAGCTAGCCATTTGCAGTGACAAACTCCTATGATTAGTGATATACAGTATTGGTACGATTGTTTATAAAGATAAAGCATGCGACAAACACATGCAAGTGAGCAAAGATGTTCTCATGTGATCTTATCGCATATTTGTACTATATATTGAGGCGGAAGCCTTACGGAAATCCAAATCGCTGAGCTGTTATTCCGCAAATGGACAAGGTTCCTTGTCATTTCGCAATGACGCGGTTTTTAACATTCATCATGTGGTAATTTTTTTACTGTCGTTTAACGGATAGTGACAATTTTACCAATGATCTGGCCATAATTTAAACAAATCACTGTGTGTGTTTGTGCTTGCACGCTGTTATTCCGCAGATGGACAAGGTTCCCTGTCATTTCGCAAAGACGTGGTCTTTTAACATTCATCATGTGGTAATTTGTTACTGTCGTTTAACGGATAGTGACAACTTTACCAATGATCTGGCCATAATTTAAACAAAAATCACTGTGTGTGTTTGTGCGCGCGCGCGCGCGCGCGCGCGTGTGTGTGTGTGTGTGTGTGTGTGTGTGTGTGTGTGT
This sequence comes from Urechis unicinctus, assembly GCA_034190875.2. NCBI lineage: Eukaryota > Metazoa > Annelida > Polychaeta > Xenopneusta > Urechidae > Urechis > Urechis unicinctus. The sequence goes on along the minus strand of CM067354.1, from coordinate 47,155,755 downwards.
GTGTGTGTGTGTGTGTGTGTGTGTGTGTGTGTGTGTGTGTGTGTGTGTGTGTGTGTGTGTGTGTGTGTGTGTGTGTGTGTGTGTGTGTGACAAAAATGAGTCCCTGTGACATCAGTCAACTGGCAGTGACCACGTATATGCATCGCTTTTAGCGGCTACCGATTTTTCCGCCTTAGATTAGAGAGTGTGTTAACATAAGTGGTTTTCATCCGTACAGTTCGCCGAAAATTTTTCTTTATAAAGACAACTATCAGTTTAATGTTCACATTCTTGGTAAAGAACGTCTTATGAAAATATTACACTAATATCAAAAGACACGACTACGATCGTCAGACAAAGGGCATCAATATTATTATCCAGGATCAAATGGTATAATAACCTGAAAAGGGTTTTCTATGGCCGCTATCTAAGGGATTTTAAACATCGTCGCACGTTAAGTGTGTTCAATTGAAATGTACCGGCTATATAGAAAGCCTTGCGCGTTGCAGTTTATCAGGCCAATGATGAGGGAAGTAAACGCAAGTTTTCGAAATCCGGTAAGCGATATTAAGGGTTGGCGTTTGAAATCATGTAAGTAATACTGGCTTCGAAGAGGTAGACGTTAATAGAACCTGGTGCGATTCGTTCTCCCTGTTTCTCTCTAACGTATGTATATACTGATCTGCGTTTGGTTACACTAGTTTCCATAGATTGTCATTCATGGATGACGAACAACTGAGGCTTTGAATAACGAACCCTGGTAAACGCGAGGCTCTACCAAATCGAAAGCTATCTCAGTCGTAACGAGTTACAGAGATGAAACATGCAGAAAATTCATTGTCTATATAGGCCTGATAAACTTTGCCGCTAAATGAATGAAGACTGGATTTCTTGCGTCACAATCTTTAGCCGTCCGCAGCTGCCATTATAGATGGACGGTAGAGTGACAGTGTTTTATTGCATTGCACGTACATTTATAGCTGAGCAGCCAGGTGGCGCTATAACACAGTATATTCCGAATATTCGGTCTGTGAGGCGTGCAATCTGGACAAATCTGGTCGGATATGTGGTCAGTAAATGGCACCGATGGTACTTGAGGCAAGGCACCCCATGCATTGTGTCTTCTTAGTAGCGGATATGTGTCTTGAATGTGGCTCATGGCGATACGGCTGTGGCATGCAGCGATCATTATTGTTTTGTATGCCCATTCAAGCGGTTGTTCTTCACATTACAATAGCGGCATTGGTTAAAATGCTATGACCTTAGATATTGGGTATCATTTCCTATCATTAATTTGATAAGAGGAGATGGAACTAGGGAGACGCTAGAGGCGAATTATTTGATGGCAGGTTATGTTTCCGCCTAAAAAGCAGATGTTCAAACTACCCATATTTGATTTGATTAATGCTCCCGATTAGTTATTGATCAATAACGGGAAGACATCATTTGACCATTGTCTTCTTGTCTGACTAGAAATGTGGAATTAAGTGACTCTGCTAATTGTCGATTGTATTTACATCTTAAGAGGGTAGTGAAATATCATTCAATTCAATTCACACCCGATTCAACTTTAATATGCCAAGCTAAAACAAATTGTAAACTGCAAACATACTCAATAATGTAATATCATGTGCTGGTCTAGCTTGAATTGCCAGAATCCTTTGTTCTGGAAGCAATCTATTGATAAAAGTGCGGCAGAAATTTGTGTTGGTGTAAAATAAATTTATTGCGTTTACATGTAAATTACATATATAGCTAGCCATTTGCAGTGACAAACTCCTATGATTAGTGATATACAGTATTGGTACGATTGTTTTATAAAGATAAAGCATGCGACAAACACATGCAAGTGAGCAAAGATGTTCTCATGTGATCTTATCGCATATTTGTACTATATATTGAGGCGGAAGCCTTACGGAAATCCAAATCGCTGAGCTGTTATTCCGCAAATGGACAAGGTTCCTTGTCATTTCGCAATGACGCGGTTTTTAACATTCATCATGTGGTAATTTTTTTTACTGTCGTTTAACGGATAGTGACAATTTTACCAATGATCTGGCCATAATTTAAACAAATCACTGTGTGTGTTTGTGCTTGCACGCTGTTATTCCGCAGATGGACAAGGTTCCCTGTCATTTCGCAAAGACGTGGTCTTTAACATTCATCATGTGGTAATTTGTTACTGTCGTTTAACGGATAGTGACAACTTTACCAATGATCTGGCCATAATTTAAACAAATCACTGTGTGTGTTTGTGCGCGCGCGCGCGCGCGCGTGTGTGTGTGTGTGTGTGTGTGTGTGTGTGTGTGTGTGTGTGTGTGTGTGTGTGTGTGTGTGTGTGTGTGTGTGTGTGTGTGTGTGTGTGTGTGTGTGTGTGTGTGACAAAAATGAGTCCCTGTGACATCAGTCAACTGGCAGTGACCACGTATATGCATCGCTTTTAGCGGCTACCGATTTTTCCGCCTTAGATTAGAGAGTGTGTTAACATAAGTGGTTTTCATCCGTACAGTTCGCCGAAATTTTTCTTTATAAAGACAACTATCAGTTTAATGTTCACATTCTTGGTAAAGAACGTCTTATGAAAATATTACACTAATATCAAAAGACACGACTACGATCGTCAGACAAAGGGCATCAATATTATTATCCAGGATCAAATGGTATAATAACCTGAAAAGGGTTTTCTATGGCCGCTATCTAAGGGATTTTAAACATCGTCGCACGTTAAGTGTGTTCAATTGAAATGTACCGGCTATATAGAAAGCCTTGCGCGTTGCAGTTTATCAGGCCAATGATGAGGGAAGTAAACGCAAGTTTTCGAAATCCGGTAAGCGATATTAAGGGTTGGCGTTTGAAATCATGTAAGTAATACTGGCTTCGAAGAGGTAGACGTTAATAGAACCTGGTGCGATTCGTTCTCCCTGTTTCTCTCTAACGTATGTATATACTGATCTGCGTTTGGTTACACTAGTTTCCATAGATTGTCATTCATGGATGACGAACAACTGAGGCTTTGAATAACGAACCCTGGTAAACGCGAGGCTCTACCAAATCGAAAGCTATCTCAGTCGTAACGAGTTACAGAGATGAAACATGCAGAAAATTCATTGTCTATATAGGCCTGATAAACTTTGCCGCTAAAATGAAGACTGGATTTCTTGCGTCACAATCTTTAGCCGTCCGCAGCTGCCATTATAGATGGACGGTAGAGTGACAGTGTTTTATTGCATTGCACGTACATTTATAGCTGAGCAGCCAGGTGGCGCTATAACACAGTATATTCCGAATATTCGGTCTGTGAGGCGTGCAATCTGGACAAATCTGGTCGGATATGTGGTCAGTAAATGGCACCGATGGTACTTGAGGCAAGGCACCCCATGCACCATTGTGTCTTCTTAGTAGCGGATATGTGTCTTGAATGTGGCTCATGGCGATACGGCTGTGGCATGCAGCGATCATTATTGTTTTGTATGCCCATTCAAGCGGTTGTTCTTCACATTACAATAGCGGCATTGGTTAAAATGCTATGACCTTAGATATTGGGTATCATTTCCTATCATTAATTTGATAAGAGGAGATGGAACTAGGGAGACGCTAGAGGCGAATTATTTGATGGCAGGTTATGTTTCCGCCTAAAAAGCAGATGTTCAAACTACCCATATTTGATTTGATTAATGCTCCCGATTAGTTATTGATCAATAACGGGAAGACATCATTTGACCATTGTCTTCTTGTCTGACTAGAAATGTGGAATTAAGTGACTCTGCTAATTGTCGATTGTATTTACATCTTAAGAGGGTAGTGAAATATCATTCAATTCAATTCACACCCGATTCAACTTTAATATGCCAAGCTAAAACAAATTGTAAACTGCAAACATACTCAATAATGTAATATCATGTGCTGGTCTAGCTTGAATTGCCAGAATCCTTTGTTCTGGAAGCAATCTATTGATAAAAGTGCGGCAGAATTTTTGTTGGTGTAAAATAAATTTATTGCGTTTACATGTAAATTACATATATAGCTAGCCATTTGCAGTGACAAACTCCTATGATTAGTGATATACAGTATTGGTACGATTGTTTATAAAGATAAAGCATGCGACAAACACATGCAAGTGAGCAAAGATGTTCTCATGTGATCTTATCGCATATTTGTACTATATATTGAGGCGGAAGCCTTACGGAAATCCAAATCGCTGAGCTGTTATTCCGCAAATGGACAAGGTTCCTTGTCATTTCGCAATGACGCGGTTTTTAACATTCATCATGTGGTAATTTTTTTACTGTCGTTTAACGGATAGTGACAATTTTACCAATGATCTGGCCATAATTTAAACAAATCACTGTGTGTGTTTGTGCTTGCACGCTGTTATTCCGCAGATGGACAAGGTTCCCTGTCATTTCGCAAAGACGTGGTCTTTAACATTCATCATGTGGTAATTTGTTACTGTCGTTTAACGGATAGTGACAACTTTACCAATGATCTGGCCATAATTTAAACAAATCACTGTGTGTGTTTGTGCGTGTGTGTGTGTGTGTGTGTGTGTGTGTGTGTGTGTGTGTGTGTGTGTGTGTGTGTGTGTGTGTGTGTGTGTGTGTGTGTGTGTGTGTGTGTGTGTGTGTGTGTGTGTGTGTGTGTGACAAAAATGAGTCCCTGTGACATCAGTCAACTGGCAGTGACCACGTATATGCATCGCTTTTAGCGGCTACCGATTTTTTCCGCCTTAGATTAGAGAGTGTGTTAACATAAGTGGTTTTCATCCGTACAGTTCGCCGAAATTTTTCTTTATAAAGACAACTATCAGTTTAATGTTCACATTCTTGGTAAAGAACGTCTTATGAAAATATTACACTAATATCAAAAGACACGACTACGATCGTCAGACAAAGGGCATCAATATTATTATCCAGGATCAAATGGTATAATAACCTGAAAAGGGTTTTCTATGGCCGCTATCTAAGGGATTTTAAACATCGTCGCACGTTAAGTGTGTTCAATTGAAATGTACCGGCTATATAGAAAGCCTTGCGCGTTGCAGTTTATCAGGCCAATGATGAGGGAAGTAAACGCAAGTTTTCGAAATCCGGTAAGCGATATTAAGGGTTGGCGTTTGAAATCATGTAAGTAATACTGGCTTCGAAGAGGTAGACGTTAATAGAACCTGGTGCGATTCGTTCTCCCTGTTTCTCTCTAACGTATGTATATACTGATCTGCGTTTGGTTACACTAGTTTCCATAGATTGTCATTCATGGATGACGAACAACTGAGGCTTTGAATAACGAACCCTGGTAAACGCGAGGCTCTACCAAATCGAAAGCTATCTCAGTCGTAACGAGTTACAGAGATGAAACATGCAGAAAATTCATTGTCTATATAGGCCTGATAAACTTTGCCGCTAAAATGAAGACTGGATTTCTTGCGTCACAATCTTTAGCCGTCCGCAGCTGCCATTATAGATGGACGGTAGAGTGACAGTGTTTTATTGCATTGCACGTACATTTATAGCTGAGCAGCCAGGTGGCGCTATAACACAGTATATTCCGAATATTCGGTCTGTGAGGCGTGCAATCTGGACAAATCTGGTCGGATATGTGGTCAGTAAATGGCACCGATGGTATTTGAGGCAAGGCACCCCATGCATTGTGTCTTCTTAGTAGCGGATATGTGTCTTGAATGTGGCTCATGGCGATACGGCTGTGGCATGCAGCGATCATTATTGTTTTGTATGCCCATTCAAGCGGTTGTTCTTCACATTACAATAGCGGCATTGGTTAAAATGCTATGACCTTAGATATTGGGTATCATTTCCTATCATTAATTTGATAAGAGGAGATGGAACTAGGGAGACGCTAGAGGCGAATTATTTGATGGCAGGTTATGTTTCCGCCTAAAAAGCAGATGTTCAAACTACCCATATTTGATTTGATTAATGCTCCCGATTAGTTATTGATCAATAACGGGAAGACATCATTTGACCATTGTCTTCTTGTCTGACTAGAAATGTGGAATTAAGTGACTCTGCTAATTGTCGATTGTATTTACATCTTAAGAGGGTAGTGAAATATCATTCAATTCAATTCACACCCGATTCAACTTTAATATGCCAAGCTAAAACAAATTGTAAACTGCAAACATACTCAATAATGTAATATCATGTGCTGGTCTAGCTTGAATTGCCAGAATCCTTTGTTCTGGAAGCAATCTATTGATAAAAGTGCGGCAGAATTTTTGTTGGTGTAAAATAAATTTATTGCGTTTACATGTAAATTACATATATAGCTAGCCATTTGCAGTGACAAACTCCTATGATTAGTGATATACAGTATTGGTACGATTGTTTATAAAGATAAAGCATGCGACAAACACATGCAAGTGAGCAAAGATGTTCTCATGTGATCTTATCGCATATTTGTACTATATATTGAGGCGGAAGCCTTACGGAAATCCAAATCGCTGAGCTGTTATTCCGCAAATGGACAAGGTTCCTTGTCATTTCGCAATGACGCGGTTTTTAACATTCATCATGTGGTAATTTTTTTACTGTCGTTTAACGGATAGTGACAATTTTACCAATGATCTGGCCATAATTTAAACAAATCACTGTGTGTGTTTGTGCTTGCACGCTGTTATTCCGCAGATGGACAAGGTTCCCTGTCATTTCGCAAAGACGTGGTCTTTAACATTCATCATGTGGTAATTTGTTACTGTCGTTTAACGGATAGTGACAACTTTACCAATGATCTGGCCATAATTTAAACAAATCACTGTGTGTGTTTGTGCGCGCGCGCGCGCGCGTGTGTGTGTGTGTGTGTGTGTGTGTGTGTGTGTGTGTGTGTGTGTGTGTGTGTGTGTGTGTGTGTGTGTGTGTGTGTGTGTGTGTGTGTGTGTGTGTGTGTGTGACAAAAATGAGTCCCTGTGACATCAGTCAACTGGCAGTGACCACGTATATGCATCGCTTTTAGCGGCTACCGATTTTTTTTCCGCCTTAGATTAGAGAGTGTGTTAACATAAGTGGTTTTCATCCGTACAGTTCGCCGAAATTTTTCTTTATAAAGACAACTATCAGTTTAATGTTCACATTCTTGGTAAAGAACGTCTTATGAAAATATTACACTAATATCAAAAGACACGACTACGATCGTCAGACAAAGGGCATCAATATTATTATCCAGGATCAAATGGTATAATAACCTGAAAAGGGTTTTCTATGGCCGCTATCTAAGGGATTTTAAACATCGTCGCACGTTAAGTGTGTTCAATTGAAATGTACCGGCTATATAGAAAGCCTTGCGCGTTGCAGTTTATCAGGCCAATGATGAGGGAAGTAAACGCAAGTTTTCGAAATCCGGTAAGCGATATTAAGGGTTGGCGTTTGAAATCATGTAAGTAATACTGGCTTCGAAGAGGTAGACGTTAATAGAACCTGGTGCGATTCGTTCTCCCTGTTTCTCTCTAACGTATGTATATACTGATCTGCGTTTGGTTACACTAGTTTCCATAGATTGTCATTCATGGATGACGAACAACTGAGGCTTTGAATAACGAACCCTGGTAAACGCGAGGCTCTACCAAATCGAAAGCTATCTCAGTCGTAACGAGTTACAGAGATGAAACATGCAGAAAATTCATTGTCTATATAGGCCTGATAAACTTTGCCGCTAAAATGAAGACTGGATTTCTTGCGTCACAATCTTTAGCCGTCCGCAGCTGCCATTATAGATGGACGGTAGAGTGACAGTGTTTTATTGCATTGCACGTACATTTATAGCTGAGCAGCCAGGTGGCGCTATAACACAGTATATTCCGAATATTCGGTCTGTGAGGCGTGCAATCTGGACAAATCTGGTCGGATATGTGGTCAGTAAATGGCACCGATGGTATTTGAGGCAAGGCACCCCATGCATTGTGTCTTCTTAGTAGCGGATATGTGTCTTGAATGTGGCCCGTGGTGACAAGTCGCAAGGACAGACACACATGATTCAGCAAAGAAAGTTCAGTTTTTGGCATATGACAAAGAGTACGTGAACGCAGCTGCAGTACCCTGCCTAGACACCCGGTCGAGCTACATACATTGGATAATAGCACTTTCAAAAAGGGACCCACGCCACATTGTGCGCGTCTACCACCTACAAAGTAGCACGCTTGTATTGACACACATAATCAATATTACCACAGAGGCAGGAGTAAGCGTCATCTCTATCACTCATAAAGGCTACTAGAATGACTACATGCTGCAAAGTGTCTATGCCATGGTACACTTCTCATAAAAAAGAGGCCGCACGTCTCATAGACAGGATGCCGGATGTACCCTAACGACGCCTTGGACTAATCAATCAATCAATCACGCGCACAAGGTGTTGAAATGCGGGATGGTATATGCATATGTTTATGTCATCAGCCTCTGGTTCGACGCTTTGTGCAGCTCAGGCCGACCATCTGGCACGGTTATCAAGACTGACATGGTACGGCGCCAAAAAAAGTGGAAAATAATAATCTTGACCACGGCCAATAGATTTTGACCATCTCAAACCTCTTGGCAACATTCCAATACGATTGGAACTATTAAAGGTCAGCGCAGAGTATAATTGTTCACATAACAGTGGAGTACCCTAATGAATCAATGACCTAAAATCCACGGCGTGTTAAAAACAATAAATAGGATTCGGCTATATATATTTATATTTATATGAATATATATATATACATATATGTATATGTATATGTAAATATATATATATATATATATATATATATATATATATATATATATATATATATATATATATATATGTATATATATATATGTATATATATATATGAATATTTAAATACATATATTTGTACATATATGCATATATATATACAATACTGTAAATATATACATACATATACACACACATATATATCTATAAGCATGCATATATATATATATTTACATATATATATAAGTATATATTAACTAACAAATGTATATATATGAATATATATAGATATACATATCCATAGATATGTATATATATACAGATAGGTTTATACATGTATATATGCAAATATATTTATATACAGTCATTTATATATACACATAAAAATATATGCATGTATATATAAAATATTGACATATATATATATATAAATATAAATACTTAAGCAAAAATGTACATATGTACATATATACATATGTGTATATATATTTATATGTATACATGAATGTTTACTAACCTAAAGCTCGAAATGGCAGTCAATCGCCAATATTACATTTGCCTCGCAATATTACATTTGCCTCGCAAGCGGTCTGTATCTCATACACTTGTTATAAAGTGTCTGTAACTGGGGTTCACACACAAAGACCAATTGGTTACATGCTTGGGATAGATGCTTGTCTTTGAGACCAAATTACGTTGTAAGATGTATTTGGCCTCGTTGCTTATCAAACTCGGAATCGACGTAATCTACTCGAGCGACAGTACATACCAATGTATGCAGCTAAGCAAAATAAGGTAAACAAGTAAATGAACGGTACTCTGACGTATTTTATACCTTGTGCATACGGCCATCCGCTAATATATCAAGAATGGCTCACGTCTCATCATGCCTCATCCACATCAATGCGTTTACTGTTTTGCTAGACGAGAGATTGATTAATGGAAATCGTTATTGTAGAGGCGAACGCGCAGTTCCTATATCACCGTTCACGTAATAAGAATGCGGAAGAGAAAACGTACCTGGGCGAGGCAGAGTTGAAATCATGAACAAATAATGACGACGGTTGCAGCCATTGTATTGACCTTGTCTTGCTTCATCCGCAGGGGACTGTAACAGCGCCAGATTAGATAGAAAATGGGTACGTAAAAGCACCGTTCAAACACATCTGTATTCACCACAAATGGCTCAATGTAATGTAATCTTTCAGGAGTTGTAACATTTATTTCGATTTGAATCATCAGCTTTGGAGCAGATAAATCATTTTAATGTTAACTACGACAAAAGAGGCCTATTTAATATCTCTCTTTGCAGCTACTATAAGCGCTGTCCTAAAGAACCTCCCATACGCGCGGCGTGAAGGTCACAGAATATAAACTCGACCATTGCCTCTTTTTTCCATGTTATTGGTCACGCTTCGCTTCGTAGATCTGGAACCGTGTTTACCGTGGTTAAGTTCGGTTATAGTTGTATCAGCGAGCATATAATTGTTTAGTCTTTCGACTGTTATTAACAAAGACCTTCAGAACTTAACATGGATATTCAATGCTCTACTCACGAATGGCGCAAAAAGAGACCTGTTTATGTTCGTCTCATCCTGAAGCTTACTTGCCGTAGGAGCTACCGCTGAATTAAGTTTTGTTATCATCATTGTCCCCTGCGCCCTGCGTCACATAATTAGGCAGAAAATTATCACTTCTTCAATTAGTACAGCATAAGATCTGTGCTAACCACACACTAGAGTCTATCCTAGTCGGTTATTTCAGTATGCGTTTACAATGATCTTACGGATTAATGCAGTAAAGTCGCAGTACCGAGGTAGAAGAAATAACCATTCCAAATTTAATATGCTGTCAACGCACTTGTGGCTGTTATTGCGCTTACGTCAAAGCCAATGGAAGGCTTCATCTGTCTTATAAAGGTAAAGGGCAAAACGACAATACAGTGTGCCTCGAGCAATCCATCTCGATTTCATTAAGAATTGTAAGAATGATGCCCTGCCGTATATGTGCGGCTTAAATCCATATATAGCACTCGCTGACGTATGTTAGCGCCAGTAGGATGTCATATTCTAGCCTCTAAATATTCCTCCTCTGGCTTGTGTTCAGTATGGATTCTAGTAGCCAAATCGTTACTAATTGCTGAGTTCACACTATCTATTCGGTATGCACTTGGTCGTCGATCACATGCACAGTATTAAAGCATCATGCTACCATGCTTATCTTATTAACAGCCGAAGGAAAATGAACAACGAAATATTAGGCACTCATGCAAGAAAAATTTGCACGCGAATATATATTTCGCAACTGTCGTATTTAATATATGACTACCTCATTGCTTACTGAGGCTAATTTATTTTAAATTTGTCCCCGCCCGAAACCGCAGAACCTGAAGAACTGATTTACTGACTTGAGATTCACAGATTCCAAAGTAGGGCAGACTCAGGAACAAGTTACACATAGTCAAGCTGCTGTTAAGGAATATGATCTCAATATTGCTGATTAGTATTATGCAAAAATCTAATGTAAAGTATTTAGAAGACTTTCGAAGGATCTATTTTGCTAACATAGTAAATAAGCATAGTGCATGATTGATGGCCACATTGGATAGGCCATATGGGGCACGTGGTTAAACTCCATATGTTTCCAAAGTCGGCCAATTCACTGCTAATTGTTTAAAATCCCGTTTTGTGAGTTAGGAAGCTAGTGAAATGTCAATTATGTGATGGATTAGCCCGAATGTCTCAGACGCCCTACTTGTCATGACAAAGTGAAGAAACTAGATATCTGCAAAGTCGGAGCAATATGCCCGCAGGCTTCGAATGAACAATCTTCTCTCTCAACTTAGCTAGAATTCAGGCTAATTAGAAAAAAAATCTAATAATTTGTTGATTAAAACGTGTTGATTGATGCATTGTATATTCGCGCCACGTAATTGGCCATAACATCTAGTTATGTGTGAAAAAACTCGCGGTAAGTCGCCCATATATATATATCATAATTATAATAATGATGGATGCTAGATAAACTAGAGGCAAGCTAGCATCATTCGCACGACATTACCAAGCACGGGTCATTGCCAGTCATAGGCGATTACTGGCGATGAGCGATTGTCACAAAAATGGGAAATTGATTTGCAGCGTCTGAAGGGTAAATGGAGTAGATAAGCTATTGGTGGAACATATTGAATGTTGGTTGGTCTATGACCATTTAATATCCACAATCCAAGAAACCGGTAGCAAAATATGAAGGGACGGGTTTAGATCACGGGCTTATAAATTATCGTACTGCGAATAAGTTCTGAACGGACAGTTGGTATTGTTCACACACATCCTCACCAGGTTCAGCAAGTGCTGACCAGACATTGCCGTTAGCTTAATTCGTGATGGATTAGAAGTGATTAGTTCTCATGATTGTTCCTGTGCACATTTGTTTGGAAGTGGGACCTACAAAACAAATCTATTACAAGCTATGATTACACATTCGAGCTCTATAGTCAACTGGCTGTTAACATCTATTAATGTGTGATTAATGGTTACGAAGCGTACATTTGCATCATTCCGTATGGCACATGGAAGCCCGTTTCGTTTACGATGCTGGGACATTTTATTCATACCCTCACGACATAAATAAACAATTAAGACGTTGCTCTTTTGAGGACAGATTAGCATAAACGAATCATAAAATGGCTTGAGCGCCCTTAAATTACACCGAATATAATCACACGTAATAGCAGATTTACCTTCTATTGTCCTCTAGAAAATATTCGCATACGCCTTTTATCCTATTGGTCTGCGCAACGAGCCTTGTGCCAAATATGCAATTGCATTCCTTAGGTTCTTACCAAGGATTACAATCTGATTGATGTATCACTATCCCGATACCAGCTCACTATTCACAGTCAAAGGTGGTAATCAACCAAATTATACGGACTTATTCCAGTGTTCCTGTTACCATCATTACCTAAGATTATTGAAAAGTTATTTTGTAAGAGATTAGTATCCTTAGATGATACCAGCAAAATCTTTATTATTGCCTTAGAAGTGAAGATGCTACAAGATAAGCTATCACAGTTTTAGCCGAATATATATCTCAGGCGTTGGATAGCAATGAAACTACTTATAAAGTTTTATTGACTTAATAATGAAAGCCTTTGACATGATTTACCCGCATGCTATGGTCATCGCTGATGATTTTTAGAAGTGATCAATAGTTATTGAACTGTTTGAAAACGGCTTATTAAATGCAAACATTGCACGTCTGAAAATATTTGGAATTGCTTGTGGAGTATAGCAAGGTCAATATTTTGATCAATAATATTTTTATTTGTATCTCACACTTTCTATCAGCATCGAAGAATAGTGCTTATTGAACACACATATTTCTCAATAACTGCCGCCAAGTTGCAGCCAACTTAACTATCGTGTCTGATATCTCCCTCTTGGTGCCGCTCTGCTATACATTTGATTTGTATTACGAAGGAAATCAATGCAATCCCCAAATAGTTCATTCCAAGCTATACACGATACCAAGACTATATATATTTATATATATATACATTTACATAAATGTATCCATATATACACATATATATATACCTATATATATGTATATATATATACATATATATATATATATATATATATATATATATATATATATATATATATATATATATATATATATATATATATATATATATATATTTATGTGCATATCTACATATGTATTTCTTTGAGCTCATATGCCCCTACTCCTTAAATTATTTCTGCGGAGAACCCTGTATATATACATATATACACCTACACATATATATGCATATTTATATATATGTTTATCTATATATTTAAAAATATACATATGTTAATATATATATACATATGCATATATATATATATATATATATACATTTATAAATATATATATATGTATATAGAACTATATTTATTGACAGATAAATATGTATATACACATATGTACTTATGTGTGTGCATATATATATATATATACATATATGTATAGATACATATAAATGCATACATATATTACATATATGCATACATATACATACATATATACCTATATATATATATTTACATAAATTTATCCATATATACATATATATATACATATATATATATATATGTATATATATATACATACATTATATATATATATATATATATATGTATTTCTTTGAGCTCATTTAATCTAACGTCACCTTGCTATTACCTGTAGGTTGTTGCAATTACAGGCTACTTAAGCTCACTATGATATATAAGATAACTAATAGCTGAATGTTATCATTGCTTTCTTCTGCTTATTTCGCTGGCGCGCGTTTATATAATGCAGGAATGGACTACATTTGTTCGTCGTCAAATTAATCATTGAATACTTTTAGTGTCGGTTGTCGATGATTTGAGGTGTATGATGTGACTTAGGAATACACCCCATTTATTTTATTTGCAATGTTGCGGCAAACTTCTATGATTTATATTAATGTTAGACTGGATATATAATGAGTATTTTCCGAGAGGGCTTAAGTCTTTACAAAATGCGCAGCCGTCTGTTAATGTACTCTAATGGATTCTAAACATGTACCCACTCAATGCGATAAAATTATGGTTTTGATTTTATTTTCTACGCCGTGAAATCCATTAGACATTCCGCCATGCATTGTGGCCCTTATGATAGAGACTGCCAGCACCGACTCACCCATAACAAATATATAATTCTGCACGTGCTACTCAACCAATGATGCAGTTATGAGCGCAGTGGCAATTTGTCTAATTTTCTAAGTCAAGCCATTTTCTCTTTTGTGTCTCACGCTAGTAACCTTCCGATTATATTTGCGGATGCATATTTTGTATAGGTAGCTATGCACGACGATAATTTAATGATGCACTATTCGTCATCTATCGCAACTTGCCAATTTCAGGTTAGCATTGACAGTACGGTCATTTTCTCCGACAGCGCGTAAACCAACCGAGTCACATGGCTTTTTTCAAGTGCTTTCTAGGCGCATGTTCCTATTGGCGGCTGCTTGTGATAGATTCAAAACAGTGGACATGTGCTCGGCGCGATCTGGCGAGGTGGATAGGTAACAGTATCAATATAGCTTCAATGTGCAACATTGCTTCGTCGGGTTTAATATTTCTAAAGAAAGCAAATGATCTTTGGCTGATTAAATGGAAATACTTTATAAATGGTATATTATGATTCACAAACATCCACAATACCCGATTGCATTATTCTTAAGCATAGAATATTTCCTGGGATAACGCTTCGATTAACGTAAGGCATTAGCCTTTTTCTCTCTTAGCTGGCATCACTTGATTATAACTTGATACAACAGGCAGACAGAGGGAGAGGGACGCGTTGTGTCCTATCATAATATCATGCGGTTTTTTTTCATTGGTTATATATCTAGGTCAATTGAAACTTTTTATATTACGAGTCTAATACATATCACACTGTGAAACAACAGGCTTTGAGTGTTCCAACCGGAACGCTCTATTGTAGTTCATATTAACGCGCTAACAAACTAAGATGACAGAGTATTCTTGTGCGATAAATGCTGTCCTATTTAGTTTGCCAGCCAACATGAACACATTTGATACAATGCCTTTGGCGCCATAGACTGTCATTTCCGCATCTATCTGTGGAGAGCGACGCGACGCGAAAAGTCGGTAGACAGCCGCAGCGACGTATCTTAACACATGAGAGGTAGATTTCAATTAGGAGCCATGTAATTGAAATCCAAAGCTTACGTTGAGACGTCCTCTGTATTATCTGTACCCTGGTTATTGAAACACTAAGATAGTTTTGGATCTGCAAGTAATACTAGATGAAATCAAACAAGGTGATGTTGATTTAGTTCACAAACACCCTTAGCTGTCACGATGACATGCAGACATAATATAGATTGCCCATGTGCGCACAATGCTATGCATGGGCCTCTTGTTAGCTGTAGTGTAACTGCAACTACGATGTTGTATTGCGAGAACCACTGTGTACTTCTCAACTTTGTTAAGATTGTACCAAGCATCAAAATTTTTGCTCGAGTCCAGAAGCAATGGTAAAATGATTCTGCATTTTATGCTGTCGTTATTTATCTGTTTAATTCAAAATGTTGGAAAACATGATTTGTGGCGGTATGTCATATTGTGATAAAGTAGTATTTTACTGACAGATATTATTTATATCAACTGTACAATAGATTTCATACCTGCATTAGACAACAAACAGGGCAGTTAACCCAAGTATATAACCTATTAAAATCATCATAATCTGTTCAAAATAATTTCGTCCTCGAACACTTCTTTTACATGACGCATACATGCCTGCGTTGCAGAATAACGCAGAGCCTTGGGCATCGATTGTGTTGCATGAACAGGTCGAAGCAGAGCTAGGTCACTCATAGATATCTAAATGCGGAGCCTAAATGACCAAACGTCTACATTCATTAACATACAAATTGAAAATATATTCATTGAGTAACATTCAAGGTGTGTCGGGTAGGCTAGGAGTACCAGTGAGACCCCACATGGCGCGTGAGCGCACTGAAGTCATTTCACGGCGCACAATATAATGCTTTTTAATACCAGCAGTAACAGACTATCAAGGCCGCCTCAAGTGCGTTATTACGCTTATTCTCTTACCTAGTAAATATTCACACGTGACATGACGTGATCAAAGAGTCGATATACTGGCATATTTGATTCTAGAATTATTTGTCATGGAACAAGGAGGTCGATTAAGAATGTAAAATGTCAACACCAGACAGATATAACACCAATAGCCACAGCTATTGCCGTCACCGAGTTGCTGTTGGTAATATGGTTTCTTTGGCATACATTGCTCAAAAATTAATTCATACAATAGAGGTTCCAAATATTTACGATACATAGACGACGTTTTATGACTGCATGAATACGCTAGTATATTGTAATCTAAGCTAGGATATTGATATCAAAAGCTAAGTATTTGTCTCTTTCACTGCTGTGTAATATAGCGAAAGAGCGGTTGATGCTCGCCTTTACATCAAGTTTATTCCCACTAGATGATTAAATGGCGTGTTGAGTGCCTGTGAAGAAACACACCACAAAATTCTGCTGCAGGCTATAGAAATGCAGGTTGGTGGATGTGGCAAACGTAAAGGGGAGGTTGCGTTTGCTGTCGTTAATGTTCTTGTCATGGGCCAATTATACGTTACTATTGTCGCCACAGATACGCTTCTGAAATCGAAAGATAATCTACCAACCCCCCCCCCCCCACCCCGTATTTATGCCACGTCTTGTAAGGCATGCCGTTTGCGTATACTATATTTTGCTCTTAATCTGTAGTCACGACAAAGCAACCGCAGAATTGATTTGCATGCATATCACTGAACATCACTAGAAGCTAAACCTTGCAGATTATATTATATCCAAATTAAAATGTGGTTGACAAGGATACGGTGACTTACCTAAAGATGTTTAGGAAACAGACAAAGGTACGACACAAACGATGGATTATATGTGATATCTGTGGACAGGCCTCATTGTTAACGCAATACTGCCTAATGCCAAACGGCCAAAGACTGAAGGCAAAAACGGTATATTGGACCACGTAATTCCGAGACGGGTTGTGCTGCTAATAACCTGCGCTGCGAACAGGTCATTAATTGCGTTAGGATCTCGTTGATGCATGACTTGGTTCTTGCTGCGGCTCAATGTTTTTTTATGGCGCCTAAACCACGCGGTATCAGATGAATTAGCTGCTCCTAGCAGATTCACAACAGATATGTCACTGTAGTCATAGGAGCAACTAGTTGACAGTGGTTTTGCTAGTGTTCATTACATATCACGTCAGCACACCTTAATATGTGTGGCCAATGAATGATCTGTACAATACAGATGTAAACCAATGTATCCGCTCACTTATGTGCATATATTAAGCCAATTAATCGCTTATTCGTCTATGATTGAATACGCAAGTAACGAAAACAAGTCGACATCATCAGGTAACCAATAAGGCCGCTAATGACCAACTACCGAGCCTGCAGCAACACACGCGATCGATTCCCAAGTACACGACAATACGACATATTCATAATTCCCACATCAAATGCTGTTGATAGGCAATAGTCAATACTTATAATTGGTAAGATTGAATTTAATTTTACTTACAACATATTACGAACAGTTTTGCATGGCATCGGGAACGTAACCCCTGTGCTCACCACCGCTTGCCAAAATTCTGACCACCGCCCCCCCCCCCCCCCCCGTCCTCGAAACTACTGCCTGATTGGGTGAAAGGTGAGTTTTTGGCATTTAAACGTTTTTAGGTGCAACATTATCGTGCTTTATTGAACAGCAAAATATTTCACAGGCACCACAAAATTGTTTATGAGTTTCCATGTCAATAAAAAGTGTTTAAAAATCGATTAATGTTTATAGATCTTAGCTTTTTGCCGTTCTATCTTTCTAACAGCTATAAGCCAATAATTCAGCGAAAGCAATACCTATACCAGGAGAGCGTCACGCTGATGACAAATCTTCAACTTTAAAGGGTAGAAAGCGCATTGAGTGAACTTTATTTCCGTATGCGTTCGATATTCGATTTCTATATCGTTTGTACCATTCGTCCGGCCTTTTGTCGATGGATGTCATTAAGACGAGTGAGCAGCCTTTGTTTTTTTGCTTGTTACTCTGAGCGTGTCTATTATTCTAGCGTTTTTTTTCTCCAAAATATACAAGCCACCATGGATGAGTTAAGGACAACAAGCAGCGCCATCTCCTAGAATTCAGTCAGTGGAACCTGTCGAAGCAGATAATCAACGATCGAGAAATGGACACGGAACTCGCATTAATAACCGCTGCCTGAACTTGTCGACGTTGGTCACACGGTCTTACGACAGTTTCGTCATAACAACCACTTCCGGGCCTTTAAAGCACCTAGGAGATGGTTACAGGTGAGGGAGATATTTGTCAGAAGGGCGCACTAAGTCTAGTATTTGATGCAAACTCGTCGTTTAGGTTTTTCACCATTATTTTCTTCATTAATGACTGCATTTATAGCTGGTGGCTTGATTTGATAATATGGAACGATATCCAGCGCCGAATGACGGCTTCACTTCTTACTGAAACGAGTTAACTATACCGATAACGATGGCAGATTGTTTTAATCATGCCATGTGACTTTTTACAGGACTAAATACAGGAGCCATTTATCATGAGAGGTCTTTGGTACACAATTTTCCCAGAGAGGGACGACAAGGTACGATTGTGGTGGCTGTTAAGACACATAACACGCAATCTAATGGCTACAAAAGAATTATACTTGTCACCAGATACCCTCGAAAGGCCGGGTGGCAATATGGAAGTTTAAAACACTACAAAATCACACCAAAGATGGAGCAATTAAATCTATGTCACAAAATTGAAAAGTCCCGCGTTCAATTCAAGGTACACTCCACCAGGATTGACGTAATACCAATTATAACGGGTATTTACAACGCATATGTATCCCATACAGTTAATGTGAACCTTACTGAACGCAAGTCCAAAGATCTCGACTATTCCAGCAGAAACAACTATCTTCTATATTATTGTGCATGCTTGCTTCCACAAACATTACGGACCAGATGTCTACTATGTTTCAGCATTTCATGCAAGTTGCCCCTCACAACTGGGAAACATTTCACAGTGAACGGCTGCGACAAAGTCAAGCCAAATCTACAGATATCTATGTCTGCTATTAAGCGGATCTATTGCACGATTTTACCGGGGCAATTACTTAACTTTTATGAGTGTTAACATGTCACCTGCGAGATTGAAATGCATCATCTAGATTCAAGAAGGTCACTATCATCGGAGAAACACCAAAGACAGTATTACAGCTTTCAGGGACGAAAAAGCAGTAATGAGTGCAATATTTGAGTAGAAAACAGATAGCAGAATGCATTGCACACGGTCGCTGTGTAAAGTCCGGGAATGATGGGGCCCGGCGCAATTTGATTTCTATGCGCTGAAACACTTTTGAAGTAATAATGTCCGTGTTTTAATTAACAGAATTATTTTGCGGTGCCAAACGGCTCTGCACGGTTTTGCCAAGTGGACAACACAGCCAACCGACTACAATTTAGGATGTCCTAGGAAGGTTTATTTACTCCTTAATCGCTATGTTTGGCTCTATATTATCCCAAGCAGCTCTGACGTCTGTGTAACTAAATATTTCATTAAATTCGCGACTGAAAAACTCATAACCGCGACATTGCTATATACATAAATCTGGTTTAAGATTCATGAATAATAAAATTGGAGGCCTGGACCGACAGTATTAAATTGAAGGGATATTTGACGGCATATGGAAAAAGTGGCAAGCATAACCAAATAGAAAGCATTTTCTTAGTGTAAAGAATACACATTGAGAAGGTCGACACAATGGCAACACTTCAATGCTGCTGTAGCTGGGATGCTGACCTTATAGGAATATGAATAATATGACTGCCTGGAATGGTTGCACAAGTGATTGTTGCAGTATTTGAGTATTCTATCGTCTAACTCACAGATAGAGGCGCACAAAGTGGGATGACACAACATTTAAAATATAGTCGGTGTTTACAGCAGGACGTAAATCTGTCATAACACAGTGGTAATACGTGGGTGTTTCGCACTCAAACTTTTTCAGCGTCAAATTGTCGTCAATTTGCCTCCAGCTAACGTCGCCTAAAGGTTATATGCGACTACACGACGCTATTTGTATCGCTATGTGCGTCAAATACAGCCTCATAATTCTCGGGTAATCAATTCAACACCGGATCTTAATCTTTAGTAAACAGGAGACGATGCTTTTATCAGCAGATCTATAATTTGCATTATAAAATCGGAACGTTGGTTTTGGCGATTACTTCAGTGTTACATGCTGAAAATTTAAATAAATGACAACAATTTGAAAATATGAATGCAACTGGACAAAATTATGACAGCAACGCTTGCCAGATACAAAATACAACAAATATGGTTGTATATATTATTTAAATCCAATATAACATTAACTGAAAACATAAATGAGGGAAGACAAAACGATTTGTTATTCACCCAATCAAAATGATAAGCCTGTTTTGCATTCATTGCAGGAAGTAATTTTCGTGATGTGCCAGCGGTACAAGAGTTATTGTTGATAGAAACAGGAATATATAGCTTTCTTTTACCCAGTAAGCGGTTATTGAATACAATTCTATTGATGACATATGTCGATGACAATGGTTGTGCGTATGCGTGTGTCTTAATAAAAAGGATTTTATGAATCCGCTGGAAACGGTGCCGACTTATTGCATTTCTTATACACTGTTTCGACGCAAAAATCCCCTCTATGCTCAATCATTCTTCAGTGACTTCACCCGGAAAGAAGGGTGCAGCATGGATATCTATGCATCTGATAGCATCTTCGTCACATAAATAACTTACCTATGCCGTCGGTATCTGAGCCCCCATAGTAAGTATAGTTCATATCGCAGGTATTGAAAGTAAGTAAGTGGAAGTACACAATATTGATAGCTAATGCAATGCAAGCATATATCTAATCATCAGCCTTTATTGATGGTCAAGTTCAAGAAGCCTAGCGTGAAGATTAGCTATATGAAAGACAAATTGTTTGTGAATCATTCATTCACCGGGCGCGAGTTCCATTGTTTGAGGCAGAACATTTCACATGGAACTGATTACTCCCAAAAGTTACCATATGGTATAATTTAAGCAGCCAAGTAGCTAATAATATTCTTTGTGATAACGGTTCGTGGAGTTTGAGCTGATACAGACGCTCACTCGTCGAAGCCAACATGACATATTCAAGACTCGCAAACGTCAAATTCTATAGCAACTGGACCGCACTTTATGCAGGCGACAATCGAGTACAAGTTGAATAGCTGGAATGTATGAAACACATATTCAGAGTCACATGTAATGTGCATTTATCGTGTACTGGATGTTGTAGGGTTGGGATCTCGCTGTGGATCAGCATTGGCTCTCATTATAGGCGTATGTATTTGCCATTTCTGCACCGAGAATGTAGCTAAAAGAAATGTGTACTAAATGGTGGCTACAGACAACAGGACATAATATGAAGTCTGCGGTTCGTCAAACAATTAGGTCTCATTAATTGTTTAAGTTAAGTCCTGTAAGGTACAGTTCAACCAGTCGGGATTGATTGAGCAATCACCAAAGGCAATATTTACCGCGTATCAACACTTGACTTACGCTCACCTACAGCGATACACCTTAAAATGTATTCGTCAGGTTAGTAATCAGACCTCAATGACCGCTTTGGGTATCGCTAACATGATGATTTTGCGGCCGTACTTTTGTAAGGATTAGTTATATTAGACAATGCATATTTGAATAATATATATAAATAGTTTGTAAAGCATGCTCGTGTTTATGTGGATCAAAGTATACGTGATGGAAATTAAGATCTAAGATATCGTTTCATTCATGGGCGTTTTGCCCTTTGTAAATGTAAAAAAAAAACCAATCAGCGAAATAAAAGCCACAAATAACTATAACCAAATACTCAGTGTTAAAGTGCTTGTACTCTTCAATGGCATCCAGGCGTATCTGGGAATGAAAAATACTATGAACAAATCAAATAACATAATTATTAGCATAAAAATCACAACTGCTGTCTCGCAAACGATACGACAATATTAAGAAATGTTTTGGACACTGTTACGTCTGATAAAATATTGTTCATATTCATACCGAAAATACACAACACCCGATTGAATATTTCAGCGGGTTCAAAGTAATATGCTGGATATTTAAATGACTCTCGTTTATCATCATCCTGTGTCTAAACAAATTACAAGACTGGTAAAATTAACTGGCAAATCGGACGTTCTCTCCATATTAAAACACAAGATGGCAAATGGTGAAAATGTTGGCCGGTTGAGCAATAAGTCGAACTATCACACACATCGAGCTGCAAGATTTGGAAATACCGATTCTTGTACATTTTATGAGATTAGGTGTCATGCTAACGATGGCCTTTGGAAATTGGTAGAAAAAAGTTCAAATGGAATGTGTTGGACTGAAATGTAGCAGATAGAGGAAGTCGCGAGTGGTTTAAGGGACCGCATTTGCACATGGCGCCCATGGCTTAGCAGAAACGGTACGATGTTGGGATTTGTCGGGTTCATCTAAATATCGCCATAGATGAGGACGTTCGCCCTCTTTCAACAAATGACCGACTGTAATAGCTTAAAAGTTCTTAATTACGTACAGTTGATTCAACATTGCAAACACAATAATATACTCGTTATTCTTTTCCAATCAATGAAAGGTCAAACGCACGCAATATGGTATAAAATATTAAACATCAGAAGTCCTGAGATATCGAGTTCGAGTTTTAAAAGTCTCTTAGTAGATGTATTGTTCAATGACATTTTTGATAAAACACCGGCCCATGCATAAGATATCGCTAAAAATATTTAAGCGGGGAGAGGGCTGTTATGTATGGATAAGAGTAGTTCTAAATAAATACCGTGTGTAGTGTGGCACAGGAACAGTGAAAAAGAGCTGGTCTCATGCGCGTTATCCTACATATCACAGCCATCGGCCATGGAGGCCGAACCACTCAATAACTCGTTATGCACGAGCTGTTATCGCTAATTCGGCATCCTTTAATGTCTGCATATATTTGATGCATCTCAGAGTAGTTGACGTTAATCAATGTTGAGATTTGTCTTTGGCTTCACTGCTGCGATCTCGTTTTTATATTTACCACGCAGAGTGCTAATTGAAGTTAAATAAACCTCACTTGTGTTGCCTTGTGTAATGAATCCTTACCATGCTGTAATTACGACAGGTGTCTATCACTATGCCTTGGCACGTAACACCAAAGCACGTCAGTATGTTAGGACACCAGAGCAAATGAAGTCATTACAAAGACAGAGGCATGTTCATCATGTGTACTTTAAATACAGTAAGGTATGATAGTTACCTGTTCGCTTATGGATCCACGGCTTCTGACGGTATAAACCACTGAAACGTTCAATCTCGAAAAATCTCGAAAAATACCTAAACATATCAAAACACGATAAGTCCCATTCATATCATGCCTCAACCATGACATGGAGGGGCTGCTGTATATTGATCTTAATGCAGCACATCACTGATGTTATTGTCAATTGTCGGCATGGAGTAGGCTATCGGCTTAAGATGATAAATCACCGCGCCCTCCACGGGCGTATCGCGGCCGAATCACGGCCAAAAATTTCTGCCCGTGAAGCAGACGCTGTTGGACGCTTTGAGGTCGCGATAAAGACGCGATACAGCCGTACTTTACCCGTCGTTACACGCGGTAAGAAATTCACACGCGGTTGGCCGCGCGAAAAAGTTTTGGGCTGCCCAAAAATTTAGACCGCGGGTAATCGCGGGCGGTACACGTGGTACACACGCGGTAAAGACGCGGTACAGACGCGGAACGAACGTGCTAGGACGTGCTACGGCCGCGGTTAAGACGTGGTTACACGCGGTAGGACGCGAAATTTTAGCGGGTAATCGCGGGTGGAGCACGGTCATAGCACGTTTGTTCCGCGTCTGTACCGCGTTGTTATCACGTGCATTAGCGTGTGTACCGCGTGTAAGCACGGACAAACGCCTTTCTCCGCGTAAACAGCGCGCCCCCAATACCGGCCTAATCACGTTCAATTGCGTCTTGTACACGTCCCAAATACGATTGTCCACGGCCTAATCGCGTCCGTACAACGTCTGATTTTAGGTATATAAAAAGCGCGATTTGCCGAGCATTCGTCAGTTGTGCTCCAGACGTCAAGGGGTGAACATGGATCCCCGTCACCGTAATGACCTCGTCTTGCTCCTCCTCCTCTTCAACTAGACTGGCAGCTCTTGGACTGACAGCAGGACTGGCCTCGACCTCGCCACGAGCACTCGGAACTTCGGCAGCAGAGTGGACGACAGCTTGCACCTCCACTGTGACTTCTGCCTTGGGCTTCTTGGCGGCCTCCACTGGCACTGGGCTGCCTTCATCTGCTGCCTTCGCCCTCGGCTTCTTGCTCGCACGCTGCTTCTTCTTCTTGGCCGGGGAACTCGACGTGGGCTTCTTCTTCGGTGCCATAGCTTGATCTTCACGGGACTGTGTCTTGAGCGGTTATGATTTCTACAGCCCGGTTCGGCTGCTTTATTATACCCGTGGTAGGCCGCGGTACCGCCGCGCTTCACCCGCGATAAGGACGCGGAACAGTCGCCGGCGTCTGTTCCGCGGGCATACCACGGGTAAACCGCGGGTAAGCCAATTTTGCACATTTTCCACCACGGGCAACCGCGGGCAAAAAAAAATCGCGAAATTTTACCCGCGATACAGACGCGAAAGGCTGTTGCCACGCCAAGCTTAATTTACATGGGAATATCACTCATGCTCGAAAGCAGAGTATTATCAGCAATATATGGGAAAAAGTATTCTTGCTGTGTCGATATATTTCGTGAGCAATTTTAGAATAATAACTAGGTTCACATCCGATGACGTCATGGCATCCAACTTGTTCGTAATGTCTTTTGAGAGAACTCAGTAAATCAAGATTGTAATATGAATCCATGCATACTGCATAGATAGGATACGCAGACAGCAAAGGCCTCCGGAGAGTCAGCATTGTGCATCGGTCCATGCCTTCCTGAGGGAGGGGGGGGGGGGTCGAAATAAGGTCACAGTGTCATAAATGACAGCGTTAACTGAACAGTGACGTCAAGGACACGTCGAGATGCATCCTTCCCAGCAAAGCAGTGCGTCGCATCTACACGTGTTTGGTTACTCAAGGCCTACGTGCAGCAACAAGGTGTTATGTGTGTTTAGCTCTCTGGTTTGTTGCTATGATATGGTTAATCTTGACAAATGGTCGCATATGTAAATGTGTACTCAACCAAAACAGCCATCAACGAGAATGCGCCGTTCACTATAATGAACTACATAGTGCGTGTTATAAATATGTATTAAAGAATATCTGTATTTATCGTAATGCAAAGTCGTACACCCCCTCGGTATTCGCTGTATTAGCGCTGATCAATTGCAGGTCATAATATCATATTGGAACACGTTAAGGACAATTGCATCTGTTGAATGCCGTTGTACATCTGCTTATGAATTAATGTGCGTATATCAACATAGCTATTTAAAGCTATTTATTCTCTTGTTATTTAGTTGTAGCATTAAAATATCATTTTGTTGCGAAGATATATCTCTATAGCAAACCTGGGGACATTTTGACATTTCGACAGTGTTAGTACCTAGTTAGTGTAAGGATTCATGCATTGAGAGAGACGGTGCAGCTCTCTAAGCTCATGTTTTGTCTACCATCTAAATTCAAACTGTAGCGATCACGTACAGCGCAACCGAGCAATAAAAATGGAGTGCTTGACTCAAACAGGTGCTGGACGTAAGCAGGATCCAGTTCCAGACGGTTAATTTCCTATTCACCCAATGACTTGTATTGTTTACGTTTAACGTATGGATATGTATAAACGAAATGGTTCGATCGAACGGGCTTTTACTTAACTATACATTAATTCATCTATATATAATGGACATGCAAGCTTGTGTCGACTAAACCAGTACATGGAGAACATTTGACAGCGCCTCTCGTGACTGCCGATTGGTGATTGTTACACGCCTCATCGATGTGGTCCACTAGCATAGGGGAGGGTTAACCAATGAATTAAGTATAATTTTGAGATCTAATGATCAATGCTGACGAGGAACACCCAGGAGATTAATTAAGTGTAGATACAAAACTATTTCCCGAAGCTCGATAAATGATTACTGTGTTGCTGCTGTTTACCAAGCAGACATTTCAAATGGAGATGTTGTCACTAAATATGGCTCCCAGAAATTTTTTGCTCGTAACCCTGTCGCTTGCAATGCAAATTCACGCAAGCATGGTGGCACAAACAACGTAACTTTGGTGATTACATTGCTATCGTGGGAGCTGTTTAGACATCAAAGTAAAGGGATATGTTTGTCTCAAGACCCCATTTATTCCAGTGCTGATAAACTATACCAATGATAACAAACAACAAGGGCGTAATTATATAATGTACCTTCCAGTGAATATTCATACATTCGCATCGCCTGATATGAGTTTGCAAATGACAGCATGCTCATTATCCTATGAAAAACACTGTGAGAGATCAACATTTGCAGACTGAAGATTGAACACACTTGTTGTCATACCTTCGTGCATGTCTGCTTCGTGTGGAATATATTGGTAAAAACAATGTGAGGTCCTGATGATTTACGAACGGTATCTAAGCCACTAAACGTATCAACCAATTTTTGGAGCGAAGAAGAACAATCAGGCCCGTACCCAGAATTGGTCTGTGAATGAGGTCCCTGATTGGGGGCATATCAGGGACTTTTTCTTAAATCGCGTTATCTAACATATTAATAAGTGAATGGGTTGTCTCCACAAGACGCTAAATAAAGGATAACAGCGTGACTATGAAATTGTTAATATATGCTTACAATAGTTTTACTGGAGTTTGGTGCATTTCTAGAATGGAGTTGTGGTGTTAATAAGGCCTCTTACATCAGTTTCCCTCTGCGCCAACAGATGGTTTCGAGGCCTCTTTTTGATATAGCAATCGTGCCCTACCCACAATCGTCAGTTTTTGTAATATAATACATTAGCATATTGTCTATGGCATCATCCACTGTACTCTTCTTGTTGCATACATTGGTGATGTCTGTCCTCTTCGCCACGGCCAGGTTCACGCAGTGTGATATAAAGAGGAAATGTGAAACGGTAAAAGCTGCTAATTCGTCGGTTGTTCCAGCCATGTTCCTATCGCCTTCATAAGTATGACCTCTCTGGTTATACGTTTATTCACCAATATATAATGGTCATGAAAACATGTGTCATGGTTACGCATCGGCAAAAATTAGTTGAAAATCTTGTAACCCGTCTATTTGCTTTTACAGACATGTTTTTCCTCGCAACATTATGTAAAAACTGAACTTCGGGTTGGCTAAACCAATATATGGAGGACGTTTATCCGCTCGTCTCATGACAGCCGTCATTAATGTGCTCCACTAGCATGGATGAGGGTCAACCAATAACATTGTTATTGATGTCCCAAGGTCGTATCTACAATGACAAACATACACTCACTGACTGATAGCTACATGGATACAGGCTGTCTTTCTTAGCTAAGGCTGCTAAAGCTCTCCTAATATTTCTGGTATGCGGATATAAATAAATGTCATAGAAGATGTATGTACTGGTGTAAAAGCTAAGCTGAGAGACAGTCAAGCATTATATTCAACCTCTGCCCCTTGTTACCGTGCGTATTTGTGTATTACAGTTGCCAGCACATTGCGAATACGGCCCCCTGCTGCTTAAATGCACTAAATATGATATACGCCGGAATGGAAATAGGAAAGCTAGCACTTCTAAGTAGTACTTTAGATAATCAAATATTGTTTTGCTTGCATATACATTTTGCAACGCCAGAAGTCAGATGTTTAACGATGAGTAAACAAAATATGAGCGTTCACATAATTACGATACTTATTTCACGTCCTGTGTTGTGGCCCATTAGCGAGCAAGCCTTTTCTACTAGGCAGTCTGCTTGATTTGAAATAAGAATCAGTTTCTACACCACTGACTCATCAGACAAGCAATTATGTATTGTATCTCAAACAATAATCATTCTAGTTTAGGCAAGCGCACAAGAGATTTGGATACAACTGGTATGTATGCTTTGCCATGGGGTGATGGAAAAGGCACAATCTACGACTCTTTGGAGGGGGTCATCTTCCTTTAGGAGCTGATGTTTGCGCAGAAAACGACGGTAAAAGAGTATGCGCACTCGATAGAGCGACGACTGTCTATTGCAGGGGCTTTTGAGGAGGTGATTAAGAGGGATATCCTCTTAGAAAGTTTCACAGATCCACACATAAACTACATCGTGTCAAGTGCATAATAATTGCGCAATAAAGATGACACGAATCGCTTTCGTTGACATACAGCTGGGCGTTAACTAACTGGGAATTAACTCCGCATATATCATACACGTTCATTCATAACATTGCCTACCCTTCCATGCAATCAGTCTGTACGCGCAAAAAACTTAAAAAGAGAAAAACAGCTGCTATTTGATCACTATATCGTTTTCCGGCTGGAACTTAGCGCATCTAGAAACCCGTAAAACTTACGAAGGTCACCTCCATAGAGATATGTCCCGCTTATGGCCACACAATTGCATAATTCATCGAGAACCGACTAAAAACACGCTATGGTTGAGAAGGAAGTTTGCAAACGAGGGGTTAAAACGACATAAGATACGCAGTACGCATAGTCGTGTTAAATCAACGCCTTATAAATAAATATCGACCATCAGGCAGATATGATATTCTCGCTATGTAAGATTAAAGGCTTTACCTCCATGGCTAATGTATTTTGTATTTTGCATTAGCAAGAGATTAGACGAACGACGAACTCAAAAGGTTTTGCGTTTGGAGGAAATTGCATGAAAGCATTGTCCCACCGGACGAGAAGATAAAAGCATTCTGTTCGATACTTAGTCAGCATATGCATTAACAAACCCGTTAGCAAAGCTGCGGATAATCAGATTCTACTCTTTGGGAATTGCTAAATGGCTTAGCCTCAGCATGAGGAAATATATAAAAGCCCTCATTCGTAGTGCACTTTACACTCAGCTTCTTCAAGGGTTCACAAACAACACATGCTGACCAATTGTACAGTGGGATTATGCGGCACGTATAACCTAGTCTGTGTCAGGTATAATCTGAATAACACATCCCACATATACCAAGAGAGCAAACTAATCGCAGAACATTTACCGCCATGAGGCATTGCAAATATTTAAGAAGGACGTGATAAATAGATAGAGAGAGAGCTCTATAGGTACACGTTAATCTGGGTAACGCCGTAGGCGGTCTAAGTTCAGGGTTACCGCGCTTGATTATCCGAACTTGTTCTTCAGCTATCGGTATCAGGTCGCCTGATTGGTCGGGTTTTAAGGGAAGTGAAGAGATTGGACTTGCCATATGCGAAGGATTATTTTCGGCTGCTCTGCAACACTTACACTACATTGACTTAACGCCCGGGAAAGTTTTCCAATACTAGATTATTGAGTTTAAATAAGGTGAAGGAAGCACAGCAGTAATGTGTTGTTATTTCAGGAAATATAGTGCTCCAAGCCATCCAGCAATGGCGGTGTTGTCACTGGGAAACAGGGCCTGGCCCTATACAATTTATGTGTTAGACATAATGCCCTAACGGACCAAAAAAAGGATGATCAACAAACCAACTGCGCTCCCGAAATAAACGACCTTCTAAAGCTCTAGCTACCAGAAGTCACAAGACCATTCTGGCCTCACACTGAGACCATAAATCTGATGGTTTCAAAAAACTGCCAACTCATGCTATCGTAACGGCCGAGGTTTGCTTTACATTTGACAAAAGCATAAATATACACCCGACTATAACATTTATCGACAGTATAGATCTTCTGTTGCTGAAGTGGTACACAACCCCTAAACATTTAGGTATGCACGAAGCCAAAAGGATAGCATGCATGCTCACTGCTGTTTACTTGGATAGTCGGCAGTTGCTATCAGTAACGTCATTAAAAAGTAATCTGACAGCGTTGTTAGAGTGAGATGAAACCTCACCTTATATATACAATTTGTGGGTGCTTGATGATTAGTAATAAGCCTGATACATGCAGTGTGCCATGACTTTCGTCAGTAATAATCCATCCGCAATACTGAGCTCAAGCATGCCCAAATAACTGCATGTTCACCTTATCACTTCCTGCATAGATTTATTTTGCTAGGAGTCAGACTCTGTATTATATATAACTATGCGCAATTTACATATTAGTCACTCATGCCGCTCTTTCATTACTCACTCATTATTTTAAACTATTGATCAACTAATCAAAATACTACATTTATTCCCATTTTCTTCTGAATGCATATCATTAAATGCAGTTATGCTTCGGTTTCAGTGCCTTTCTTGGTGAATTATTCAAAGCTCCAATTTAAAAGTACCTTCTTGGTTTGTAAGGACACAGGCTACTGAATAGAAATATTGCTGTAGCGTTCATTATATAACAGCTGCGTGAACAATACATTGATCAATCAGTAATTGATCTGCATCAAAATTTGAACCTTTTCAAATATGATTAATGATCAATACTTTAACATGATGGAGTCATTGAACAATGTACGTGAAATGGGGCAAATACCTTTGAAAATTATCTGCGGCCGCTTAATGGATTACGTGAAATGTGCGATAAACTATTAATATACCACTGATTAAAATTTCTCAGGCTACTTGTAAGTGCATGAATTGCTAGCGAGGTCACGTAACAGGCCATACGGTATTGCTACACGTGAATCAGTTGGTCGTTCTGTTTTGCTGTATTAATTATAGTGATCATTGAATCCGCTGTCACGTCATCTTAATTAGATGGGATGAAACAACAACGTATACCTAGATAATCATATGACATCCTAAGGCAAATGCTAAATGATTGATCATTGTATACTTGTCTAGCAATCTTTTCTCGTTGGCAACCAGTATGAATTCCACATTGGAAACACAAACTCAAAACCGATTCAGTGCATGCTTCATTAAACATAAAGGTAAGATATTTTTTTATGGGGCGGGGCGGATAACACCTGACCCGACATAGAGAAATATGGCAATGCCAACAAACGTGAGAAGCAACATTTACAAGTTACCAACAGGAGCTTTCGACTTGTGTTATACAGTTATTAAGTCAATGAACAGAATGTGAGCGAGGTAGTTAAGATCAATGTATATCCGACAGCTGAAGTGAGGCTGTGAATGATATAGAAAACAGAACGCAGTCGCAAAATGACGCCGATATTTAAAATTATGTTAAGCGACACTCTCTTCTTCGTCTCTAACTGACAAATAAATTGATGGATGCCAGCTCCTTGCCAAAAGCGGGGTATCACCAAGGACACTAAAGCACCTTCCACCTAGCAATCAATGATTGCAAACATGTGCGACACAATCCGGGTTGATATCATGAAAGCGTTCAGCAACCGTGCAGTTAAAATGCAGCTCCAATCTATGAATGATGTAGGTTGAGCCTTGGCAGTCATGCATCATTATTGTTGAACCCGGTTATTCACACAATGTATGCGCTGTATTAAGGTACTGTGCTACAGGGCGTCGTTTTCACTCCCAATATCAAAATGTGATATTGGAGATTCCACCGTTGATTAAGATCACCCAGACTGTTCTACCCGTATAACGACTAGGTTCAGCGTGCTTCAAAACTGCTTATGACATAGCAATAGCTGCTTGAAAAGTTGGATGACATAGCTTGCATGATTATATTCACTCATCTGAAGACATTTAGCGTGGGTAGACGAACAAACGACACCAAACACTGAGCAACCTCGCCAATTATAGCGGAAGCCTTCGTTATACAGCCCATCTTTTCTTTAAAACGGCTAACCATGTATGTCAATGATCAAATATATTTTATCATAAACAGATTATCAGAAAAACAGTAATATAAAACCCCTTTGATTAATTAAAAACGCGCTTCCCATTAGAAAGATAAGTTCTACTAAAATACTTTCAGGCAAATATTCGTCTTTATAAACCGTGTGAGTTATATAAACGATAAAACGGCAAAGCGGGCATTTTGTGTACACTTTAGAGCAACAGTACTATTTCATGTATGGATTAGCCAGTCATTGCTATATAGATTAAACCCCGCTTCGTCCGGACGAATAATTTGCCACTCATCGATAATCTGTGCTGATATTTTGGCTTCAGTTTTAGTTGTGCATATATTTGACCACTTGAAATGCTCTTTTATTGACCGAGAGGCATCGTGATCGGTTTTCGTGTTATTGACCTTGGATGATAGTAGGGTACACCACTAAATCCGAGATCCAAGCGCAGTGGTGGATGGCGTCCGAAAGGCCGCATCTTTTAATCATTATACTCATCATCATCATATTAATCATCATCCCGATTACCAACTTAGAATCGTTAATACCAACATTACTTGAAAACGGCTTGCCTCAGAATGCATATCGATAACAAAATAACGCCTTTTTGTAGCAAGAAATCTTTGGTTAGACGTATAGTTGCAACTAAGGGAATATATGCATTATATGGGCAGTGCGATAATTAAAATTTGTATTGATCGCTTTTTGTACTCACTTTTCTTCTTTATTATACCATGTCATGGTTATTCAATGAAATATCTGCAATAACACTGACGTATATATATATATTTAAATATATGTCATAATGAGGTGACAGGGTTCGGTTGCTTGTACCGTTTTAATGACCTGATACGTAGACGTCACTGTATGCCACAATTATGCATTACCTGTTGTTCGTTAAGTTTTTTTAGCTTGTGTACATATATATCAAGCCGACGTGAATGATGGAAGCTATAAACGATTTCATCACTCTGGTTTTTAGACCGATGATATTAAAAATGACACCAACCTA
This sequence comes from Urechis unicinctus, assembly GCA_034190875.2. Lineage (NCBI taxonomy): Eukaryota > Metazoa > Annelida > Polychaeta > Xenopneusta > Urechidae > Urechis > Urechis unicinctus. The sequence continues at coordinate 47,122,541 of CM067354.1, read as the reverse complement.
TCCCCCAAATTAGTTGGACTACCTAAAAACAATCGAACTATATCACAGCCCAGAAAAATAATAGAAAGCAATTTCACCTCAGTACATTCATTTGGTTTTCATGCCACATTTGTATTCAATTTGTTTCCCGATCCTCCTCTAGTGTTATCTCAGAGGGAAGTTAGGCAGGGAACACTTGATTCAAGCAGGTTAAGCGTTAGAGGAAGACACAAAAGGAGTATTTCTGCATCATGTAATTAGCTTGATAGACATAAATATGCTTGGTACATATATATCCATACGTATCACACTCTCTATATATGTATACATATTGATAATACATTGTATACGTACAGAAAAACAAGTGTTTATTCATTATCATACAGTTTTATAAAATGTATTAACCATAATATATGTACTGGTTGGCGTTTGCTCTTTCATCTTTGTTATGGCAAACTGGGTTTGAATTAGATGTGAGCTCACAATCCTAGTAGTAATTACCCGCATATTGATTAAGCTGAAGTGACAATTGAATGGCGTATCTTTACAGCTATTGACATCAGCTTTGTCAACACATGATAAGGCACGCAAGAGTTCAATAAGAGATGAGATATTTATCGAGGGCCAGGAAGGTCAGAGAACCCGATTAAGTGAAGGCGTCAAGTCGAAAGGCACGAAGGGATCGGAACAAAGATGGCGACGGTGTGGAAGAATGAAACGAGCGCCAAAGGAAAACGAGCACAGAAGAAAAGTGTTTTATAGCATTGAAATAATTTTGGTAGTGCTGTAGGGTAGGGTACAATATGCATGGATAGGTTCGATCATGGTTAAGTTTATAATAATCATTGTGTTTTGAAATGTCCAATTGATTTCAAGAATCGGCATTTTCTAGCCAAATACACTTTAAGCTTATGCACATGTTTGAAAATGTTGATAAACTCAATACGTTGTCCGAAGTCGTAATGAGTACTCTGAACTATCATAATGTGTTGCTTTATTCAGCTCAAACATCCCAAATCTTATGTTCGATTTTTTGTATTCGAGTCTATTTACATTGTTCGTAATAACATATCAGTTGCCAAGCAGTGGCAACCACGCATCACACCAGTATCATTTTTCATTGTAAGGCGTAAGTCAATTATTGCTTTCTGAAAACTGTAGCACCTACTTATGCATTAGCATTGCGATACAATCGACTATTCATTGTGGTCAACACAAACCTCAATTGCCTTTAAATCTATAAATGACGTCCCGTTTAAGAGTGCTCATTGCTCTATTGCATCAGCGGCGCTACAATGCATCTAAGTATTGCAGTCTACTATCTACATGACCCCACATGCGGCACTTAACAGCACCAACTATTTGTAAATTTCAGCAAGATGTAAGCAGTCGACTTTGACTGGGACAATTTGTCACCCTAGTTGTCGCCCCCATATGCCGCCCCGTCGCCCCCAGAGACGGCGGCGGTGTGAAGGAAGATAATCGAGATTGTTTGATCATTAAAGGTTTTCCACTGCGCTAAACTGCACTGTGACTTCTGATGTCCAATATGGCGTGAAGTAATGCAATGCCGCAAATGAGCATCGCTGATATCACCCCTGACAACAAGGGCCTCGTAATAATCGAATGCGGCTGTTGTTAAGGCACGCTTTGAGAACGATTCTCGCTTTGTTTGCCAGCAATGATCCCGTTGTTCTCACAACAAGAGTCGTAATTTTGCAGATAATGACGTTTACGATATTCACGGTAGGCTTTGCTTGGAACAACAGTTGTGGTAAAATGCGATGCGAGCCTTTTTTCATATTTGCTTGATCAATTTTGTCTCATGTGCCAGCCATGCACTGCATGTGCAATGCTTTTGTGTGAATTTTATCTGTGATTTATCGTATAACCTGCAGTTAACTTGAACTGCGCACTTGCCTTCTGTACCAGTTGACACCAATAAACAAAACTTTCCTAAGCTGATGTAATCCCAGATATTGTTTCCGATTGGTGCTTAGCGGTATAAATCAAGCCGTCCTGAGGGTTTCAATTAAGACATAAACTTTGCACCTTATATACTTTGGCCTAACGCGGAATCCGGTATCGAAATTTATTACATTGCAGCTGTCGAAAATTAGATCGTTGGTCATAACAGTATCATTAATCATAAAGTATGACTATGCATGATGACCAAATCTTTGCGGTTTATGCTTATCTATCTTCTCTATGGAACGACATGTCCGTCGTGTGGTCGTAAGTTTGGCACGAGTTATTCGGGTGCAGCTTATCAATCTTGATTGCATTGTAAAGATTAGATGTTGCCATATATATATATATATATATATATATATATATATATATATATATATATATATATATATATATATATATATATATATATATATATATATATATATATATATATATATATATATATATATATATATATCTATATATATATATCTATATATATATATATATATATATATATGCCCAATTGTTATTCTGGCCATATAGCAATTTTTGGTTTGCGTATCTCACCATTTAATATAATAAGACGTTGTTATCATTGTTGCACAGACGATCATCGCTTGTACGCTCCATCTAATTGCTGGCATTTGTTTTTCAAGGAGGAAAGATGTTTTGGAAAAGCGATGATTTGATCGTAACTGCTTGAATGACATAGTAAAAGTATTCCGCTAAATACAATGCCATGCTGTTTATCCCCTTCCTCGAGCTCATTGTTTGATGGAGCTTACCTGCATACTGATGCGTCAACGTCCACTTTTGTAATATTGCCTTACCAAATATTAACCTAACAGTGCAAATCAATTAATTTTCTCTTTTGGAAACTGGCACCACTTGAGTAGCGGCCAAACTTTTGTCGGGGTATTTTATGGAAAATAAAGTGCCATAATTGATTGTCCGTTGGAGTTTTATCGATAATTTTGTATGATTCCTTATAAAATGTAGTATTGATTTAGAAACAGCTACTGAGCGAGACTAACGTCAATTGTGCCAATTGACCAGAGTGTGCCTTGGTTAACATAGGCAATGGCGATTAGAACCGTAAGTGGTTGGCAAACGTAATGCAAAAGTGTGGGTTATATATCTAATGCAGAAGACCGGGTTATTTTTCACTCTATGCAAGCTCAGCTATAGGAATGTCATTTTTTTGTATAAGGGACTTTATGAACAGGGAGTGCTGCAGGTAAATGTTTATGATATTGTTTTCATCCTACTAGCAACGCAACGGCGTGTTATTAATTCAGTACACCGATGAGAAGCATATATCTGCAGGCGTTCGAATGATCTATATATCCTTTCTGTCGCGGTATATATCAAAACAAGTGATATTCAGGCTGCTTGGATAGCCACTCAGTGCAAGTTTACTTTTTGTACCATCCATTCATTAGATGTTAATCAAACAAGAAAACTTGCGTGCGTCTTGCATGATGTGGTGTGGTGTTCTATCCGTCTTCAACAAGGCGCTTGCCTGAGCCTATTATATGTAGAATTAATAAATGTGCTAACAGCATTTGGAAGATTTTGTAAACCTCCCTGTGTACACAATGTTATATATAACCAGCAACATCATATCAACTGGGAGTAACGATGTTTAAAGGGGATACATAAAGGATGCGTTACATATCTACACACCGTGCGCTTCTCATGCAAATCCAACACCGAAATGTTGAAATTAGTTGACAACCGCTCCTCCGCGAAACATTTGCTCAATTCACTGCTTATTGCTCATCAACGGTAATGGCGTGTCGCTGCAAACGGTTCATGTTTGGTCAACTGTTACACCATTGCTGGTTGGAAACCATTTTAGGTTACAGATGCGTATCTAGAGTTTGAGATTGGTCCAATGTTTCCAGTGTTGAGTAGTTCATCTTATATGACAGCTGCATGTATTTCGACATTTTTGATCCCTATAGTAATTGCAGTCGGTAGCTATAGTGTCAAGCCTTTTACTTCTCATAACGCCACCCACCGGCTCCCTTCTCACTATGGAAACATTAATCATATATACGTAGTTCTATCATCTTTAACACAACTGATAGGATAGTTATAATCTCCAATATGATGTGAGCACCTGCCTGTTATAAAGTACATCAACAAGGTCGTGCGTTTGCTACATTGCGCATCTCATTCATGTAACATTGCAATGTATTCATGGCAATCTATTTCACGCCTTATAATCAAGCCACTGAAGACATCAATCAGACAGTTCAGTGTCGAATGACATACAACCTATCCCTACAGTTGCACTGTGTATGCCAGTTGTTAACTAGATATTTTTTATGTTCCGACTTCTGGAAATCTATTACTTTCGTGGTGCAACACGCCATCAGCACAATATGTGGTCTTGCTCTATGTTTGTATTTGCATCATAAATTGGTGACCTTTACCGTGGAAGTTTAGCTACGCACTGGCTACATTCATAACCCTTACATATTGACAAACAGCCGGACAAGCTGCACATGTAACTATCGTTATGCCCGAACCGCTGCATGGATGATTAACATTGACGTATCGATCAACACATTTTTCGTTCTTCAGTCTTAAGGCATCAGCAACTGAAGACGAAGATGTGCACTTGACAATAAGTGGCATGATTTTGAACACCAACGTGTCTGATTGAATCACCAAGTGATTCTTAGAACAGCGTAAATGCCACTCTTAGCAGTGTTACTTGCGTGTCTGCCATTCATACACCTTGTTGCTAGAGGACAGTTTGATGGAAGAAATTATATGTAAATATGAAATGAGGTGAGCAATAATTTGTATAAATGTATTTTCCGTGTATTTTTAACGTTTGGCCATATATACGGAAAATTCTGAGAAAATCATACCCTCTCCGCATATGACAGCGCGACACGCCGTAACTGCATGTACGGATGGCCAATCGGAATAAACCATCAACGTTATAATTAAAAGTTTTGCTAGTTCAAAGTATTGCGTTTAGCATCCTGTGCAAATAATGAATACCCTAGGTGCGTATAACACGCCTGCATCTATCTGTGCATCGTAGTGACGATGTGTTCCCCTCATTACTTACACATGAAATTCTGGCTGCACATGATATTCAAGTTGTATTTCGCACTTACTAAGTTGCATTTCATCCGATATGTTTTCTAGATAAGTTGACACGTACTTTGCCGTGTTTATCAAACAAATTCTCAGCCACAAAAAAAGCAAATGTTTCAAGCTTTGATATGTTAGAAGCTACCCGTTATGAGCTGCGTTAACAGATAAGCATTGATTGTGCATAATGAATGAAAACCGAAACCTGCGAAGGAATTATGCTTGGAATTGTTCTGTGTCTATAACGTCCCCCATTAATTTTGCTGTCGTATAAATATCATTGACAAGTCGGATATTCAGAAGACATCAAGGCCAGGTGATTTACATTTATCTCTCTCTATAGAAATCAATTCTGCCTCAGCGAGCTCAACATAAACTGCGAATGACGTGTTAGTATCCTTACGATGGATCTCCCTGCGAATATATGTCTCACTGCTGACAGGTATATTGCTGAGTCCAACGAATCTGATCGATGCATTTTGAATAGTTGAAAGTAACTTGTTACTCATTGTTTCGTCTTTGTCCAACGGGCGAAAACCATTCTGAAGCAAACGATGCTGGTGAGCGTCATTTGCCAATGTAACCATGTATATTCGACATAAAGATGCCATCAAGTACTCTTGTGATCTATTTGTTTTGTACGTTTTAGACCTTACAAGTTTTATAACGAACATTCAATACCAACTGTTGTATGTTCAAATACAAACGCGCTATATGGTCGATGATATCCAGAGCACGAATGGCAAAAGGCACTTGCCACCTCCTCTCCAACTCTGTGGCGACCTCCTTCTGGTGTGGTTGGTGTCTTGAAGTTTTCATCCCTGTAGGCATTGATAATGGCCTGGCACATGTTAAATATGGTCTTCTTTCTGGATCAAAAGGGTCAAGAGTACATAATCCATGTCAGGGTCCATGTTGCTTATTGTGTGGAATATAGAAAACCGCTATCATCGCCAACGGTCGCATTCATTTACATGCGTGTATATAAAGTCTTGATCTGGTTGCTTAAGTTGCAATGAAGTCTCCAAAATTCTCATACTAATCGTAACGGGGTTGCAACTCAATCACATATACTTACAGCGATCGCTGATGGTCGCTACGCTCGCCATCGGGCTCGTGCAGCCCACTTAATGCGGTAGCAAATCGATCGCTGATGGTTGCGTCGGGCTCTCAACTTGGTCGCTGCAGACTCGCTAATAAAACGCCTGTAGATTTGTTAAATAGACTCCATTAAGACCCGATTGAGACCTATAAGACCAATGAGAGTGGTCGTAATCTGGTTGCAAAGAGAATGTATGATTTTTAGTTTTCAGTTGCGATTTGATCGCAAATGAGGTTTGGTGTAAACGCAAATAAGCGACCAAAGTAGTGAATGGCCGCAACATGTGCGAGTGTTAAAAATTTCACGATCGCTGTGGTCGTATCAGGGTCGCGGTTTGATGTTCACGGGATGTAACATAGCAGGACTTATGACATGCCGCATAGCCATTATTACTGAGGTGACCACTATGCTCTCCTGATTTCAAGCAAGTTGCAGTCTCTGTATTTCCTATAGCGGATATGACGGCATGTGTATCAGAATAAGAGTATGTGATCAGTAGAAGCAAAACTTGTAATAGGTTTTGGTATGTGCAGTAACAGTGTGCATGTATTGGCAGACGAATTTGTACCTATTGGTTATATATACTCTAATTGCTGTACGACCACAATGAAGCAGCACATGTTGCAACATTTACGTAATTAAGTATCCACATTAGACATGAATTCGAAAAGACATCTTGTAAAAAACGAAACCAAACGCACACATTACAAGATAGGTCTAGCTTATGTTGACGATAATCCGTTCATTGCATGTTGTACATTACTTCCCACAAACCTACACCGACACATGTATTGAAAAACTCATGCACATATCAATGCCGTATATTATTGTTTGCAAAAACTTGCCTGCCTACAGAGCATATAAGGGCCATGATAGGAGCGTGATATGTATATTACATATGCAACGTCCATTGATGTCAGTTTATTATAATTTAAATTTCTCGGAATATGCAACCGCTACAACAGGCAATTGATCATTGATCATGCCCTTGTGTGCTTGTAGCCTTTAGTACACAATTGACATTAATAGTTTGAAAGCTATACTTAACCAAACATATTTGCTTCATGACGCAATCCATATAAGAGCAAGCAAACAAACTGCATGATTAGCCCGGGACTGAGCTACATGGATAGTGAAAATACTGTTACATCCCAGATGGAACTGACATCCACATAAAGTAAGTGATTAAACATTATGTTGATTAGAGCATATTTGTATACGATAGCCCACCTTGATAAAACACGCTATTAACTTAATTGTTGAATAAATGATTGTTTTACCTAAGCAATACATTTTACGGAGCTCATCATGGTTACATGTTTTAGGTGATCTAGGTCATGCCAATATTAAGGACACAACTTGATATGGGGGGGGGGTGATGAAATTATATCAGCAGTCTAACGCTGTGTGGAGAGTAGCACAATTTTCTGTCTTGGCCCAAGGTTATCGCTCCGAGGAAGTACATCTGATGGTTAAAACAATGGCATAACTAGTCCTATTTAGATAACTTGAAATTGGGTTACATGAAGTCAAGTGCCTCCTACTATCTGAAACATAATGTAAAAACGATAGCTCCACTGCTCCATTAGGGATATTATAGTAGCCATTTTACGCCTAGTTAAGCATCCAACATCTTGTTCGATAATTCTTAATGATCGACGTTTTTTTGGAAGGAGTCTCTGGACAATGAAATGCAGACTCAAAGTCTGTATTGTCGAAGATGGTCATGTTTCAGCATGTATTAACGATCCTGGTGAGAATCACGGGTCAGTAGTTCGCTAAGTATGGTCTCGGATGCCTTCAGCCCATGGTTGTATATTTCCAAGCGACGGCGAATAATATCGAACGTGTTAGTAAAACCTTTAACAGCTCAGCTGAAGAATATGTGTTAGCCAAGTATTTTACAGAGGTATCGACCATATATCAACATTTACTTTGGTGGTACGTTTTGATGTTACGACAATGAATTTACAACGTTACCATTCTTTTATGCACGCACAAAAAAACCCATGCCCACATGTCGAGGCAACCCAGGATTTATATAAAAATTATAAAAGACGCAAAAACAACGGCGTGGTGCACTGGAGACGTGTTTACATATATTGTAGCCGATAGGTAGCCATGACGTAGTGTAGCGCAGATGGGTATGAGTAGAGGGTTGGAACATGGCTGAAGTCAAAGCCACAGCTAAATGTTTAGGTATTCAATCAATGCTATCGTTATCATGCCATCGTTCATGTACATAAATTGTATGACACTAACCACCCTGGCACAATGTGATTACGGAGGCAATACCAGCATTATATGAAGGCAAACAACATTACCGACAACCAATACATGTTCTCACCATCGTACGCAACTCCTAGAGAACGAGAGAGAACTTATCACCACATAGTCAGATCAAGTACAAGTTTATTACTGTACTCGCGCAGGACAAAAGGAATAGCATAATTCTAAGTTAAGTTCGCGATAATAATAGTTACATTCGATTCGAAAGTATACTTAAAGATTGCAGCTTATAATAAAGTGCTATTATATAAATGTTGATGCGTTTGAGCACGTGACTGCTTTGGCGAAGTAAATCCATGTGAGATATCAAACCTGCATTCCCGAGTCGACCTAAAATGCATTCCTGATTCATCAAAGGTAAACTTATCGCGTGTGATGCACTGAGCAAAGCATGTAATTTGATGCAACCAGAACCATTCATTCTTGCGGAAATAGTTTCTTATCTTTAAATAATTGGCAGCATATGCAGTCTCTGGATCAATCTCATTGTTTAATCATTGTTATGCTTGGTGCTGCGTTACAAAGCAACAGACCATCAATGGCGTCGTACGCCACCCGACACGACGCATATGCAGTAAATCTGTCAATCTGAAAACTCTAACAGCCTGGTGTTTCGTATATGATTTACATATATGGGACGACGTTTCAATCATTGCATCTCGAAACTTGCATGGTTTATAGAAGCCCTGATAAGCTATATTTGATTTTATTTCTCGGTCAATTATCTTATAGTTGCAAATGATGTTTACTACTCTGCAATGCAACAAAGCAAATATATCGTGGAGATGTCTATATATTTTTTTCTTATATCATTGTTGTAGATTGACCAATATAATAAACGGATATTTGTCCTTACACTCGCCATTCAGTTATGCTATGGGTTCTTGCACAAGCTAAATGATTAATAAGCATTTGAGCGCAATCTGCCGCACCTGATACCCATGTTTGGTTTCAGATGTACTTACTGAGCCAAATCGCTGCTTGTTATTCCTTAAAGCTTTCACCAAAAGACAACAATGCAATAAGAATGCTTAGACATGTTCAATGCGATTTTCAACCAGGCAAGACCAATATATGCTCAAAACGTTACCGATATGGTTGTCGGTATCATCTCAGGTGTTTCAATGTCTTTCACAAACCATTAAGCACACAGTGTACCCGAATACTTGTATGACACAATAAAATCTTAAAGTTTACTCCACAAAAACAAATGATTCCAGTTAATTTAGATATGTATGTATTGCGAAAATGTCGATATTGGCTAAACTGTAGCATCGAATAAATATTCAGTACAAAACATTCCAATGTACATCCATCCGTCTTGGTGACTTGTTGCACTTGCACTCGCACCTGAGACCTGGAATTCAGCATATCAAAACAAAACAGTAATATTACTTACATTGACTATACAATACTCGGCAGGATTTACCACGGCCGGTATGGGAACCGATATGAGTCGCAAAATAAATGCGATGTTATGATAATTTACCAACCAGATATCATTAGGGCAGTATAATTCAAAGGTTTTCAAAAAAGCACAAACGTTCCAGAGAAGACAAAATCAGCAAACCCGCATATAGGCTCTTTTTATGCCTATACAATTTCATGAGAATACGACCTCACGCTCGGATGTATGCCACACAGATGATACATTTTCTACCCCAACAAAACCGCACATTTCGTGTCAATATGAAACATTTTCAAACGGCATATATTGTGTTTCAACGTGTGTTTAGATAAAATTTCATAACTGACCACAACCATGAAGCTTTCGCAGAACCTCGGATATTTAAGACACCAGTCAGCCAAATATGGATTTGCCCGGCTGATAATTTTCGTGACCGGAGATCCATGATTGTAGGTGTAATTGCTTGATTAAACACCAATAAAACAGGTTTACAGAAAACTGAGTTTCTTGTTTGCAGATCACCTATTGGCGAGTTTTATGTGTCCTGGCAGAGATTTATTTTAACAACGTGGCAACGCAGACAGATATCGTATTCTAATGAGAAAGTGTATTTGTACCTGGAGTGCTTGATGCGCATACAATGCTTTCTCATTCTTTTGATCAATCAATATTCTACCCTTTTCGGTAACCCCGTCGAAGATGCCGACACTACTGAGTGCACCACACCTTTGAACAGCTATTATTTCTGGGCATTGTTTACTCGCCACGAGGTGCTTGGATCCAACGTTCTACAATAAGCAACCACAATAACGCTTACATGAACTAAATAATTAATGGTGGTGATTCCGATTTCCCGTAGCAGTTACATCTTATACAAAAGTAAGATTTAATGACAGCTAAAATGGCAGGTAAACGGAAGCCTATAGTGGATTTTTGCTGACGAAGCATCAATAATATATTACATTGTGCTATAATAATCCGAGTATAACCAGATAACAAGATATGCCTTCATGTTGCCTTCATGTTGCTGTTTGAACATCAAATAAAAAATTAGATACTCGGTTTTGATTATTAGCACTCCTTACGATTGGCACTACTGCAATCATAACAGAGCTGATAACGCTTCCCATCATTTTTAACGACCCAATTTTGATGTACCGTAACTAATGAGTGGATCAAAGACGATTAACAAAAGCTTGTGTACTTACCTCAGGCAGTTTGTCATGTCTATAAGTACAAATTTGGGATCGTCTTTGCTATTGTAATATATTGTGTACCATTCTTAGTTGATATTGGCTGAGAACCTTGCATGTCACCACGGAGAATGATGCCATTGGTTAAAACATGTAAGCGCCACATCTTTTGCCCAGCAAAAATGTCGTGTTTTTTCGGTACATGATTAGCTATTTGATTCGATGAGTTCTCTCCATTTGCGTTAACAAAGGATTCGGACAATGACGAGCTGCAAAGTGTTATGCTTAGTATTATATGAAGATGGCGTCTCAATTGTGTCATATAATTAGTATATATGTGTAATACAAAAACCCCGTGAAACATGCATGAACCAGTATCCGTGTAGCTATTTGGATTGTGGACGTGACGAATAGAGCTACTGGTGAACATTTGTCGCAGCATTGGCAAATATAAAAGCGCGTTCTATAGGATACTTAGAAACCACTCCCTCATCCGAAATATGATAATAGAATTGCAGGGGAATAACATATGATTATAAGCTCAGGTGTAAATATTCAGAGATATCTAGCTCGATACATCTGCGATGCACAAGCTGAGAATAGCTTCACATTGACTGACGATAAAGAGACCACCCAGTCTGGCCCACCTGCGTCGATATTGTTATCCAGGGAGTAGGCAGGGGACAGTCGGGTATGAGTCGTACTCACGTGGACTAACAAAGTGTGAGGCCGTCTTGTCCCACACGTGCGCACATACTTGATCAGTTATCTAATCATAGCTAAATGAAGCGTCTACGTGACCAATTGACACAATTGCAGAGATACTCCAGGCATATAATGGCCTAAAACTACATGCATGATGGTTTACTTTCTTTTACGCTAATGTAAATGAATTAAGGGAATTAGCCTTAAAGCGGATTAAACTACAGTGAGAGGGTTAGGGTTAGAGCGAGAAAGAAAAGAGTGATTATATATATATATATATATATATATATATATATATATATATATATATATATATATATGTATATATATATATATATATATATATATATATATATATATATATATATATATATTTTTATACAATTCATACTTATGTATATATATATATGTATATATATATATATATATATATATATATATATATATATTCATACATACGAATATATATCAATATTTATCTATACATAATTAAATTTGCATTTACAGAATTATGTACAGATATATAAATATTTACTATCATATTTACATATCTATATATAAATATTAATATAATATATAAATGTATTCATATATAGGTTTATTTATAAATATAAAAAAAGCATTGATACAGATATACAAAGACAAAAAATTGAGATTGAGTGAATATATATGTGTATATGCATATATATATATATATATATATATGCATATATTCATATTTATAAATATATACATATACATATATTAAGTATATATATGTATGTATATTATATGTATATATATAAACATAATATATGTGTGTTGTCATATACGTTGTCTTATTTTTCTAGTGTTAAAATAGTTCGAAAATCCTATCTGAGTAGGATTTTGTTATTATGTTCATTAGCTGTAACTGACGAAGATGTGTAAAATCAATTTCACCAAAATCAACTAGATCAAATTCGAGTCTAGGATAGCAAAGCCAGCATCTTAAATTATCAACGCGACCAAACACCGTTACAAAACGTTTATTACATACGTCTTTTAATTGTATCATGTTAATTCAAATGCTATTTCAGGCAAGGTCATGTGAAGCTTGTATATATAGTCGTCAATTTCAGTCATATTGTTAAGCTGATGTTATATATTTAGTCGGTCGTGATATGCACTGCGTGTGACGAGGGGGAACTACAAACAAATCCGAGGCGTGTGTTACACTCATCGTTATATGTATTGGGGACAATTCAGGGTTTCAAAATGGCGGTCACTTAAGTCTGCCGGACTCATATATGTTTTTGTTAACTAAATTGTGCTCCACGATATGACCTAATCACTCAAAGCTGTCATCATATATTACATATCATGCGCCAAGCTCTGTCTGTGGGAACAACTCGAATTCTTTCGTTCATGCAAGACATTCTGTAATGCAAAAAGACCAATCAAATATCCCATCCCCAACGCATGTACATAATGCAAGCCTCAATAGAACTCGGTTGAGTAGATCAGACGACCATCCGTGCAGAAACCGTTTGGCTAAAAATTAAGTGGCAATGGCTTGTTTACTGCGGATTTATTCGATCGAAACTCTCACATCAACGTTGCCGTGGCCGCAGCTGGACACGGCATATTTGGCCTAATTGATTCCCTTCTCCGACATCATGGTGTAGTACTTGGATTTTTGTGTGCTATCAAACAATATTGCCAATGTCACTCAAAGAAAGGCACCAAAGGCTCTCAGTAATGACCATTACCATGGTGTTTCCACATCATCTATTATTTATTCTCTGCTGAAAAAACCTTGGCAGTGACACACAAAGGTATATATTCATTGAGTGGAAAATCGAGTCGAGGATACCACAGTGAACAAATAGCGCAGTACCGACGTTTCATTACTTCAAGCGACGTTTTCGATCTATTCGCTCAGGTCCTGTCTAGATGGCCCGATTTACCTCGCAACAGAATCTACGAAAACATATTCGCACAGAGGCAAAAAGATATACAGAGGGTTCGAGGGCGGCCAAGCCAAGTATGAAATGCTAATTGATTAAGTACAGCCAGACTAAAATCGATTTCGTAGCTAAACATCAGATCATCGCTATGTACAGTATGGTGGTTTGGCCGAATTAAAAGTAAATTCTTATATTGTCTTTCTAATCCTTGGGATAAATTGATCTTTTGCCGACAACAAGCTTAACATTACCTTACTGGCTGATGGAGTCAGATGTAGACAAGCATGTAATATGGAAACTAGATAACAAAACGCAAAATAATATTTGCGTCTTTATTGATAAGAAGGAACCACAGGGAAGCAAACGATGACACATTCAGTTAACACGTACGGTACATTGAGATGATAAACTTACTAGGTACGTAGAAACGTAGACAGAAAAGGCCTAACAATATAGTTATTAGTGCTCATCCTCGTCGGATTAGCATTATTTATCCGACAAATATTCAGGGCGAGATGATGCTATCGGTACAAGCAGGTGTGATATATACAGCACATATTTATATACAGTGCATATAAATGACCGATAAACGGATTGGCGGAACGCCAGCATACGCTCTAATACCTGTTGGCGACCATGATAACGGCTAATAGGGTGTGCCTCTTTGCTTGTGCGTCCATGCTGATGTGAATAAGGTTTCGAAACATTGCTAAACACAGCCTCACCACCGACACGTGCTCAAATCAATCGTATGCTACGTAACCAGCAATAATTGCTTGATGTTCACCTACTTATACTGGGTTCTAGCATAGTCTTGATTTGCATTGAGCAATGGTGCTCGAATCATTATCATCCTCCTGTTTTGAGTTGTAAGTTTCACGTAAATAGGCTATCGTTTGACGTCAGGCATTGCAAGCAATCAATGCAAAGGCTCTGCATGACAAGCTCACTCTAGAACGCTTCTCATCCAGGTTATATCTTTTGCAGATATATAAGTACAGTATTTGGAAATAACGAAACAAAATTACTGCCTGGATAACTACTAAAGCTAGTAAAATTCAGCATTTATGTTGTAGCACATTGCATTTTTGGGACATAACAATCCGCTGGTAGAATTAAGGTGACTCTAACCTCTTTCATAATAGAGGAAGAGCAAGTCTATATCATGCATTAAACCATATTTCGACATCGTACCAGTTGTTACATAGTAGCCGCCTAATAATTAAATTCAGCGAGCTAAATAGCGGATATGGTTACAAGGCCATTAATATTACGTGTTCGCACACTAGGATAAGATAGTGTTGATCAGATAAACCCATAAACAAAACATAAATGTTGATATTTTGGTTAAAAACATATGCCCATTTATCATCAGCAGTTCAGCAGGAGCCGTGCATGCCCTACATGTCGAAGTACATACGCACACTCTCGAGTCGAGGTACAAGTAGATGTAATTGTGTCCATTCTAAACGTTTGACAAGAGACGACAAGCACAAACACCAGTTATTTACAAAGAGGATAATGAAGCACTTAACTCGTACTCGTGTGAAGCGGAGCCATGCCTTGTACTCATCTGATACGTATATCCAGGTTTAGATTTTTTAAACGCCATCATCGGTTTTGTAGCCGGTCATTACTTGCTGTTGGGCAATAAGGGCGCCATTATAAGTTTGAATGTAACTGCCATAAGATCATATATAATTGTGGATATCCGTTACAATAGACAAATGCTCGGTCATTAACCAGTAACTATGTCTAAACATACATGACAATTAACATAAGAATGAACGAATTCATCGAATCGATATTTATGCATAAATGATAATTCATTACATTAAAGCTACAAATATCACTGAGTCCTGTGTGCCATATTTGAATTGGGTTCTGTTAATTTTGATATTAAATATGTCAGGCAAAATATCGTGTTTATATTTTAGGCAGGCAGTAATATTTTCGATTATTGTAGGGGCACATTGGTTTACCTTTCAGCATGATATAAATGAGCTTTATGAAGTATTGCTCAAGATAATATAGTTGTGGTCATCTTAAGTCGCGTTGCGAATAGCGCAAGCTGCTTTCTCTTAATGGCATAGCTTTAAATGTTTTCACTTGCAGCTCAGAATATCGTCCAAGAATTTCGCGGTTGTACATTTGCACATGACTGTCGGCATAAAATACTACATTACTACAGAAAACGACAAACTATTCCAGTAATGTTAGCTTTATATATTTGACACCATGCTATTTGATCCTTTACCATTATGTTGACACGCAGGCTCTTTGTCCCAGCTTGAGGGGCAGTTTACCTAGGCAGTGAGTTATTCGGCAGACTAAGTGAAAGCTCTGCTAGTGTGGCACAGGATGTGACAATTACGCTAACAGATGCTGCATTCGTCAATGGCAAGAAGTAAGCTTGAAAATATTCTTATTCATTTGTTCTACTGATATCATTGAAGCACCTGTAACTGTATATTTTTTCTCTTGGTGAGAGTGTTGGCTGCATTATACACCGCGTCGTTGAACATATAGACTTTTTTCAATGCTGTTATAGTGCCAATGGCTCGATGTCGTAAGAGTCTTATCATTGAGCCAATGGAATCAAATGGTCTCAAAGCTACCACGTGAACCTATTTGCACTCTTACCCTGAATTCACCTATATCGATAAATCCAAGATTAAGCATTACACATTGAAGAGATGTCTGTACTGACTTACTGTGTAATATACAAAGAAACTATTTACCTTTCTCTATGTTTTCCAAACTTTATTTTTTTCCACACAGCGGGCTGATTACCGCAAAGCAGCGTCACAAATCTGATTAAAATACAAGCAATTCCCACTATGCTTGACAACTGTTTTGTCTTTTGATAATAAACATCATTGCATATTTGCAAGAGTTGTAATGGAGTAAGTGAAAAGTATTGACTTCGAGTGTGCAAACCCCTATCGAGTAATTACTGGTACGGGGTAACAAGTGTGTGATCTTAACATTAGGATACAGAAAGTCTATTTCAGTCATGCACCGACTTTGATCTAGTATGGTTACTTTCAACTGTTAGCCTGCGCGCTAAGCTGCTGCAGTAGAAAACCTTGAAACTAATCGTCCGTTTTACTGTTTTTTGTTATTGTGAATGCTAAAAATGCTGTTACAATCATTATCACGAGGCCAAGTTCTAAATACTGACAAAATTTCATGTGCGTAAATACAGCCGTTTCAAAAATATCAGCGAGGAGAGAACTCGTAGCAAAATTCGCGATAGGTACTCTAAAATACATGTCATTATACAATGTACAAAAGGTGAAAATAAGTATTTGTTTAGCTTATTCCATGGTACGATAATTGCTTGTTACATCCATATAATTCATATGTTCGTAACTGCAGTAGTTATGGAGGAGATAGTTACAGAAAATGGGGGAAAAAATCGACAAAAAATCGATTCCATAAGCCTCCAACACTGCGCATGCGCGTCAAGCTGGATCAGCAGTTGTGTCCCAATTTGATCTATCATTCCCCAAAATTTCATGTTGATATGTTTAACCCTTCCGGAGAAAAGCCCGAAAAACCTTGACTAGAGAAAAAAAAAAAAATCTGGCTAAACCAACATGTATTCCAATTACCGTTGGAACACATAATAATAAGAGGCTAAAATTGCTCCGCCTGCCCCTTATTAATGTCAAGGTCAAATATCAAAGCTGTACATTTGGTCCGTTCGAACCTTGGAAAGGGTCCTATTAAATAGTAACAGAGTGCGTCTGATTTGGTAAACGCATATCATTGACAATGTCTACCTATGAACAACTTGTTTGAATGCTGGTGTGGTTGCTTGTATCAGTTACATTGTAATACGCTCAACATACTTAGTCCGACAAATAGTGCCTTTGCACTAAGAGTGCGAATGAGCACACGACATCATGTATTCTCAGTTGATGAAACGCGTATATCAAACACTAAATGAAAACCAACTGTTTGAGTACCGAGTAAGTCGGGAAGCGCAACTGCTTTACTGTGTATTCCAATTTTATGACTGATTTACATGGCTTCTTGGCAATTTGCTCTAACAAGCAGCGTGTTATTGCGTCGACATTGTTGAAGGGTTAATCCGATGTATTAAACTTATGCATGAACGTAATATTTTCATCGCAATTTTGCTCAACAGGATCTTCTCCGGACTATGTTTTTCTTTATCTGCAGGAAGCTACTCAATTCACATTGATTCCGTGGTGTGATAAATGATCCCTGATTTAATGTAGCATTTGCAGACTGATTGATCTTGCATTGATTGCCAGCGAGACCATGAACCGCGGGGACGTTATTAATCCCAGATAGAACACAGGAACTAAATATCCGATATATATTTGTTATTAATGTGGCATTACATCTAATTTGTCAGTTGAACAGTGAGAAGCATATCATGGCTTTATGCCCTGTTTATCCTTGATAGCAATATTTATTCATTCTTTGTTTCACCTTAACTTCTCATCGTGCAGATAATTTGCAATAAAATAAATATCTAGGAAAGAGCATAACCACACGAATGGCTAGTATTGTGGAACTTGTTCGTCTCTGCGTCAATTGAACCCTAATAGCCAGATGGAGGTAATACATTCTATTACGGCCGGCCTTGCATTATGATGATAGAATTACTACCTACAAGCAGCAATTAATCACAAATTTTAGATATGATCATTTGATTAGTATCTATATAAACTTCCTAATTTGCTTGTACGTATCGGGAATGCCTGGTCATTCAGGGAGCGTTTGGCGCTTTTGTCCGCCTCACTCGTTAACGACGCCACTGTCTACTGTCAACAAGAAACTGCTGATTTACATTCTTTCTCTTCCCCAGAGCATCAGCACCACAATTTCGTCATCTATCTATCGGTTCATCGAAAGAGGCATTCGCTTCTTCGAAGGCTAATGTGCATGACTGAATATACCAGTTACCATCTTGGGAGAAATAGACTTTCATTAACTGTTGTCAGTCATTTCGGTGTAGATGATATGGTACCATCATTTAGTTCAAGGAGTCTTAATCGCCGCACCTCCAATACTCATTTCTGTGCCTTGATGCAATACAAAGGTATGGTACATATCATTATTCGGCACACTGTCTTGAATAGCTTATCGACTATTGTTCATTAACTGTCGCGTTTGCGTTGGAAAATATACAGCATTATTTGATGCATTGAATAGTTTCATCATCATGTATCATCCTGTGACAGCACCGAGCCATAAGAGGGTTAGTCATTTTGATAAGCACACAGATAGCATCATAGGAGTCCACAGCGGCCTAGCAAAACTGTGAACCGATCCATACCTCTTGAAACACTGGGATTTTTATTCAGTTATTTAAGAAATACTCTCAGTTAAACAGCTATTTAACATTTACTTTTTTTTTTCGGCGATGGCAATTTGGCGAAACTTATCTTGAACCAAACAACAATAAAAATATCGTCCACATAATAGCTCATTTACGGTCACTAGTTGTTGCTTCTAGATGCGTTTAAGATGAAATTAATAAATAAAGGCGCTTTCTGCATACAAAAACACCAAATGATACATCGACAACATCGGTTGTTTGTCTTACATACGCTCGGTGAATCTTGTTGATTACCTCTACCTCGTGTCAGACCAATAGAGCACCGTAACATATCACAGATTTCCCACAACGAACCTTTGTCTAATTGCAATGTTTACATAGAAGCAGGTGCCTCAGCATCCATAACGGGATAATATTTAATATAAATGTACTGCTTAGCTCTCCATACCTTCATCAACTATAGGCAATCATCGCCCACATAGCTATTACAACGCTGACAAATCATACAAAAACATTACGCTGCAATCTTTATGTTAACCACTGCTAATATAGAGCGACGAGTGGTGGTGATATAGCAATAAAGCATCGTAGTTGTGTTTATTGCTTCCATAAATGCTGAAAAAAATATTATCGACAAAGCCAAAGCACTTATTTACCTGAACTGTATGGTGACTGAGCGGTGTTAAATATGCTGATCATTTAGGTGGTAACATCATAACTAACGCTTTGGAGGACAAACTGTTAAAGCCCAGAAGAAATGATACATATATATATAGAATTCCGAAGAAGTCATTAAGATTCGCAAGGTATACATTGTGCTGCAGAAGACATCGGCAAGGTAACCCTGCCGAGGTACAGCGATTCATGTTCAATTGCACCGTCATTTCGCCCATCGATCAACACATATTGCTTTCCCTCAATTAAGAGTTGCCATGGATCGCTTTCTTTTGTGAGCGAGCCAGGTGTTATTTTGTGAAGTTGTAAAATATATTGTTAAAACCAAACCACCACAGTATCAACATGTAAACTTTACCGCGGTGTTTTCACATTTGTGAACAAGTTATGATGATTGCCCGGTGGTATGAAGTTCGAAATGTGTCGTATTCACTGGAATTTGCATCGCGGCCTGGAAGAAGGTTTCTGTTCGAGTGTTCGGGAAGCAGCAGCAGCATCATCAACATCATTATTATCCAATTCACAATCTGAAGAAGAAAATGTTACTCTTAATTATACATGCAACTGATGCAAAATCTTTGTCTCATGACATCGAGATCGTTATAGCTTATGTGTTATAAGCTATATTTTATCCTTGACAGGTTTAAACATTGCAGTCGCATCAATAATTCTAATCGCAGCCAGGATTAAAGAGTTCGCGAAAAAGAGGAACCTCATAAATAGGGTTCATCTTTCTTTTTCGAGTGCACAACTTCGGAAATACATCATTGCACCGTTCTTGAGAGGAAAGATAGTGCGCGCTGTTACATAACTATAATATGAATAGATGTATGCACCATATATATATATATATATATATTCTATATATATATATGAGATGGGAATATATAGATAAATATAATATAATATATCATAGACATAGACATATATATATATATATCTATATATATATGTATATATATAATATGTATAGATATGTATATGTATATATATATCTATACAAATATATATATATATATATATATCTGTATAGTTATATACATATCTCTCCCCCTAAATATATCTATCGATCTATATATACACATATATATATTTAAACATATAAATATATTTATTTATATATATATAAGAACATATATATTAGTACTTATATATATCTCTCTATGTATATTATGTATATATATATAGATATACATATATATATGTATATGTATAGCTATAATATATATATATAAATATATATCTATATATATATATATATCATATATATATATATATTTAAATATATATATATACATATATATGTATATATATATATATATTAATATAGTTATATATATATATAAATATATATTGTACAATAACTACTTATGGTAATGCAAAGCATGATGGCTGGATGATCAAAAGCACAATGAAAATGATGAAATGTTATTTTTTTAATAGAGTAAGTCTCTGGAGAAATACCCTCGCGTGATGCTATTCTTTGCAACGACGTCTTCTTTAAAACAAATCATTATTTTGTCACTATATCCATATATGTACCGCTGGTAAAAGGGTATTAACTAGAACTTGTTACAGCTGGCGCAGGACGATAAATTGTAGTATTGATACCGTAGGTGTCAGCTGCCAACAATAATTAGCTCGTCCCAATTTATTCACTTTTCTCTCTGCTCACAAGGTTCATTAGGAATGAAGCAGCGGACGAACCACTTTGTTTCAGGGGAAAATATCTTCCCGATTGCGACAAACCGAAATTGACATCGTACGCCGAGGAAGGATTGGACATTCATGCATACCATGATAATTACCCCTATAATCTCCACATTTCTCGACCATGAACAGGCAGGGATGCGTCTCCGGTACAATTGTATTAATCAATGTCATTATAGTCTGGTATATAAACAGAAAAATTCAGTTGTTATCTTAAATAAAACTTAATCGCAGTTTGTCCATAAAGTAAATCGATACAACTTGGTGGTCTCGTTATGGTATCGTCGTATTGCGTCTGCATCATCGTGTTATTATTGTTGTTTTGTCTCACTATCTTACATGCAGTTTGGCGCGGAGCATTAGTTTGCACGTCGTCCATTGTCCGTGGTCACATTAACCCGTCAGGGGATTTTCTGCTTTTATTGCCAGACATTATAATCGATTTCCATATCGTATTGCGTCTGCATCATCGTGTTATTATTGTTTTTTGTGGACAAACATGCAGTTTGGCGCGTAGCTGCACGTCGAATCACATTAACCCGTACATCTCATGTTTCTGCTTTTTTTGCCAGACATAATCGATTTCCATATGGTTGCTTGGACAAAATGTAGCTTGCTACAGCTTTTTGTTGGTGTTTAACAGCTACTGCTGCAAGAAAAACGGCATTTAATGAAAGTACCGTATGCGCATGTCAAATTGTGTGTCAATCGTCCAATCGTTTTCTTTTGGTCTGCATGCGCTCTTGACTTCCGTCAGAGGCAAGAATCTGATAATTGCCATGTTAGGTGTGTGCAGTGGTAGGTAGATAGTCACCGCAATCGATGCCCTGGAACGTAGTATACGGTTATATGACTATTGCCAAACTCATCGCCAGTTGCCGTTTACATGACCCAACATGCGCCCCACACCAGAAACATGTATCGATTTAGTCAGATATATTATCTCATTATGACTCGGTAATCGAACGCGTATGCTTGCAATGACGTAAAAGAGTAAATCGAGATTGTTGGATAATTCAAGCGGCTTAGGGTTTCTCTTTCCGCATTTTGCATTGAGCTTCCTTGTGTGTAAAACTACGAGAGTGGATGCATCGATGCTGTCATGAAGGATAATCGCTTATATGGCGGCTGTCATGTTACGATTCTAGAGCAACTCTCGTTTTCTTTGCCAGTAATATCTTAGCCTTGCCACAAAAGTCACTGTGTCAGTCGACACTTCGATCGACTATTCAACTGTGCAATTTGCAGCGCTCTAACCAAGTGGATTTTGATTGATGTGCCGTGTCCCATTACTAATGATATTGCGCCCCAAAATACCTCCAAAGACCGAGTTTTTACGCTTGGAAAAGTCCGATCTTCAAACGATACCATGTACAGCAGCAGCTCGAAGGTGTTGGCATAAATATGAACGAATTAAGTAGCTTCTTTATGACTGTAGACATTTTGCTGTCAGCCTTTATGAAACTTCACTTCAAAGGTGGACGGAAAAGCCATTAATTCGTGAGATAATGCAGAGATAACTGAGACTCAGGATCCAGATCTTGTTAGGTTTTTAGCTCACCTTCTTTTCCACTTGCATTAGGTTGTATCATTCACACTCTTGTCCTTGCGACGCTCTCAGTATTATGTTTATGGCAAAATGTCACCGATTCGTGGATACCAGGCCATGTTCATGGAATGTGTGGGTTTGATACTTACCCGGAATAGCTAATTGTTTGCTCAAAGTTTCTCAGGGTTATCCGAACGAGTTGAGGGGCCTATAATCCTTGATTAAAGATCAGGAATTGGATTATATTTCATATGTTAAACAGTAAGATTCAAGATTGATTATCTTCTCATAAATCGATTACAATCATGAAATTTCAGAGGGTATAATTTGAGCCTCAGTGTACTTCCAACCTATCCGTATTCTTTGTTGTAGGCATACTTTGACACACTCGTGGTGCTGCTCAGCCCGTTATTCAGTACTTTATCATACCCACCCCACCAACTATTGTGCTTATATCCTATGCATGATACTATTGTTAGCATTGGGAACAACAAACAGCTATGGTGAAACATGACGCCGGACGTGACTTCTTTCTCTTTTTGGCAAAACCAATCTAGCCGAATCTATGAGTGTTAACGTGAATTTAAATGCCACGTTCTGTTATTTGTGCAATGTTTGTCGGTTGTAATTGTGTGCTTGCCTTCGTAGAGTAGAGCTCAGTTCCCACTGGTGCCATTAAAACGGAGCTTCCTTTGTCTCATTTAATCTTTTATGTGATGAATTTGTGTAGTAATAGTACATAGTGCGGATCTTGAAAGCGAGCTGACTACCTAGCTGCAGCAAAAAGCGAGAACGAAGGCGCTAACGATGTAAAAAGTCAATGTTTATTGTATATGTTGAGATACCAATCAATGTTTCATATCTTGTATTTATGGCTTGGTCGTGCTTTGATGGTAGCATTATGCTTACTTTGATGTGTTCTTGCTTATTTTTAGAAACTTGTGACTTCAGATTTTTGCATTAGGCTGTTAAGCTGAAGAAACAAAAGTAATCACAATAATGTTGAGTATGCCAGGATATGTATTTAGTGGCATCGGGGATGAGTTACCCGATGGTTGCTCACTATTAAGCATGGATTTGTACGACATAATATTAAGCATTGATGACGCATAACAGAGTTATCAAGCAAAACATTAACGCAGATATAACCGTTTCATGTTCTTTAAATACAGCAAATCGCTTTCTTTGTTCTGCTCACGGGAACATCATTCTATAAGGGAATATACATCATATGACATGCCAAGGTATCATGGGACAATGAATCTGATCTTAATGTGCTACCGCAATCTAGCGGCAGGTGCCAGTATATCACGTCATTTTGATTCCAGGGTAACAAACGATGACGGGAAAGTTCATTAGGATTTCAGAATTATTAATAGCATAAGGTAGCCCTACAAATTAATATGGGATCTGAACAGCTAATCTACTCGTTTGAGGTCTGGCGACGCAATTGAAAAGTTGCTACATGAAAAACTTCTAACATCGCATTTTGTTGTAGAGGGGAACATATTTGCAATCTAATAAGCGACAAATTGTTTGAGATGATGAGACGTAGATTTAAGCTAAGGCAAAACAGCATCTGTCGCCATGCATAACACAGGTAATGAATACTGGTCAATATTAATGTACTAGATCTCTAGATGCATCTAATATGCAATTCATAAATGTTCAGTATCTATATCGCTGTTACAATATGCGGTGCATCGCACCATTTAAGGAGATACGTTCAAGTTCTATACCAGCAAACGCGAGTGCCGCAAATAATTTCCGCCGCAGCATTGATAGTCTGAGCAAATTTGTTGTGAATGTCAGTTGCACTTCTCTACGGATAACTTCGCGGAGCCGGATATTTGATGTCTCGAGGAGACTACCCCAACGTAGCATTTGGCGCGGACTATCCACATAGTTTCATTATAATTTTGAAAACACAGTGTGTTGTTAGCAAATGTACATTTCCCGTTGTTAGTATGCATGCCCTATAGGGCTGTTATACATGCTGTAATCAGATAGGAAATGAGGTATGACAAAACATATCGAAATGGTAGACTCACTTGCATTTTCAAGCGATCCCGTTTAAGTACATAGTAGCTGGCGCAAATGCATAGCGCTGCCATGTGCTGTGGTGTATAATGAGTGACTTATAACATAATTTTAATTTACATTAAAAAGAACCATTGGTGTACCCATACATGCACATGATAAACCTGCCGTAAATTGTCTCGCGATTCTGTCATTACGTTTAATGCGTCCGACATGCGATTTCGTTATACATTGTAGCCATTCTGAGCCGCACCAATACTGTAATTTATAAAAACATGCATGTCTTGGAACATTCTCGGCGTCTGGCAACTCATATCAACTCGAACGATTATTATTGCTTCCGTACAAATAACAGCCTTCCCTACACGTAGTTTTTGTTATTCACATCCGAGTTCACTTTGTGTGATTAATCAGAATAAAAACCATTGATGTAGAAAACATTTGCTGCCATCAACATAGCCGGTGTGGCTTTGAAGTTACCCTGCATCGAAATGGAACGGTTTTTGGTGACCAGATCTAGCTAGCAATGCTAGCCCTTAATCAGGTTGCATGTATCAGAATAAAACCTGCTCTCGTTACCGTATTCTGTTGCAGTCACTTGGTTGTGGCTAGAATGTTATTTATGTGTATCCGCAGAAGAAATTAGTTATGTACATGATATCACGATAGAACTTGTTACTGACGAAGAAATATGACAATCTAAGGACTTATTCAATTCGTATATCGACGCAGTGGTAGATAGTGTCAGTGTGACAAAGTGGCTATGTCAAGTACTGTCCTGTATTTAGTATATCCATATTGCATTGCGATGAGTCCACGATCTATCTGATAGTTAGTCGTCCTCTGTCACATCATTTTGATGGAGACTACATGTCACAATAACGCACAGCTACGAAATATTTTTCGATATTAAATATTCGATTGGTAATAAGAAACTAAGTCTAACATGATTTCACAGTGGGAATAGTTTGTTTTCGACCGGCCATCGATCGGTCGGACATACATTTAATGAGCAAGGATAGCTATTGTTTGCAAAATGGTAAGTTGCTTACTGGATTTATTGCGAATGTGTCAACAGTGTTGCCAATGCATAAATTGTTTGTCACGGTTCATCATCTGATTCTTTTTTTCCACTAGATGCCCGATATATGATCTGGCGCTTATTAGTGATTCCTGAGTCATGGCAATATGCACGATTGGAAAACCAATTTTGAAAATACAGCAGGCCATGATGCATTCTAGACCACTGCCAGCTACAATGGACATGTGTGATCACTTTTAAGTATATATTGAATAAAGTGGCTTCATCACATTAGCTACGAAGTTTACGGAAAGCTTGATGAAGAGTAAAATTTACTGAACTTAAATCATATAGCGAAATTATATAAATGCCTTATTGTTACTGGTAGTGTCAATGCCAAGCTGTCTCTGTCTGGTGACTTAGGTGACTCGTTCAAACACACCGCATCCTGGAACATGTTCGTTTTGTTAGTATGTTTTTGTTAGTATGTTTTTTTTGAATATTTTTATTTAAGACGGCAGCGAAAGGGCATCCGTGACTGGTTTGCTTCCAAAATACAATATTTTGCGCAAATCAAACTTATCATTATGAATTTCAGTCCATCCATATGATGATGATGGACTGTGTGCCAACGGGCGGAACCTGCTTGCTTTGTTTACCTGGCTAGACACTTACTATTGTCATCCGGACAAGCGCGTCTGGTGTATTAATCGTCTCTTTGAGCATCACAACCATAGATAGCCTTTTGGGATATTTCTATAACCGAAGAATTACGAAAAGCCTACCAACTGCTGGTGGTATTTGGGTTTTTTACACAAAAACGAATTGCACTTGCACTGTTGAGGTAAAGGGCTATACTCACATAATTGAAAGGGAGCACACAACCAAAGCACCCAATCCA
Source organism: Urechis unicinctus (assembly GCA_034190875.2). NCBI lineage: Eukaryota > Metazoa > Annelida > Polychaeta > Xenopneusta > Urechidae > Urechis > Urechis unicinctus. Next base: position 47,095,648 of record CM067354.1, on the reverse strand, counting down.
TTCAATTGAATTGGTTCATAATCTACGTCATACATTTATCCCTAAATTAAACTGTTATTTGATACCACAAGTATATCGCATGTAAATAAGACGCGCATGATCGCCCAACTTTACTAATTTGCTCATAACATACACTACACACACTGCAATTGTAATGTTTCTTATCTGCGTTATTGTCTTTATTTTGTCTTGTATAGCTAACAATGTCTTCGTGTTGAGCAGCATTTACGTAAGCTATTCGGTGTTAAATTTCTAGAGCTACAATCATGCTCTGAATTCTAATTTCATGATGATGTGTTGCATCATTAATCAATAGTTTACAGCCTGTGTCTTCAGGGGCCGCATAATAAAGATTCTTCTTAACTTGAATAGGCGAGCTTAGCTGAGTCCGCCTATCCACAAGACAAATTGTTAACGAAGTCAGCTGAGACCGCCAGCTCAGTGCAAACAGCCAACCAGGAATAAGAAGCTATAATATCACACATATATCATCGCGATAAGTTTGTCTCTTGCATGAAAACGAAGAAATATATAAATCAAAGTTGATTAAACAGAAAATTGAATAAAATGGCGAAGAATAATCGATTTTTACAAAGGAATCGAGATATCTGACTAGTCGGTGGTCAACAAGTATTTTTATATAATATTCTACTGTAGTTATAACTTCTCAAATAAAAATAAATAGCCTTGAATGCGGTTGCTGGCGAATATATCACTAACCTATGTTCTATTAGACTACTCATGGCTAATCCACACGTGGGAAAAATAATGACATTATTATTCTATGATGAACACACACACTTTCGTCCTCTCCTTGTTGAGTTAAGTTGTGTGACCATTTAGCGCGTATCTGGGTCACGCACGTCATTTGTCTATGACGTGACGTTGTCGTTGGCGCATACAACGGAATGTGTATTGCCAATAAAAACATTGTCGTTAGCGCACTTTCAATATCCGCCATGTTATTATGAAGTATATTGATAAACTTTCCTCATATTCATAAATACGAAATGACAATCTTGGCGCCGATGATTTGATTAAGTCTGCTTTCCAGACTCCAAGGGTTCCACTACGGTTCTCTCCCTTGAGTCAACGACAAGACAAGGTCTTAAACTGGTGCGTCCGAATATTCATCAGACATGTTCGTTAATCTTTGTGACAGCTCCTGCTTGACCAATCAACTCAAAGGTTGTGTCCAGGATTGACTTAAGTTGCGCGCGTCTGGCTCATGAAACTGGCTTGTGATATGCACCCTCGGTTTTATGTGACGTCATGTACAATGTTGTGGTCTGCTTCCAATGATAGCTCACTGAATGTCCTCTGAAATTAGGATTTATACTTAAGCACACCATATATGTATGGCGATGGACGGCAGTTGTTTTACGGCGGAACATACGTCAGACATGTGCATCAAAGCGCTTGCTTTTTTGTCTTACACAATGGTTGTATAGGGATTTTGCTAATACTGTCCTAAATTGACATAATAACCTCGTCAGTTCCATAAACCAGTTGGCATTGTGGGCCTCTTGGACTAAGGCGAAGCAGAGTGCAATCACGTGTAATACACGGACATGGCCCCTGCATGCAGCTGATAAGACAAAACGCTGTTAACAACGCGTATTGACAACTACGCGTCAACTATTATTCGGACGCACCACGCGTAGTACATTGTGACTAAAGTAAGTTCCTAGCATAAGTATGAGCACTAATATGTTGGTGATCTGGTTTAACCTTTTTAGAGGGCTTCATCAGTACCATTTCTGCTTGGGGCTAGTTGGATATCAGCGACAATCCTCACGAGCCATAGCAGGAGCAAGTTGACAGATTGAATCATGTTGCGTATCAACGGGGGATTTCATTGCGCTCAGGCCTACCATAGCGATGGGCCAAACATAATTGCGCTGTTATGGTGTCCGGCCAAATGCTAATTTTCTCTAAAAGGCGAGTATTTGCTTCTCTACGTTCTAGCTTTACCATCAAGAAAAAATGTTAAATTACTTGGGACATCATTGCTTGCATGCATTTTGGCGTCAATGTTTATATACACTAAATCAAATTAACACAGAGCAAGCACATTTATTTCATATCAACACACATATCTGTTCATATGCATATGTTGTGTATCCGTCACTTCCCAAACTCGGAAGTACAGACATTTTCTTAACAGGCTTAATACCCATATCAGAAAGGTTTTTTGGCCCATCCCACCATTTCTTACTCTATGATTGAAATTAGATGCCATCCAAATCAAGTGAATAGTTTTAAGATGGGTTAAGGTCCTCGTCATGTCGTAACAATATGGCACTTCTAAATATTACTTTTACTTTTATCAATCAAAGGTTGCATGAATCATATTCTGCTTGTACTTTCCATTCCGAATATATGGCGATAAGTATTTTGTCCAGCTTGCCGTCACCTCAACGTGTTGACTGCAGACCATTTTTTGCAATGAACATTCCTACCAATAAATGTATTGTTGCTGGATTAAGTGCAAACTTGGTAGAACATAAAGATTTAGTCCTTGTTATATCTTCACCGAAGCATAAAAAGCATCTGACGTTGGACTTTGGGGCGAGGACAGAATAGTGCTGGGGTCGTGCGATCTTCTTTTCAAACTAATGAGCCCAGAAAACTACCATTCTCTACCACGGCAACATAATTTGGCCTGTTATTTCGGATGGGCGTTTTGTATGCGCCCCATTCAACGAGCCTGTACCATTCCGCCCAGTGCGGTAGACATTAACGCCATTATACGGTAACTAGTAATGCTATTGCGGTGTGGATATCCATTTACACAGCCTCCTATGCAGAGAATGCTTCGAACTTAACGTGGTAGTGAATTGGTTCCGGTGAGGCTGAGTCTATTTTTATAATTCGTGTGGTTGAAGTACTAAGCCAGACAAGGGTTCAACTGAATGTGGCAATAACAAATATAAAACTCTTTCAGTGACTTTAAAGATGCGAACAACATGCTCACTACGTGTTAAAGCGAGTGTGCTGAGCCTGCCTGCTGTATTGCCTTATAAACTATTCAATGATTGTTATTAGTACAGAAAGATATGGGCCCATTGCGCAGGTATCAAGGTACATATATCACTGTAGCATACACAAGAACATAGCTGCCTCGGCGACAATCGCAGTCCACTATAACTGCTGCATCACAATCAGTGTGTTACCTCATTACGATAATTGCTTAGTATGCACAATCCTCTACCCCTATAGCCTCATCCGATGTTTTTCAATCAATTACGATAACATGGATGAAATATTAATGGGTTTGTAGCTATTTGCAATTGGTGGTCATATCTGCTTGATGTTCACGTTTTCATCTTGAGTATCCGCAATTAACCGGAAAGCATTCCCAAGTTCGCTCATTCTGTCTCTTTGGCATTGGGCACAACAGTTAGTATTTGAATAACAAACCGGGACGAGCCGGCTACAATATAAATGCTGAATCCAGTATGCATTAACGCGCCTTTATCGGGCTACAAAGAGCCACATCCGTTCTTGCACAAGAAATATATGCACACTATGCCTGATGTTGGATCATATTTGCTGACGATATATTCTTGGCTAGCTACGGGCTTCACCTAAGAGCCATGTTATTATTGCCAAGAACCTCACCAATGCTGCGACCGGCTCAGCGATTCCGTTAGAACCCGGGCTGGTTTGAATCGTCAATGCAGCTTTGAAGGTGATCGCACACCATCAATTGGTTGACGGCCGTAAGAATAAGTATTGCCTTGAACTGTAACCGCCAGCATAATTATCAAGAAACAGCGCAGATATGCTTGTGATTTTTATTGTCACTGCGCGACCACTTATGTATTGCTACGTTCGATGTCGCAGCTAAGTTAACGTATGCTTGCTTGCGAGTTTTGTGGGGTAACTGCGAGGCCAACACCGCTGTAATTTAGTCATAATATGTTGTTCAGTCTAATGATATATCACTGCCGGATACCATACTGGGACAGAGCTATGAACCGAAGAAATCGATCACACACAAGCCAAATATAGCCTACACCAACAGTAACAGCGGACCCGCACGTCCACTTTCCATCCATCCCAACGCCTACGCACCGCGGCGGGAGCATTTCAAGAAGCACAAGGCGGTACTATACTTTTATTGTTCTGAAACATGTTGCAGAAACACGTACCAATAAAGCTCGGATATATAGGTATAAGGTTGAACCTTAGTAGGTGATGGCTCTAATTACGGGACTAAATCAATGCACTAGCTAATGCAATCAGCCCTCAGAAGTGCCAAACAATCGTCGTGAACGGTGAACAGCGTTAATAAAGTAGGCATCCATTATCGGTTGCAGTCTGAATCCACTGTCGGGAAATATGTATCGCAAATATGCTAGGAAATCTCAACTTTACGCTATAAATTTAATTTAAATATTGATTTGGGATACTTACATCAGTAATTTTTAGCAAAAGTCGCATTTTATAATTTTCACAGGAAAAATATATTTTATGCA
>CM067354.1:46956036-47078536 GCA_034190875.2 Urechis unicinctus | reverse complement strand
TGTCCATTTGATCGTGCACCAAAAAACGGTTTTCGACATGGCATGCAGTGTGCATTCTATGTTACCGTGACCCAATTTATGCTTCAGTTTACCCTGCATGTTTAGGCTCCTTTGACGTTCGTGAAATGCCGTCAGCATAAGGCGATTCTTCTATTCAAATGTTTTTTTCAGTGAGCTACTGGATACTAGAGGTTGCAAACACAAGAGTTGTTGATATGATTGGTCGATATTACAATAATTAGTGTGTGCGTAACCACAAGTTTACATATTAACTAGTCACTTATCGCGTAAACTTGTCAATTTCGCGTAAACTAATTTTTTCTGAGTGAGCGCTGTTTGCGTCGGTATTCCATATATATCGCCTCGAACTTAACGGTTTCACATGGCGCAGATGTCATTTGACCAGTGTGCCCAAGTTATGTGTATTGCAGTGCTGAATAATATGCGTTCCTATTGAATCGACTGAAATCCACAATCAAGACATGTATCCATCTCAGCCACAAACAATTCATTTGAAAACCACATTGATTTTCGAAAAAAAAATGTCTGCATTCACTGGTAGTGCCGAATGATCATGCCTGCACTTGTCTCATCAACGATTAATTTATAGCTCCTTAATTATTTGCGTATGTTGCTCCCTTGTATGACATATGAGGCTATTTGACCATATTAGCTTAAGCAAGCAGAAAAATTGCCAACTGTCCTCCGAACACATATTTACAAAATGGACATTGCAAGAACCCCGCAACTCGGGGATAAAAGTGGACTAAAAGGGATGATGGATTGACTCTGGTTCACTTGGAACCGCTCATATATAGTCGCTGGTATAGTATTCCATAATCCATTGACGTCATTAGCAAATGCGGCGGGACAAATGTTTAACATAGCCAATTGCGCGTGCAAGCTTTCAATTCAAAGTGGACAAAATATACTATGATGGATTGATCTGGTCACTTGGAACCGAGCAGTCGCTCGTGTGTATGGTCATTAGCAAAGGCGATGTTTAATTTCGAAACTAGTGTGTCAACTATATAACGTGAGCAAATTGTACGATAATCGAAATAGGAACGTATTAGTGTTGGGTATGAAAAGGCTATCCGCTACTTCGTATTTAAATTTAACAAACTTAAGCTCAACCGGTAGGGAGTACAGTCATAAATGATGTTTTGTTCATATACATTTGTATAGTGCAAGCAATTCGGCATGAAGGCGTAGACACGTCCATACATTCAGTAAAGTGGCTATGGGTGAACAGATTCGCACTTCTGTGTATGGTTTCTCGCGATTTAGACGATTGATTGGGCTTACGACTCACAGCGCTAATGAAATGATGTAGTCTGGGAAAGTAATGAGCATATTAGGCATACGATATGTGAATGAAGTAATTCTGACAAATTAATGACAGGTAGTTGCCAACACAGCCTTATATGACAAGCGGTCTTGACAATAAAATTATATAATCACTCGATCTGGGGACAAGCGATAGCAAATGGTAATGTGTCGGCGAAATAAAACATTTATGATTCGAGTTGGACCAATCGAAAACAAATTCAGTACACATTGTGGAATCCTATTCCATCGCTTTGCATTATGCTCCAGGATTTTCTACTACTTTTTTTTAATCTTAGTGTTCACGAAAACTGTAAACCGCATGCGCATCCTCATTCAAATCTCGGGACAAAGTATGACACTGCACGAGTTGGAAAATGGCTTTATTCTAAATTTTACAGTCGCACTACTGCCATTGTGGGGATGATACAGGGATCATAAGGTGACATACACTTCTGCCAGATGGAAACATGCGTTAATACCTTGTATCTACCTCTTCATTACTAAACTGCAACGAACATTAATATCATTTTTGCAATCTACGTACGCAATGCCAATAATACCATTGCGATAAGCCAACCGAAATCATAAAGCGATGAACAAGTGTTCCGTGATGACAAAAATGTTAGTAACTTGCCCACAGACATTCTTACGGATATACGTTTCCTGGACGCGTGGGTTTAGGTAAATGTGCTCCGACCGGGCTTCTTCTTCTTAAGTAGATACAATAAATGATGCCTCGATAGTTGACAATGGAGCAGCTAGATTTATGCAGCAAGGGAAATATCAAATTAAGTGATACCATTAGTGCAAAGAAAGTACCGTGTATATTAGTCTTTTTAACAAATTATGATATGCTTAAATATGTGTTGCAATCAGTTCGAACACACTATCGTGTACAATGTGCTGTTACACAAATCGCTATATGCTTGAATATGTGTGGTGAACACGATAAATATGCTAGCCTGTACAGTTGCTCTGTTGCATAATTCCATAATAAGCCTCGTATACGGAAAAGCGCATCAACATGTCCCGTTTGCGTCGGAAAAACACATAGAATAAGAACTTAACATGCTGTGGATTAATGCGTCATCGCTTTTCTATTTCAATCGCTGCTTATCTTGCATATAATGGAACATATGCCTTATGTGCATTCGTCAACTCTTGCATACTGCCTGCTACAAGCACACTATGTGGCAGCATATGCCCTCTTTCGAAGTGCAGTGGCATTGATAGCCCTTCACATAAAACGGACTGATACCCATAAACACCTTTAAGTGGGTTTATTACGACAATATGTAGAAATCCGTTTGTTCACTATGAAACTAAACCTGTTTGCAAACATGTGCACGGGCTAGATTGGATATTCACATACTGGTGCAGTTCAGTGCCTAAAGTGTAGCATCTTTACGTAAGTTAAGTGGCACCCTTGCGTATGCGAATGTGAATGACTTATGTAAATTAAGAGGAAAGCCGACGTAGAAGAGTGTGGTAGAACCATAGCGTTGGCGGGTCTGTATGGCACGTGTGAGTAGAGTGATGACGGCGAAAGCTTATGACATGTGCCGCCATTGATCAACATTTGCACGCCTCGTGGCACGCCTCGGAATAACTTAGCTCATGTCAACCATGATAATGCCATTTTGTCAGACCTTAAGGTTCTGTTCTTGTCTTGTTAGCTCGCTGGAAAAAATTTACATTGCCACCAAAGCTGTATTATTATTTGTCGATAGTGCCTGCATATAGAGCCAATAACCTAAGTTACGACACAGCTATAGCTGTACGATTAGCTGTGGTGAAGTGTTGTCTATGTAGTTTTGTTCTAGAGCCTTTTAAGATCATAAGCGTTGATTGCACGGCATAACAATGGTTTAAAGTACAGCAGCACCAGGCACCACATATATCATATACAGATGACTATACTACATTTACCGAATTCAAAGCGTCAAAACAAGTGGATGGAATCGATTGATGAGATAAATGGCAGCCGAATGTGGCCATGCGGTAAATATGTCAATGAGTGAACCACATACCTATCGTTAGGTGGCACTACCTCACAATAACTAAAAGCACATGAGACTATTGATCCAACGTCTAGGGCATCTTCGCCATGTAGCTTATGCTGATGTCGTCTTGTTGGTCGATATATATATCTTATGCAGAGATGGAAGCGTAACTGTAATGTTATCATAAGCGATTTCCGATTCACGACACAGAAATCACCACAAGGGGCCATTTACGACTACCGGTATGTTCTTTCTGTTATAGTACTGCAGAATCAATATGTTTGTTGTTAAGCAATATCAAGATTAATAGCACTTACCTCAACTACGGTGTTATTAGTTGCATACAATTACACTGTTATAAACACCTTGTCTTGACGTTAACGAAAAAGCCTTTTAAGAAAATCACTTGCGCAGAAGCTTGCAATGCAATAGGTTACTACAGAACAGCCAGAGCATAAGTGGGTATATATTTTTGTTTATAATTTATTAATGCATGTTTGCACATAGCTTTTATCACACAGCTTCAGTATGCATGCTCTACAGTTTTCTGCTTGCTCCTCTCAATCATCTAATATACATTTGGACATCTATGAATTGAAGCTAGACACCATGTCCCAATAATACATTATCTTATTAGCATCAGCTGCTCAGCAACATTATTATGAAATTTATAACGTGTTTGCAACATAAGATTGCTTTATATCTATACTGAAGTCTCTAAGGTGAGGGTCTTACTATTAATTACAATTGTATTGCTTGGCAGTTATATCTTTTCCCACTTGCGTATTTGTCCATCGATGGTTTCAATCCATAAACAGCTTCAAATGTCTTCAACGGGCCAACCACATTGCAAGTAGAACCAATGACTCTTAGACAATTTTTTTGCCTAATAGCATACAATGTATTAATCATTCATTAAGCATCAACACGCCATGTAGATGGCCATACTCTTAAGACAAACTTTCGTAGTAAAAACCTGTATGGCTTTTCTCGGGTCGGGCTTCACACCCACCGCCCTACATCATATTTACATCAATGCATATTATCACTGTGCAGTCAAAGGTGGACATGGTGCTGCTGCTGTCCTGCCTATATAATAGGTTTGCAAAATTTAACTGCCAAAATGACAGAAAGCACGCGATCGGGTGTTACGCATTCAAAGAGCTACAGCCAAAGGTCCTGATATGGTTAATATTTAATTCCCCATAGCCTCTAATAGAAACCACAAGCTGTTATAGTTCGATCCTAATGTTTCTTGTATACTAGTGATTTGCTGAAGTAAACCTGTCAAGAACAGAATGAATAGTCCTGCCACGTCACATCTGCGTTATTGCAAGCTCTGCTGCAACGTTAGAGTTTAGGATTGAACCAGACATGCAACAATTATGTGCTGCTTTCCGGTGATACCTGCCAGCTTTGAGGCGCGCCTATCATACTTAAGGCTATTATTCGATAGTGTGAATCCGGTCCGTAATGACATACATTACAGGATGTTGTGGAAGCATTTCATTGGTTATCATTCATCACCCCACAAGTCCCACAAACCTGTCAGGCTGAGTAGCCCCAACTAAGTATTCATTATTTAACGGCAGTTAGGAGGTTTGGTCGGTTGACGGATCTGATAAGCGTTGTTCGGCAGCTTACGTCATGAACGACAAATTGGCAATTACAGCACCACTGTGCGCAAATAGTAACGAATGTGATAAATAGTTGAAACTCAAAACTTAACCATTTCACATAATAGAATGTTATATGAATCTAATAGATGGTTGATGTTGAATAAGAATGCAAAAATGGTCTACATTGAAACCCGGCCTAGTCCCACCCTCCCTCTCCACCTACGCCCCACCTTCACCTCCTCGTACCCAAACAACCTCCCGATCCCTAGTTTTTGTGCTCTAGATTTGAAAGGGATGGTCTGAGCCTTATATACCATCCATCATTTCGTCATTTTTAAACGTGAATCCTTTGTCGTTGTGCACTATCGGATTGAATATTCGTTGTGTTGCGATTCCAATATCAAGCTTGGATACTCAGCAGTTGCCTTACTACATGTTACACACGGCAGATCTAGACTAAACGATGTCTCTCTAATAAAGCAATTCGCAAGTGCAATTTGTGTGCTCTTATCTGCCCATGTAACATCAAAGCTGATGTACGTGGAATATCTTCCAATGCCAATACATATGCACATTCTAACTTTAAGGGGTACAATTAGCCGTAAATTAGTACAACGGCTGGTGCTGAAGCTTGTTGTCAATATAGGTCAATGCATTCGGCAATTTTAAATTAGCTGCATACGGTCACTTGGCTAACAGGCGTCAATAATGGCGATAGATTGTTCTAGGTCTCGATATATACGCCGATGTAACGATAATGTCATATATAGTTTGTAGTAATGAAAACATTGTGGCTTCTGGGTATTAAGGCCTTATAGTAATTTATGCATCCACACTCATATGAGTTGCAGAACGGCTTTTGCTAATAAAGACCGATATGGTGTACGGTAGATGACACCTAACATATCAAAGTTTTTTCGATAGACAAGATGGCCAGAAGTTTTGTAGACTATATAACACATATAATATCAATGTTCTGAGAGCTAGATTGTGTTGTATTCTGCGCTTGTAATATGATATGATGCAACCGCTGATTGATAAATGTCTCCAATCAAAGCAAATGGTTGGCAAATAAGTTATGACATTATGCTTCTTTTGGGTCATTCGATACATTACCTCATTTCGCTTCAGATCGTCCAATCCAATTTCCAGAAAAGATTGATAGGATCACATATATATTATCCAACAAATGATCAAATCTGGGCGATACCAAGGGGATAGCACACCAGGGTTAATCGGATTTACCTTAACTGCATTGTCATTAATTGTCTCAAATGGTACCATCTGCGGGAATATGTCGGTATATAAGCAAAAGTGATTTAGCAACATTTTGATCTGGAGCCCACTCAATCAGATTCTGATACAATCGGTTTGACAATCATTTATCCTAGTTTAAGTTTCACATTTAGTGTCTGATATTCACAGCTAACTCCTCCATAGGTTCATTTCCTCGCACATTTACATTAAGGCTAGCCTGAAGTCATATGATATACTATTTTTCTTTCTTTCCTTTTTCAATCGTTTTGACTCAATAGCCAGAGGAGAAATGGATACATGATTATGAGTCATTCAATTAATCTGTAATTGAGTTGAGTATACCTTCCTTCTGAATAGACTGTGTCGGCATGTGGAATGGTCATAACGTAATCAATTGAGATAGGTCTTTTATGGGTGGCATATATGTTTTACATAAAATTGAACTAAATGTATTTAGTAATGGTAAGAACTTGGCTATAAAGCGATTCGTGCAATTATTGAATAGCCTGAGCGAGCTTGGAATTTCTGCGACGTTCTAATAACAGCTACATAAAGGTGTTCTGAATTTAAATGGCTGGTTGTGTTTCTAAAGGTGCACACCAAGTTCTAACGCTGTTTCTTTGGTGCATATGTCCTGCAATAAAGTATCTTAGATCCAGTCAATGCAATGATTGATGATACCCTTTTAACCTGTTCCATATCCATGCGTGTGATGCCTTTATGTGAATTATTGCTAAGGCAGTATTTGACACTTAGTCAGTATTGAGGCAGACATGAAAGAAATCAAATGATTATGGTGGATACAGTCCAAATGGACAATGTGATACTATCATGGGTGATGTGTAACTTGTGCCATGATGTAGCTGACGATGCATCAATGCATCATTGTGCAATAAGCAGTCGCAAAGTACGTCTTCGATACAATCTGGCATATTACCTCAAGCAATTTTGGCGCATTGGATGTAAGTTATAGATAATGCTAAAACGCGCAAACACATAGAACTGAGTCGATATAATTGCGACTCGGGTTACTTTGCTAGGACAAAAGTCGAGTCCTGACTTCAACCAGGCGTACTCAGTACGGTGCTGCATCCTGCGATACGCGGAGGTACCATACCATAAAAAATGTGCACGCCCTTCCAACACCTTCATCTCTCCCTTCTTTGTACCCCATACAATCTTCCTATCCGTTTTCCCTATGCACTAGCATCAGCTAGACCAGAAAGTGGCCAAGATGCAGTACATGTTTGTGCATCCTCTTAATAGTGACTACCTTAATAGTGATTAAATATGCCCAAGCGTATGCAATTGTTAACATGCGGAAGTGCGGGTACATTGTTGAAACGGCTAGCTTGTTGTCGGAATATTTTGAGTGCCACGAGTCCTTTCCAACATCAGTGATTACAATGCAATGCCTGCTGCGTGTAAATTAATACAACCATTTGTTGCCTAGATCACTATTGTCGTGGTGGCTAATAATACTGTGAATCAACATAAACAACAAAGACGCTTAATTGAAACTGCAGAGTATTTTATATTGAATGCTATCCTGCAACCGATAAACGTAGCATTCTTTATGAGGTTTTAGTTCATAAATGAGAGGTACCGAATTGGTCACTATTTGACAACATCAAAACCCATGACACAGCCAAGAGCGTTGAAAATAGTGATGCTTTCCGTAACCACACATTCATGATAGATTTCCTACGCACTTGAATTAAACGTCGTCTGCACCAGCGTTCATCTCTATCGTATCGTGTTGTTATCCAGGCAACACCATAGAAGGATAAATATCATTTGCAAACATAATACCAATTTATAGTACTTGCTACAGGAGTAACCACCATTTTCATGAATCACAATGTCATGGAGATTTAGGGGGACATTTAATAGTGACTCCCCTAGCCAATAGTTTGGCTAGTCGCAGACTGTCTCTCTCTAGCTGAGAGTCGAGAGAGAGAGAGAGAGAGAGAGCTAGAGAGATTTGTTGCCTCTCTCTCACTCTCTCGAGAGATAAACAACAAAGAGAGAGAGTAGAGAGAGAGATCCTGCTCTAGAGAGAGATAGCTTGAGGTTTTAGTTCATAAAATGAGAGGGAACATTGGTTCACTCTTACATCAAAACCCATGAGAGAGCGAGGATAGGAAGCGTCAGAGAGTAGAGACTCTCTCTCTCCTGAAGAGATCCGATCTCTCTACGATCCTCTCTCAGAGGAACGAGAGAGAAAATTCGGCCCTCTCTACTCTCTCTCTCCTCTCTCTCTCGTCTCTCTCTCTCTCTCTCTCTCTCTCTCTCTCTCTCTCTCTCTCTCTCTCTCTCCTCTCTCTCTCTCTCCTCTCTATCTCTCTCCCTCTCTCTCTCTCTCTCTCTCTCTCTCTCTCTCTCTCACTCTCTCTCTCTCTCTCTATCTCAGCTCTCCTCTCTCTCTCTCTCAAATCTCTCTCTCTCTCTCTCTCTCTCTCTCTCTCTCTCTCTCTCTCTCTCTCTCTCTCTCTCTCTCTCTCTCTCTCTCTCTCTTCGCTCTCTCTCTCTCTTGCCGCGACAGGAAAGAACTAGATAGTAATATGCTGAGATGATCACACAGATTGCTAGAAAACTTATTCTTGATAATCGTTTATGTCATAAACTAAATGTATAAAATCTTAAAATATACATAAAAAAGAACACAATATTTAATAACGCACATTCAGAGCAATTAGCTTAAAATTCCGCAATGCTCTGCATAAGTACCAGAGCAACATTTGGTTACAATGCTATTAATAGTGTAGCAGCAGCGAACACATGAGATATTAAGTGTCATCCTTTAGCTTGTAGCACATGCAGTAACGACAACGTCATTGTGCGATTGCCTGACACATGGTAATATACTCGCATGATTTATGTTTTGGTGAACCCTAGAAACGACTTGCGAAGCACGCCTTGAATCAGTATATTATTACCGAGTTGGCCAACGCCCCTGTTATTACGACTCAAACACCTCTCATAGGGTCGGCTGTTAGATTACCGTATACCTGCTAATAATATGGCCCTTTGTCAGCGCACTACACCGCCAAACAACAGATAAGTTTGAAAGAGAGGTGGGGTTGTATATTCAAGATAAATACGACGTCACAGTTAAAAATTGATAGAGGGTTAATTAGAGAATCTTGTAGTTGAAAAACACTTCTGAACGCCATCGCGTTTCACACATAAGTGTTTAAAATCAACTAATCGGTAACATGCATAATTTCCTGGGCCAAATTATTTGAAATATTTATCAGTAACGGACTACTACCAACAACTTCTAAACAAACGCGAAATGGAGGAGGACTACATATTTGGAATCTTAGAATTCCCGATATCAGACATGCAGCTTTTTTCATAGGAATTAAATAGTTAATCAGATATGGCCGATGCATGAAGTATGTATTTTGAAATCTAAATCGCGTACCAACTTTGAAATGAGCATTTGGATGATTATAAGGTGATTGGACGACTGCAATTGATTTATTGGTCTGCAGAGATATGTAACAAATGCCCGCTCTGTCGTGGAGCCTGGCCCACGAGAAAGCTTTGGCACATGCGGTCCTCATATAAGGTTTGCATAACAACTAGGTATCAATAATCTACGCTCGGTCAAAGCAATGCAACACTTGTTTTTACATTAAAACTGTGTAATGAGAAACTGGCTCTAAATTAAGCTACGGAAAACATGTCATATGCTGCCTCAGCAAATAAGCTAAATAACTGACTGTGAGCATATGCAGGTGTTTTCTCGGTCTAACTAATTAGTCGCCATTTCTGCTTATATAGCGATGCTCCTAGAAGAAGTGCTACGAAAAAAAGTGGTTTACATGGGCGTGAATTTCAATTTATTCAGCAGACTAATGCTTAAATGCCTATTATAAACAACAAAGACGAAAGAGAGACCTTTTACTCATGCATGAGTAATTGCGGAATCGATTTCCACATATAGACATATTGAGCAACAAACTTATTTTTATTTAGGACATTAATCGCAAAATACCGGGCAATTAAGGTCGTGAAGTCAATGTTACAGAATCGATGCAAAAGCCTTTTTTCATTTTAGGTTGTAACGGCCGCGGATTAGGGTTTTGGGGTAGCAATATAAGTAGAATAAAACCAATACTAACATAAAAATAGCTGAATTCCTAACTTAGCTCAATTCATTCCCAAGATATGTCTAAATAACATCGGGGAATCTCGAGACAACGACTATAATGTAGTGCAGTAGCAGGTGTAACGGGAAAGTAAGTAATTTGATATACGCTCATTAAGTACAAGAGTTCGATGGCCCGACACATCACCTTATCTTCTGTTGCTCTATGGAATTGCTTATAGAAGGGTGCTGCTAATATCATGCTGGCCAATGATTGGGTGATATTATTTAAACCCGTCTGGGTAATTCGTTCATATAAGCAGCTCCGTTTATAGCAGTATCGTGTGCCAAATCTTTAAAATTCTACACAGGTCATCACATACGCTTTCCCGTGAGCGCATTAGACATTCATGTTACAGTTCGCTTACTCTGCCATGATATACCGCCATATCGCCGCCGCAATTCGGATAACTTAAAAAAAAATCGAGGCGTGGTTATTTATCCGTTGGGCGCATAATAATTATATTGTTACGTTAATGCTTCACAACAGTCAACAAAGTGTCACATGTGATTGTAGTTGCGGCGACTCTTATAGATAACTAGCATGATGTAGATTGTGGAACTTCTTGAATATCACAAAAATGCGCGTCTATTGTGAAACCGTAGAACAATAAGCAATCAAAGATTGATAATATAATGTATGCCGAAGAATATGAGGCAATATGTTTAATATAGTTAATTAAAACAGTGGCAATAATTGATAATAATAATTGATAGCAATAGGCCGCACTGGTATAACCCAAGTAATATCGCTCATACCCACCTCTTTTTATACCGATTGATACAATACGGCACCCTGCAAACCGTTTATGTTTATGTTCGGCTATCTTTCTTCTACATTATGTTATTACGAATTGTAACTCATTTTGACATATAAAGCTCACATAAAACGGGGGTTTGTAGGTTGATGCTTCTAGATAATCGTTCGTCGCTTAGAAAAGTATTGCCAATCAGCTTTTTCCATAAAGCATATTTTGGGTTTGTTCGTAACAGAAGGATGGCTAAAATAATGCGTTCACTAATTTGATTAGGATTATGTTATTTGTGACTGATTGTCACAGAGGCGCGACGTTTTATATTTTAAGGACCTGATTTAGCATGAGGAAATACACTAAATTTCACAAATGAATGGCATAAACAACAGGTTACTGAAAGCATCTCCGCAACAGAAAAAACGCATCAATAATGGTTGACTGTGCTTCAGGCAAAACCAGCCGGAACTTCCTCCCGCCAGGATTTTATCAGTTGTTTGTCCGTGTGTTAGTCATTTGAGAAACAAATATCAGGCAGGCAAATAGCAAACCAAGAGCGCTTCGTCACAATTTGTTAAACATAAATATAAACAGAATCGTGCCAGTGTATTATCTAACATAGGCGGCCACAAGAATTAATGTGACATTATAAAACTGCTTTCATTACTTAAGCAGGACGCTGCAGATCTCTAACTAGACGGTATTTTGAGCTCTGTGAGATAAATAAAGGTTACATAGTAATGATTATACTACAATCCAAAGAATTTTTGCACAGTGATAAAGCATTATGAACGCTCCTGACCACAGCTTCCTTCAAACAGCAAGTCCGAGGGATACAATAATAATGTAAACAACACAATACTGTCCCTATTACTATGACCCATAGACATTCTATAAGATGCACGAGCTAATGCTACGTCTAGCAGCTGCTGCTACACAATTACGGACATAACTGTTGTATGTGTCGAAGAATATGAATATAGCGTTTATATAAATAATTGTCGCGCTCGTTCTATATGTGATGGCAGAAACTCTTCCGCACTAGCAACCACAAATACGTTATCTGTGCTTAAAAGCGACAGTCTAAGCTGCTCTACGCAATATATTAGATTCTGGGAACCGGCTTCACCTAATGAGCTATTATTAATATTGCCGTCAGGAGCTTAGTGAATATTCAATGCTGCAGAGCTGAGAAGTACAATGAAGCCCTAAAGTCTTAGAACAACGGACATTATATTGTTCAATATGTACCCATAAACTTTTCTGGTATAGATATTCGATATAACTCAGCTGGCACCTATGAGCCCACCAAACTGTTAACGTGGATAACTAACGAGAGTGCAGACCGCTAGAGAATGCGCAAGTACAGCAGGTGCAATGTTTCCAAACCGAGTCCTCTCGTGACCATATGGATGACACCATATAAGTCCCAACACGTTTGTGCCACTGAATTATGCATCTCCATCGGAATCGTAGCACAGCCGATTCCGAATGTTTTATGACGATCGTTTCAGTCAGGTTATCAAATCAAGTTTGTGTTTAGAACAGCATGTAAATCAGGTAAGCTAAAGTGAATGCACGTGTATGACGTCATAGTCTGTGTACCCCAAATTTGACGTACCAGCATCAGCAAATAGATTGAAACGACAAAGGCAATTTTCGCGATGCCATAAAAAGACACCACAAAGGAAGGTAGGGAGTTACTGCAAAGGTTAACTCTTAATGAAGTAATAGCTGAGGACCAATATGCACAGAATCTGATTCCCAGTTACGGCAATTTTGAATTTGCGGTGGTAATTGTTTGTATAGTATTATCAGTGATCTTTCATGAGTGGCCCTGCGAACATTCTTTAGTTGATTCTGCTTCTAGAAGAGTCTTACAAAAAGGTTGCAGACAATGTTTACTTCACAGCGTTTGCGGCAGAGCTGTAGCCAATTATAAAACCTATTTCTGTGCAACAATTTTTGAAGTTTGCTTTTGTATGGAACAAATTTGTCCCAGTAGTAAAGTTTAAAGCTTTACATTTCTTTGCATCCCACAACAAAGTTGTGAATGCATGAAATTTATTATGCTTTGATTCCTGCATTCAATAAATAACATGTTTTCTATTTTTCAAAAGCATTCTTTTCATTTGAATCTCTATTGGCTGAAGCTCAATGCACGAGTTTGGCCCTATTTAATGTTCTGCTGGAGTTAAGTAAACAGTATATGTCGCCTTTGGAGTAAATAATAAGTATTTGACTATATGGCTACATTATGCCGAAACAGACGTTCATATGACATGTAAAATTATATCTGCTGCAACAGCTCTAGTACAAACCGCTTCCGACTAATAAGTTTGAGACTGCACACGAATTAAAGCTTCAGTCACATGATAATATCCGTCTTTATATCGGGTTGTCTACAGAACACCCCGCAACTCCGTGCATGCACGCATTGGCGTACGATATGTTGGAAGATTTTTGTCCCAGTACAGCCCATAGAAGGCCCTTAGAAGGCCCGTAGAAAGCTAGAGGGCAGTTGTGTGAGCAGTTGTACATGTGCTTTACGGGCCCCAGGTCGTTAGGGTCCCCTTGACCCCTTACGGGCTCTAACGCGCCCAGTGCTTGCAATCATTCAGGGCTCATCCTCCCATATCATCAAAACATATATTCAAACATTTGCACTATAGAAGGTTAAATCTAAACCAAAAAGGAAACAAGACGATGAGTCAGAAGAGCGAAAGGCTGTGTCGTTGGATCTACGGCCAAACACACCAAGCCGTCTTCTTCAGATGTTTTACTTGTCGTTCTAGCCACATCTGCCTCACGCCGCTCTTTGTCTTTTTCGTGTTGCAACCGCATCTTTAACATTCTCAGTCTCTGTGGCGGGATCGGTGGCGTACTGATGGCACTGTTCTCTATACACCCGACATTTCGTATGGAAAATATCAGGTTCCGCCTGGTATTTATACCCCCACAATAATTCGTACGTGCACTCAAGGATCTTTACCTCGCCCCTTAAGTGCCCCATACGGCCTAACGCGCCCCGAGACCATAAAAATTGGTTAACACGGACATAAATATACGGATTCTAGTCTTTTATAGACTGATACATAGTAGTCTATTTGACATAATCATACAATGAATGAAAATATCAATCATCCAGCTAAATCGGATTTGGATCCTGTTATGTAGGTTTTTCTGCAGTGACACGGCATATCATGTGGTAAGGTGTACTTTATGCATATCGCGCGCCGTCGTCTACAACCTGCGCCTATACATAAATTGATGAATACATAAAACGCATGAATTACACGTCAGTAGCAACATCTAACTATTTTAACGTGCAATACTATTTTTGTTGCATCGTATATTGCTATGATAATAACATTAACCAACATCATGAAATAGTTGCCCGGATTTAATCTCAGACATTGAAAGGCTTTTCAGCATCTCCACAAGCTTGGCAGTACTGCCATAGCTACTGGCTGGATTCAGAGTTAATCTCCTCTCCTATTCAGTCTGCTAAGGACTTATTAGTCTGATATAAATATGTAATATACTGTTCGACATGGTAACGAAAACGGGGTGAAAATGCGGTAGACATCGAAAGGGATGCCGTAAACTCCGTTCTTCGGAGCTTATACTAAATACATGAATTGTAATCGTTTTTACACGTGGGATTTCGTTTTTTGGTAAGTAACCTTCAAACGTTTCTTGTCGTAAGATGCTGATAAGGCGACATGCCTTATGGCAGATCCACTTTATACTGGACAGCAACTTAATGAAGACCAGATGCTTTAGTTTTGGAACCAAGCACACTTTTGCACGACAACATCGAACGAACAATTTCCAATTACGCAGCGAATTGAACAATGGCTAATGACCCTGTTTGGTTTGATATTTTGACATTCAAGGTAATCGAATGCATTAAGTTATTCATATTTCATTCGTTTTTCAAAAATAACTATCTGTGTCTTTTATTCGTCTTACCAAAGGTGTTTACAAGCAGCAATGGTTCGTCTGTCACGGTTGGCGTTGTAAAATGGCACCAAATAATTTCCAGGGGTAAAAATGATATTCCAATAATGGCTTAAGAGCCATGTACTAAATCGAGCATGAGCAAATGAAGTTACAAGCTAAGTGCACGAGATTCCTAAATGGGGTTTTGGTCAACAGCAAATTGCTTTTCAATAGATTGATCATCTCCGCCATAGGATTTGCCGATCAATTACCGGTAACGACGCTTTAGGTTTAGCCAACTGCGTCTTGCCCCTCCTAGATTAAATCGGTAAATTGTGAATGTGCTGGAAATTGTATGACAATTATCATGCATTGACAAGCTGATAAATACATAACTGGTAAAAAATAACCTATTATCCGTATATATATTACACTTTGTTCGAGCCAGCCTTTGCTAATCTTCAAGCTATACAATATATATATATATAGATATATATAGATATATATATATATATATATATATATAGATATAGAGATATATATATATATATATATATATAGATTTTATACACATATATATATATATATATATATATATATATATGTATATATACATATATAGATATATATATATATATATATATATATATATATATATATATATATATATATATATATATATATATATATATATATATATATATATATATATATATATATATATATATATATATATATATATATATATATACACGCAGTGGCTGCTGTTTCCCTCGTTTCATTATCTAGTCCAGCTGCATCACCGAGTAACTAATAGCTAATATCAAATTGCAAGCCGTTGCAATGCATGCAAGCTGTGCTATAGGATGCCATAGAAAAAACATCGGTCAACTTCTGTTGCCCTTCTTAAATAATTGCCATTTGACGACATTAACATTTAAGCCTTTGTAATCAGGCTGTTTACGAACGTCAGCTTTATTTATAGCTTTGAAATCCATAGTTACTTTCCTCGCTTTTGGACAAAAAACGATATGCGCAATATGTACAACAGTAATGCCAACTTTATAAACATTATTCACGACCAATCATATGAGGTGAAGTACAATTTGCCAATCCGAGTGAATGTCATGTGGTGTTAATAATGACCGCTAGATGGCGGTTTTGTTAACAACACCGTCAAGCCACAAAGTATGAAAGTAGTGTCTTAATGAATCATTTCCTTGTATCAATATAATGTCTTGGAAGCCTGTTTTTAATTTGGACATTGTTGTACTAAGTGATTTGCATGACATGGTCAATATTGTAGAATAGAATAGCACATGCACTATGAACGGCATCTTATCTAAAAACGACAAAACTGCATGGAATTGCTGTACAAATTATAATAGATAGGTAGCACATAAGCAGCCTGGGCAATGTACACCGAGATTTATATTACTCTGCTCCAACCAGCGATGTTAAATGTGCCTGTTTACAAGTGGCAGTGTAACACACATTATTTACTGTGTTATGTCTTAACAACAAAATCATCCGTGTAGCTATGTCTACCATAGGTACATATCCAATTCTATCGCTTCTTTACCGTCTGTTAAACAGGATGCATTAAGAAATAAAATAGTCCATCCTTTCAATATGTGATGCTGCTGTTGTTAAGACCACTGGTAACTGTTTGTTTGATAGCTTGATGCCTTTTTATTCAAATAACGATGGGCTACATGAGCGAATGGGGCACTTCAACATGAAAATAGCGGCTGCTTTCTCGATAAACACAAAGAAAACAAATAACAGTAAAGCAAGACATAGGCCGTGAATATTGCATAAAAATGGCCAGGGTTCAGGCAACTGAACAATAACGCTTTCTTTCCCGAATGCGCTAAGAGCTAACGAATGTCATGCTCAGCCCTTTCAGATGATCATCTTATCATAATGTAGTTAAGGGGTTGATTCACATATATGATTGAGATAGAAATTGAAACTGTCGGGATGCAAACTGCCCAGTTGCTATGTGTATATGTTTGCTAACCACTTTTTTCTGCAATCAGCTCGTACCATTACAATAATATAAAGATATTGGTATGCCTCTTGAACTATCTGTTCGACATACTTCTCGTCCGTAAATAAGTTAGCTTGCCCTAACGAGATGGCACGAGCCTCAAGTAAATAGCATAGCTCATCATTTTTTATCACCTGTGCATACGTGTTCGGTATAATTGGCACTTGGGTAGCCATTCTCTTTTAACCATCTCTGAGCAAAATATATTGAAGCAGCAGCCCAAGTATTTGCATAGTACTTATGCTGGTTTCACAGCAGCTATGAATAAATGCATCTGAACTTATACGGTATCAGAGTTTGCAGCTAAACACAGGAATTACCATATCGAAAATAAGAAACACAGAACGGCCAGACGCAGATCTTGAAAACACGCCAGATGAATGATATATTGATGAATCAATGGAGGTCCAAGAATAGTCTTATGCATCATGAGGATTGCACCACAACTTCGAGACATTTTGGCCAATCAGGGCAATAGCTGGTAAGGATAAATTGTCTGTCACGCAGTAAGTAGGGAAAATCGTAAGTGCACCGAGCAACGCATATACACGGCTTTGTCCAATCCCTTGCAATTATAAATATTCGCTTAGCTGGGACTTGCAGCGGTGTCCACTCAATTATTGATACGGGGTTTCTTTACGGTGGCGAATGCGTGAATATGCACCGAAAAGGCCGGCGCTTTTCTTTGACAACGAGGTGTCAGGTGCCCGAAAAAGAGGCAGGGGCAAAAACCCTATGCGTATTCATCGTTTCTAAGCTATTAACAAACCATGTTGCAGTTTATTAATGTGTAATGATAAGTCAATGATGCTTGGGTAGCATGTATATAAGGCGAGTGCAAATATGTTTTGTGTTCACATTATAACTGCATGGGTATCGCTCACAAATGCTCCGCGGAAGCTAGAAAAATAAACAGTAAAAAGGGACAGTGCATCCATAACAGCTATATATTTGGTGAACTACCATATTGATTTTGTTTGTGTTAACATTATGTTCGTCTTGGATGCAGTATATTGTTTACTAAACATAGCTATGTAGATTATAGCGGCAACTACCGGCACTTAGTCTTGTCAACACGTTCAGTAGCTTAAGTAACCGACGCAATAAGCGGATTCTTTATATGAATAGGAACGCTGTGTTAGCCGCCTCTGAATTTTGAGGAAAGGAGACATTTGGTACAGGGTGGTCCACCTGCATGCTGCAAAATATGCAACTATCCAGCGCTATACAGAGATTTATCCATTTGTTGTTAATTCTGCTATCACGGCAGATATATAATATCTAGTGATATTCCGACACGAAAATGAACCAAATCAATGAGCTGATATATTAGAGATCCCATTGGAAATGACTCGATACCCAATGAATACTTAAGCCAATTCAGTTGACAATATCATCGATTTTTGATAGTATATCTGCCGCTTTAGTGCATATGTAAGCCAAATGCACTCTTCTCCTACATTTTGTATAAGCCGTGAGCGAGAACCCATTGCTATTTCGGCGGCGGAACAATTAACTGCTGAATACGCGTAAAATATCCACAAGCATGCGCTTCTTTATCTTAGGTTGCCAAAACGCTTTTTTAAGGTAGTTTACTTATTTGCTGAAAAACTTAATCCAGAATATAGATAGAATACGAGGCTAAGTGTCAATAAGTCAACCACGGTCACATATTTTGAACGTATCATTTCGGCCTATTCGTAGCACCTTATTTTTATACAAATACAATCAACTAAATAGGCTGACTCTAGGTAAAACATTGCTATTGATTCATTTTGCAGAACACATCTATAGCGCTGCCAGAGGCGTCAGTGACGTGTTGCCTTCTGCTGTTATCTCATAATGTCAAGATTCATTTGTGTTATCTCTACTTGTAGATAGAAATAAGTGAATCGACTGCCCTAGGCACCTAGCGACAAACTAATCATCCTTTCTATGCCGCAAATTTACGATTTGTTTGACTTCATCTGTGTTTGCCAAAGCCACGTGCCGCGCCTCAAAGTCCACATCGAATTGCAGAATACGTTTTAACGAATGTATGCAATTGTTATTATATATCATGGTGTACCTGGGTTGAAAAAGATGCAAAAGTTTATTATCTTCATTCAATATGTATACAGAATGTTTAATAAAAGTAGATAAATGACTTCTGTGCTGCTTCACATTCATTCAAAAATAATCAAACATAACAATAACCATTACACCAACAACAACACTCAAGTTAAACTTAACATTATAACATGGGCAAGTATACAGTTTCTATATAACATTGAATAATTTTCAGTGAAATCATTCCTTGTGACATTATAATTCAGAATACAATAAAATGAGCGATCCAATTTGAGTAATACTTTTATCAAACATAACCACGTGAACATTGTGCTTGAAGAAAGATATGGATTTGAGACAACAGTTTCCATTGATAAGCTGGTTATAGTAATAATTACCAGTATAGACTAGGGTCTATGAATGGACATCTGTATGCAAGGAGAACATGTCATCGGAAATATTTTCGTACGGCATATCATTGGTTTAGCTTATGCATAGCTTATGGAAGTTCTCGACCTTGTACGCCTCCCACACAAGACGTCAGTAATAAATTGTCGACTGATTTATGTTTAGTAGGATGTATTTATTGGTATTCGAGTCGTTCTACAATTTTGGACAGTGATAACGAGCAAACGGAAAGAGTCGGCGAGTAGTTGGGTGAGGCAGAAGCATGCATGTCACGTAGTATGGTGTCTAGATTGCTGCCATCTAATCATTTCAAAAACACAATTACAGATACGCGTAGATCGGTACACAAGTGATGCTTCTGCATATAACTTCACTATAAAACAAAACCTAGAAATGGTCGTCGAATATTAGTAGTTGACTGAAGCATGTGTGTCACTGGGTGAGATGTGAGGTTTCTTGGCAACAATATTGGTCTTTCGTTTTGACAGCCTAGGCTGCACAGGTGTGATTTCATCTTTTTTCATACGATCTACTTGATCTGATTAGAAACGACATGTGCATGTTGGCAGTGCACCAGGCCGCCATGTCCGCCACCATGTCTGCCGCAGTCCAACCGCCATGATGGCTGAAGACAAGCGTGCAAAAATGACACTTTGATAACACAGCAGACATTATATGTTTAAAGAGCTGTAAATGCTATTTTGCCAATAAGACAAATGTAATGGCATGAATTGGCGATATTACTCATCTCTTCTAGACAAATCTTTCCCGCTGACCGGTGGGCAAAGCGTCGTCAAACATCGTTTATCTTATGGAACATAGTCGAAAGGATAGTGACACCGATGGGAGAGGAAATGGTGATACAGCAGCAGTCATCCCTCGATAGATATTGATAGCATGTACAAAGACAACTCTATCAGTTTGCTGTAATTCCCATAATGGTGTACAATATATATCTAGTATCATATGACGCATCGTGGGGATTCCATCTCCTCTTAGGTTTTGTTTAACCGCAGTCCTGCAGCAAATTATCAATACAGGTGTTATTCGTCGCCGCGTTGCAATAATACGTCCTTATGAAGATACATGTTTATGGCCTATGCGGTCATGAATCATCCCTGAAAAGCCCCTAGCATCCTTTGAAGTAACTCTTTCACGCCATCATAACCGGGCTATACCTCACGCAATGGCTTCGCTTTTGGTGCATTTGACTAACAACACCGATATGGAAGCGGCGGAGTGTAGGATATTGATGTTCTTGCATTATCCATGGCTACAGCCTTGTCTTCAGCGACAGCAGTATGTGAATTTAGAGACTATGTGTCTATATTTCAAGCAGCTGGATGTAAGAAATCCGGTACGCCCGATACTTATAAGTGACGCACGCAGACACATGAGCTTGATTGTATTCATAAGCTGTTTCTTAACACTACAAAAGGGTCTTATCTTGTAAGTTATTGCATTGTTGTTCTGTTCTCGGCATGAGTTATTGGCTTTAGAATCCTTAGAGAGTAGTTCATCACTGTGCTGGTAATTTATTCAACTATGTATGCGTCCAATTGTCAGTTTCAACCGATTCTAGGATGGTAATGATTTTTCATGGAATAGAAGCGATAAACCGCGGTTACGTTTTCTCTATAGATTTGTAATTAAGCTCGATGTAACAATAATTATTTATCTCTGGCGAGACAAAAATCTCGAACTAATGCAGTCTTTTAGTGGCGTTTTTGACTTAATTAGACTAAGTATCTAATAACAAAATCGTTCCTCATATAAAATTAATGAGCGCTATATAGCGGCATATAATGGGCTCAATCAAGCTATAAATGGTAAGGTGCTACCTATTGTGAGCCAATCGATCATATCTATCAACCAAAGATTTTACAACTGAGGAAAAACCGCAAAGACAATAACTTACTACCTCCATTTTAAGTCGACCGAGACTGCTGATAGTTGTGTTTGGATGATTTATGTTACTTGCATATATTATATTTATTCATGTTATAAGGGCAAACAGAACAGCACATGGATTTTGAGTCAAATGCCAAATCATTGGTGGATGCAAATTACCTCTATCAAAATGACAAGGCACATTGGCAGTGTGATAATGTTAAGAGGAAGATAGTTTTCATTTATTCCTCGATATTGACATAGTTATTTGACTGGCAACTAGTTGGTATACAAGTTTTACCTTGGACCAAAGTGTTAAAACATTAATGCACATAATTGTGGCGAGCAATTTAATCACATGTGTGATTGCCACATCCATTCAATAGCCTAACAGTGTTTCTTATATATATCCATTCAATAGCCTAACAGTGTTTCTTAAATATATCCATTCAATAGATTAGCAGTGTTTTTAATATATATCCAAAATAAATACTTTTTCATATAGTGGTCAATGATTATTGTATTTAGAATGAGCTGCTGTAAGCCGTTTTTGGTGTGATAATCACCGGCGTTTAAGCAACTCCAACTCCCAAACGGAATGGTCATCTAGATGTATGGTTACAATCACATTTCCGAGTGAGCTTTATTTGGGCGGGAAGCATGTGGTTGATAGCAATTGATGAATGACTTGTGCATTTGTACCCATAACATAAGATTGTACGATATCCTTTCCTGAATGTTTTACTCGCCGATTAAGCGATATAGCGTCGTAAGAGTGCATATGTCGGCCTGATTACTATAGTTGCATATTTCCGCTCCAGACACTTTACCTGCTGCATGATCAGTGACGTAAATATTATTTCCAATGACGCGTCATCAAATGCATTTTTCCAACGGCATACAAACAAGATATTCCGAAACCTGAATAAGATGATTCAATCGTGTATGCATTATCTACATGGCTCTTGGAGTGTTAGCTTATGGTTTAATGGGTAAAAACAAAACTATTCCATGGCTCCACATATCAATCTGATCCTACCGACTGAGATGCGCTACCAAAAGAAATATCTCGTACGGAAAGGGATAAGAAAGAAGATAAAACTGTGGCGGCTTCCCAATGGAAGCTTGGTAATGTTTAAGGATAAAATTTCTGTGAAGGCCAACCCCTGATTAAGTGAGTTCGAAGGACTAATACACACATAATCAGCTTCCAGGATACTGCAATTTCCCCTTTGTTACCGTTATTGGTTCAACTACAGTCAATGTTGCTCTTTCCTTTGTTGTCCTATGCACATCCTAAGAAGGTTCGTGTCACAAGATATAACCAAACAAGAAAATTGCCTAGACTAAATTTGTGGCTTCGTTTTCTTAAACATTAAGGAAGACTGAATGTTTCATTTTGCGTACCCTAGATATATTAGGGATGTTATTAGAAGTATTTGTGATCGATAGTTATTCGTCAAATCGCAATGCAGCCCTATTGGAGGCAAAGTCCTTAATAGTCAAGTCTGATACGAAGTGATTGTTGATTGATGTGTGTAGATTATGACTCGATTCTTTGATCTAATAAGACATGATTTGTCCTTGATTTAATCCTAAGAAGGAAACGAGTAAATTTAGACTGTAGCTTCATGCTCGATTCAGTCGTTCAAACGAAACAACCTCAGCCCATTAAGTCACAAATAGGCAAAAGACGTAAATCGAAGCGAAATGATCATCGAACTGTTTGCAAGCCTGAAATAGCAAATCGCCCTTTATGCAATTAAACACTCTGTGATTCCCATTACTTTGTTTTTGAAATTGCTTAGTTGTGTCGAAAAGGCAACTTGCGTCAAATTAAAACATATTAGATTTAGCTGATTGATATAGCAAGAGAATGGCGAGGTTTCTAACTGACAAAGTACATCCATGAATATATTTTGCTGTGTTGCTATTGGCGGGAAGGGTCTGCTTTACCTTAAGGCAGTTTTAAAGGATGGTAAAATCTATAATAAATGAGTTTATGGAAAAGAAATGTATGATCGGCTTTTCAAAATAAACATAACGGAATCACCATTTGCATGATCGCTGTCGAACATAAAGGTACTTACTTAGTAAGTATTTCAAGTTCCAGCGAATAGGCCATCTGACCTACATGCGCATACGTGTTGTATGACACCAAATGCATTTCAGGATTTGTCAGGACTATAATTGTGACTGCGTCAAATAACTGATATTAAAGTCGGATTTTATTAGTAGTCTTCATTGATAAGCCAATGCTCCGTTGAGTCTAACGGCCGTCTCAATTCACACTTTCAGCTTAGCTTTTTAGCACTTATGCAATTGAAGGAATTTCGGCTTTTGCGTGTCTACACAATCGATCTTCGGTTCACGCCATGAGTCCTAATAGAAAATGGGAACGTCAGGCGATCGAACAATAGCATTGTCTGTTCTAAATGGACATGGACGTTTACAACCTCATTACGACGTTGCTGTTACGCCTTTGTCAGCGTTACTATCGCATGTGTCGTTAAGAATGAAATATGGTGAGAACGCATTTAGTGTTGATTGCGATCAAATTTAAGATACATTTCGTACATTCCTACATCAGTATAGTGCTTATCGCTCCTGTTATTGTAGCCTGATAAACACGTGGTTATTCTATTTAGGCAGCTTTGTGTAGAGTACGTTGAACTGTCATAGCTTATGTGTATCATCCGGAACTAGCTATGCCGTTAACTCAGAAAAACACGCTATTTAACACCTCCGCGTTTTCCAAACACAAAATCGGTGGTATTTCAATAGTATTTTGCTCCTGCTTCGCTTATGTTTGGTTTGTCTCTGTGCGATTTCCCAAGTAGATAGTGGAAGTGTCATGATATGATCAAGGTGTCAGATTTTGCATTATTGTACCCCAGCAATATGCAAAATATATCTTTATAAATATATGTAATAGGTAATCCAGATTTAAAGCATCGCCTTATTTACATAAGTAAAAAACCAAACCCAATTACGATGTTTTCGCTTGTTGAGTTGATTTAATTCAAGGCACTTCTGCTTCCAATTAATTTGCAAGTCATTGTTCAAGTTTGCACTTGCTCAGCAGATGTACAAGCTAAACGAAAACAAATCCCATGAAAAGTAACCGATATGGGTATCCAGCAACAGAGGTAACTTACATATTGCATTACATTCTTATGCACCTCCTAAATTAATAGAGTGTGCTCTTCTAAATGTAGCGTCATGCCTTGTCGTTTATTAACACAGATAATAATAATAATTTGCTTATTTGAGTCAAGCAAGCTTGTTGCTCAACAAGCGTCATGACTGGTGTAAAGTACAAATGATTCGATGATGTTTCAAGATCAATAACTTGGTCTTATGACCTCTCATTCGATTAAATGGCTATTATGTTCTAGTTGATTACTATTGACTATTCGCCGTGACATGTTTTATGTATAATTGTTATAAGCTTGGTCGCACGTTTACGTCACTTAATCCAGTTGTTGTGGGTGTCATTCGCCGAATATAAAACATTTTATTGACTGTAAGAAAACGACTACTACCTGTTAATTTTATTTACAAACAATATTGTCGGATTGATTCGAATTCCTAGTGAAGCGTCTTGTAAGGAACCATGGCACCTTCAACTATCCTATGCGCCATAACCAGACATTTATCGCAGTCAGTTTAGCCTTTATATAAGATTCAAAGGGACTGGTTTAAATCAGTCTTAGTGCGTTATGAGGATGAACATTGCCCTTGGCTATTCTTTTGATTGGTTCTATCTATTAACTTATCTGTGCATCCTGCTAGAGCCAACGACTTTAGTTCTTAATTGCAATGAACCATGTGAATTGATCGTGATAAGGAAAGCTTAAATTATATTCAAGCACTCCGACTTGCGTGTTTGTGCTGGATTCGATAATGCGCAACAAGAAGAAGTCTAATCTTTTGCAAACTACGAATAAGCGGTTCCTTTCTCTGAAGTACACATCGCGTGCCATCAAACTAAATGGCGAATGGTCGCCCATAAAAAGTTTAGTATAAATTGCATATTTCTGGGGACGCTTGGCTATAGCTGTACGCATCGTCTGTGGTTGTCAATATGTACATTGTCAGCTTAGATCGATATTACAAATTGTTATTCTCGCATTGAAAAATAGAGAGATTTTCCATCTGATATTCAGCCATGTTAAAAGACCCTGACCGTATATATAGCGTAATCAATACCTAATGGGATCACGCGTCGCAAAGATCTTACTGCTTGGTGAGTCTCATCATTCGTAACTCCCGGCAGATTACGAAGGAAGTGAGTGTAATTACTATTTCTATTGGAAGATTTAAGAGTACAGCGCAGCCAATGCACAAGAATTAATCAATTGCAACACCAGTCACAGCGACCTAGATGTGATATGCTTCATCAAACCAGTTAGTGCGGGGTTGTATTGCGGTTTTACTGGTGTAAAGGACTTCATCGATAAAATTTTATATTGAATATCTTGGCTCACCATGGTGATTGGAACAATAGTCATTACTTTGACCAGCTTAAGACTTACACTGGTGTTGAACTAGTCAGCGAGTGATCGTACATCTACAATATAGTCTCAATTGCTCTGTACTGGTTCGATGATCGTCTCTCGATTATTATATGGTTAACTAGTACCATGATGCTCCTTTGTGGCTCGGCAGTAACCGCAAATACAATGGCAACGACGCAAACTGAATCAATTTGATTCGTGAAATGTTTTTCTTCTTATGACATGCAAATTATCGATGGCAATACCAGCCTATAGAGAGGTTTTGTGCTGGTTGATGTTGAGTTATTCTGACTGCACCTCGTTCCATGTGCAGTCAGAACGGATAACAAGTAAAGCTGTTAAATAACGCCAGCAAGCTAGCAGCTCGCCGATGGTAGCCACAAACGCATCGCGGCTCTCATTGTATCCAAATTAAAAGCCGTAAGCAACTCCAGTTCGGACCGATGCCAGCTTATATTTCTGGGTTCCCCCGGTCTGCGTTGTATTCTTCATTAATAATATTTCGGAAAAAAACAGCACACAGCAACTGGTTGAGGATCAGGATAAATAGATGTATCCCACTAGTAAATAGAATAAATGGGCTGCAGATTTAAAGACATATTCTGCGCTAAAATGCTTGACGTATCGTGCTGCTAAAGTTAAAAATCCAGTTCACAATAAGTTGCAATGATTGTTCGAGAGTTTGACAGCTACTTTGCTCAAGAAGCTTTCGCGTCGTGACGTATACGATTCACGCGTCATTCATCATAAAAAAACATTCGAAGTCAGCGCGTTCGTTGTTTTCGTCATCCACAACAGAAGCTTCAAAGTCAGTGAGTGCTTTTAGTTTGCGTGCTATTGTGCGATATGTTGTTTTGTGATTATGTTTGTCGGTCTGTTAAGAATAAGGGATTTCGTCTTCTCAGGGTATGCCCCTAAAAGCTGAAGGCATTATACCGATACACCACCTCGACATAATCTATCCCTCTGCAACTCAACGTCCCGTTCGTACTGCTAATCTAACTCCTTTATAAAATCGCTCATCAGTCAATATTGAATCACCCTATGCAACACAGACGCAAAGTAGAGGATGAAATAATTGTTGTTGACCAATATTTTATTGAACTTTTCGACTAACTTGTTTCATTAATTGAATGCTTTGATTTTGACATGATGCCTTTTTAAAGACAATTATGTTGTATAAGAAGAGTTAACTCCTCTCACTGGTCCCATAGCGGACAAAACCTTACTAAAGTCGCAGTACTGGGAGTTTTTGTGATAAGCATTTGACGAGTGGCACCTATTTAAAATTGAAAGCATTAGGTAATAAGGCAATAATAACATTTGGCAGTACAAATTAAAAGAGTTCTAAGCATGGAAAATAACAAATTTTATAAATCATATTATACATTGACAACCCAAAGTACAAAAGTGCAATCAAACTCGAAGATGAAGTCAATCAATAGGATTTTTTACGAAATGTCTGCAAAGTGTGAAATAACATTAGATTGAATTTGATAGGGATGCCTTAGATTAAATTGATGTAATTTATCAATCAGAAATTGATCTTAAATAGGATTAATATTAATTTAACGGGTATCGCAATATTAGATTCATCTGAAGTACTAATGAATGAATTTTGGTGGATGTTTATTCACCTGAAGTAGAGGGTGGCGGCGTAAATTGTCGATTATGGCGACTGTGCCACGTTCTATCAGCAACCCTAATTACACCCTAATTGGCTTAAAGTAAAGCTGCTAATGAGCTAACACATGCCAGGTACTAGTACGCCGGGCAGTTGTAAACCCCCAAGTGCGCCCCAGATCTCATAGCCACCAAATTTCTTGACCAATAAAGTAATCTGTTTGCTCGCCATCTTCATTTCTTTCCAACTGGACAGGACATCACTCAAAAGAGGGTACACATATTCATAATAGATACCTCTTCAAAACAGCGGTCTATTAGAGCCATGAAACGTTCGTAAGAATACTTGCCAATGATAACGGTAAGACTTGTTAAAAGACATTTATACGTTCGAGTTCAGTGTGTTTCTTTTGTTGACATTTTAAGACAAAACCCTTCTATCGCAAATAGTGGTACTGAAAATACTGAAGAGCGTTGGGTCCTTTCAACACAATCACAGACTTCAGCACGTGGTTCAGCCTATTCTCAGACACTGAGCAATGCACAATAAGTGATCAATATCACTCACAATTTATCTACATACACATTAATGATTGATCAACATGTATAAAACTCGCTGGCAAGACCACCGATGCAATTCTGTTTTCACCTATGCCTTAGCTTACATCGAACAATACCTGCAATATCAGAATATCATCAATATTATTCGACAGTTTCGGCTTGAAAAATGACGCAAAAAGCATCAATAGTTGAATAAAAACGTACTGTTTTCCTGTGAATGCGTTTGTATGGTACAAAATGCCCATCCTTTATGTCTGCTGTCCATACTAGACGTATAGATGCCAACGCCTAAATCTTTGTGCCACGATAGGGGAAAACGCCTCTTTCTGCCAAGATGCATGATTATATTCGTCTTTACGGATATTAACATTCCATCACATGCAGCAGGCTATTATCTACCAATAGATCGATATAATCGCGACTGAAATGAAATGGTTTTTGTAAAATCCCCATTAATAACCGAAGCGACACAACGCCACCTACTTAGTTGAAAACATTGCCAGTATACTATTCATATCAAAGGCTACCCGCTGCAATAATTGCTAAGCTTTGCTTCAAGTAGTATGATCTAAGTATGATCACTAGGGCAAATGCCGGCTTTGCATTGATACAGTATTAGCATATTTGTTGTGCTGATGTTAATTGTTTGCTTCAATAATTGCTTAGCCGTGCATACGATAAAAGCCATATACACGACGAGGTTCTCAGGTCATATACCAGGGTCCGAAAACCGCGATCTGGCCATTGCGAACCTTTATGTTAGTGTTTGTCTTGGGTCAATGTCTTGTTTGGTTGGATCTAATCATTTCAATCACATACCATATGGCTTTTAACCATTGGCGTTTGATTATTGCACTCCTGGGTGCTCATCGAATCCAGACTGCACGGGCGATTACCATTTGGTAAGATATACAATAGCGAGGAACAAAGGGCGCTGAGTGGCTTCGTAGCCTCGTTCGTGTATGGACGCCTAGACAATTCACACGTTCGGTGTCAATATGTCTACAGCGTCAATCAACCATAGGGAATAAACGCAAAAATCAGTAAGCATCAGCTGACACTGGGTTCATTGCTTTACTCCTGCGACAATGCCATAAAAAACATTCAAAGTCAGCGTGTACATTGTTTTCGTCATCCGAACAACTTTGCGACAAGTACCTGAATTTATCATTTGTCAGTTTTAAATGTCAATTATCTATTTTAGTGGACGCCCCTTTTGCGCTGCGTTCCATTTTTTTATGTCACTTTGACTGAACGATTCGTAATGTTCGTTCAAAGAGAGCACGAGTTTCCAGTCAAATAAATTGGCCGGAAATATCTCTAAAATTGCATGCGTCAGGAAACGAGCAAACTATAACAGCCTTTATACTACTTTTAGTTCCACCATATATGCGGAAATTATGCATTTCCAGTAGAGTTATGGTACATAAAGCCGCGTTATTGAGCGCTATTGGATGAGTTGAAGGTTGCGGTGTAATAAAGAGTGTGTGGTGGACATATAACAGTGAAATGGCGTTGACAGAATAAAGGGGGTGCTCTATGCAGTCGTGTCACAGAATATCAGGGATCATTTGCGTGACTAAATTTCTCACTCCCCGCTGATGAACTCAAAGTTAATGGACGTACCAAAGCATATCCGCACATTAATTTACTGGGATGTATTTATCGGTGTTCTTGTGATTATACTTTGTGTAACAATGTTATTGAGCAAACGCAAGAAGGAAGAGTGACTATTTGGATAAAGCAGGAGAATATGTATTACTCAGTATGAGACATAGGTTGATGCAGCGGTCCTGTATATTGCACAAGTGTGTTGTCACTGCAGTGCATTTAGCAACGCATTTATTGCTAAATCATGGTGTCTTAATTATTGATACCAAGGCATTCGGCTGGCGTGCCAATATATCAAAGGGTTCTTCTATGAAAGAAGCAATGGTTTTCTAACATTGTTGGCTTCTATTACATTACATGCGTATTGATTTTAAGTTCTAAAAAAACTGTGAATAAGGATAAAGTACAAAGTGTCGTTATTTTGTATAAAATGTGTTGGGGTCATAAATAGGGCTGTTAGGATTTTTTGTCATGTAATATATACCGTTGTTGTATCGGATTGTCAAGATTCATTTGTGTTATCGTTCTTTCAAGATTTAGAATAGATTATATATCCTAATTCTATGATTTGTTTAACGTTGTCATTTTCGGGTGTTGCTTAAGCCAATTCCTTGAGTTCATTTATTAATTCATAATATATTTTATACCACATCACAGTGGATATATCCATGGTTATTTTATTTAAATAGCAAACGTTAGTTAAACCGTATATGTGCGATTTCGAAAGGCATCACTAATTAAGCCAGCATATTGTCTTAGGCCTAGATTTCAGGTAAAACCAAAAGCAGGTTATATTTCAGGCTGTGCGCAGTCTGAGCCTGATGCGATGCATACTTGGTGTGCAAGATTTCGACGGGCCTGCCTTTTGAAAAGAAACGGTTTGTTTCATATTGCACTCAGACATTTTACAATTCGATAACTTATCTGGTGTTTTCACAACAAATGTTATATGTTATTGTTCCAGCATGACGAATCTCCTGGTATGATTTGCTTGTATCGCTTGTCAAATGGCCAGCAGACAAAGCCTCGCCAAGGATTTACATCTTTCGGAACGTTGAGCCATAGTGCTGTAAAACGATCATGAAAACTGATAAGTGAGAAAATGATGATATATCAAGTAGCAGCATATCCCCCTGGATGGATTTTGACAGTATCTACAAAGACATGAGGAAGTAATAATCGCTCCCTAGTGTAGATATTGTATCCGCTTATTTCAGAATTACATGATAACATTTTTGGAATTATATGATAAGTATTTGGGTGTAATGTTTAACGTTATGTACTTATATTCAACCGTCCACATCGGGGCACAAACACAATTATATTGCGTATATCCAATATGTTTAATTGATATTGTCGTTATATAAATATGTGCGGGGCACAGACGAGACACGTTTGGGCTTTAATCTATCATGTGCCAGTTGACTGCAAATTCCAGTATGATGAAAGAATTCAATAAAGTAGAATATGAAGCATGACGACAATTACATCTCCTCTAAAACCGTCACAGTTCCTCAGCATATCATCAATAAAGGATTTTTTCATCACAGCGATGGAATAATGTCTTTATTCGGTTGAATGATAATGGCTTGTCCTGCCATTAATCATCCCTGAACTGCCCCCTGGCGCCCTTTGAAGTGACTGGGCCCTTGTTACCTGTCATTACCGAGGTGTTCGCGACGTTATGGTTCAGTCTTAGGGTTCAACATTTGTCATATTATGACGTCGTTTTTAGGCAGCTGCTATCATATTTGACGCATCAACATAGTGTAGGACGATAACGTTTCTGCATGATACGCGGTTACGGCTGGTTTATTAGACGACAGTACTTGTATAGCTCCCAAACAATGTGTCTTTGTTTTAATTCACACAATTCGACGTTGGTGCAGTTAAGTAGTGTATGCTCGAGATTTTTTTGTGTTGCCTGCCTGCAACAATAGTGCGAAATTATCTCTTTAAACTGGAGTCGATAAGCACCACCGTGCGCGGTTACCAGTTACTGTCCTGTTTAAATTTTATCGTGAAGGCGATGTAGTTGGTTTGACCCTTCCACATGAAGGCATTCCCGTTATGATAACTACAACACAAAATCGCATGGAGAAAATAACACGGTTGGTGTGTCTTAGTGGATGCCTGATGCGTCTCGTTTTCAGAGGTGTTATTTGTCATCCGTCTGTGCTGGGCGAATTGCAACCAGGTGCCTCTCTTTAAACAAACAGATTCTCGGTTTAATGTCGCATTACATCAATTGCGTTGCTGACTCAGTATAGCGCGAGGAATTGTAATGCAATCCCAGCAATGGAGTTTGATTTCATGTGCCGCAAGATTAAATATCAATTTATATCTTAGTATTGATACCCCGGTAATATTATCTAAACGTTAATGAGTTTACAGGAAGTAAGCCAGATCCATTTTGCCATATAAAGGCTTCAGGCCAGTTCGACAAGATAGCAAAAACAGTTGTTGTCTGTTTGTTTGCAAGGCGTTTTGCATCGAGTTTGACACTTGTCTCGTTGTCCTCATATCATATACAATTGCCATGTGGCGTATGGTGCAGAGGAATAACAGGTGACACGGTATTTTATATTCATTAGGGAAATAAGTGCTATATCTTGCAAATCTGATGGGAATCAATCATGTTGGTCTTTGCCTAATATCAGTTTTCTGCATTTACAGAGGTTCTGTTTAGCCCATTAGGCGTAATTTACTATGCCAACAATCTTTTGCACAATATACTGCATGATAAAGGCTGATACTGCGATGATGATGATCGAAGCGTATGATCTGTTCCGTTGTGAAATTGGCCTTAACCGAACAAAGTTGTTTCCCACTAAAAGGAGGCACATGTATTGCCAATATAAATTGCGATTTGTACTGCATCTTGCTCTTTTTAGCACACGTCCCTTAATAATATATACGGTTCAATATTATGGCTCAATTTAGACTTCAATTTACTCGCATCATATGTGTGAATAATAGTATGTGCTCTCATACCTGAGGGATATACATTGAATTCATGTGGGTGTAACATTTAACTTACGAACAAAAGTATTGCCATTGAATCTACTGCATAGAGAATATGTTTCCCAGTGTCATCTCGTTATGATCACTGCAGTTCGAAAGTGCTAGGAATCTACAAAAGGACAAATATATTTGCATTTCTGGTATATTGATACTTGATTCCCGTCAAATTTACCAATTGGCAAAAGCGTGGGCACATCACCGGTGGGAAGAATGCGTTAATGTGTATAGCTGACCATTATGTTATGGCTGATACTAAATTCATCGAGCGCCATGAACTAAAACTGTGATGATCAGAGCATCAACATTTTACTGCCTCTAACATCCCATGCTATGACCTCGACAGCATGGTATAACACTAGCTTTGTTACAAACATTTTCGCTACCCCTCCTCCGCACAAGTAAAATGTCGCTATTGCAGCTTTGCATGCGTCCGTATATTTTGTTTCTTGCATCTATCGATCGCAGTATGCTCCATGGTAGTCAGAGTCGTCGCGTAAGAAACTTCTTAAAATGTAGCATAATTAGACAGATCACAACTATGTAACCCTCTATTGACCGCTAGTGGGAGTCATATATCCGCACGTTAGTATATATGGGCAGCGTGAAATAGAGGTGAAAATATATGAAAAAACATAACGTCATATTGATTGTTTTAAAATCCTTTTAATCAATCCGGCTGTATCAAAGGAATTTGCTTACGGTCTTGTACTTTAAGATAAACGTCGTGATGCTCATGCTTCATTGCAATCGCGGCTCCAATGTGTGTAATTGGTTAGACACATGCAACTCCACTAGCGTTGTCCCAAAATTACATCTGTGTTTGAGCCGTCATTCTAGTCTTGCAATTTAATACATCGCAAATGTATGCAAACGTTTGTAAACGTCATATTGATAGATGCAGTAAAATATATTCTTCCTGATGACACATTAATAAACATTGCGACATTATGCTATTAAACTGTACTGATGTAAGTATGCTCAATCAATATTGTTAATTAAATCTATACCTGATATCTGTGACTCTGTCTTAAACATTAGGTACCTTTACCACTATTTTATGGTCGTTTTGAACGATTAGACATTGTTGTTTATGTTATACAGCACAATGAATCATGGATCATTTTGTATCGTGTTACTCATGTAAAAGATAGTTATTACATATTCTCATGAATTATTTAACATAAGCAAAAGCCAAATGCCTATCTCCCTAATGTGTTCCCATAATTATTCGAGCAACTGTGCTGTGCACGGCAGAGGGGTGAATTGTTTATAGCTCTAATGGTTGAACTGCAGGCGTTCAAATGTAAATAATAAGTCAAATAACGATCGCTGCATCAATTAAGAATCATCGTCGGAATCTGTTTACATAACCTGCCTCACTCCTCACATTACCTGGGTTATATTTACCGCTGTATTGTCAAGGGGTATAACCACAAATGCACTGCCCCTTATGACCCCTTTTTTGTTTTGTATCATTCTAAAAGGGGGTTTTCTGGGATTCACATACTTTGACATGTTGCTTGGGAAGCCGATATATCTTATTACAAACACCATCAATAATTCTGCTGGCTTGTAATTCTCCTAGCGCCTTGACAAGGGTAATTGGCATTTCAAATAATTTCATGAATACTGTTTATTTGCTCCGTGGTTAAAACATGCGGCTTGCACACAACTATTGCTACGACAGTATTGTATGACTATCTCGTAGTAGTAAAGAAATGAGCGCAGTGTCACATACCAAGATCGACATGGCAATATCAAAGAATCACGTGATATTTCATTTGTATGTTGAAGTATGTTATTACAAAGGCCCTGGCACTGGCTTTGAGTCCATTGAATTGAATTGTGTCAAGCATGATCGCATTACGTTCAGAGCAACGTCCAAAGCATTATTAAGTGTTGCAAGTTCTATCACATCAAGCACGCAGATAATTAATCATATCCACAACCTTGTAAACCGTTGTATGTCAAATATTTGTTTTGTTAATGATAAAGAGAGAAATAGAGAGAGAGAGAGAGAGAGAGAGAGAGAGAGAGAGAGAGAGAGAGAAAGAGAGAGAGAGGGAGAGACAGAGACAGAGAGATAGATACAAAGAGAGAGACTGAGATAGAGAGTGACGGAAAGATCGAGAGAAAAAAAGAGGGAGTGAGAGACAGAGAGACACAGAGAGAAGGGTTATGGCAAAGGACTCCTGCGCGCTTAATGCGTTCATGTAATCGATGACACTGAAAACATTGTTTTGCAAGCCAACTGTTTCCTATGGCTGATCGCATTTTAACTATTAATGAGTCATGATACCACGTAATCGCGATAGGAAAACCGTAAGGGCATATTCAGGTAGCGATATAACATTACTCTACTAAACTCATCAACACGTAAAGGCTACTTATGCTTTGACTTCCTGTCATAGTAAATACATAGTTGTGCATACATAGATATATATATATATATATATATATATATATATATATATATATATATATATATATATATATATATATATATATATATATATATATATATATATATATACACATATATATATATATATATCTAAATATATATATGTATGTATATAAATGTATATATGTATGTATATATATATGTATATATATATATATATATTAATATCTATCTATCTTGTATCTAAATATATCTTTATATCTATATCTATATATATATATATATATATATATATATACATATATATATATATATATACATATATATATATAGTGGTTTGTCTAAAAAATGGTATAGTCAGATCACTGTGTTGCAGCTGATTAAGCCTTTAGTCTGGGTGTGAAGTCGAGATTTCCAAGCATATTTGCGATACATATAATCGCGTCAGTGGATTCAGACTGCAACCGATAATGGATGCCTACTTTATTAACGCTGTTCACCGTTCACGACGATTGTTTGGCACTTCTGAGGGCTAGTGCATTGATTTAGTCCCGTAATTAGAACCATCACCTACTAAGGTTCAACCTTATACCTATATATCCGAGGTTTATTGGTACGTGTTTCAGCAATATTTTTTTCAGAGCAATTAAAGTACACTACCGCATTGTGCTTCTTAAAATGCTCCCGCCACGGTGCGTAGGCGTTGTGTCGGATGGAAAGTGGACGTGCGGGTCCGCTGTTACTGTTGGTGTAGGCTATATTTGGCTGGTGTGTGATCGATTTCATCTGTTCATAGCTCTGTCCCAGTATGGTATCAGGCAGTGATATATAATTGGACTGAACAACATATTATGACTAAATTACAGCGGTGTTGGCCTCGCAGTTACTCCGCAAAACTCGCAAGCAAGCATACGTTAACTTGGCTGCGACATCGAACGTAGCGATACATAAGTGGTCGTTCAGTGACAATAAAAATCTCAAGCATATCGCCAACTATGAGTCGCTGTTTCTTGATATTTATGCTGGCGGTTACAGTTCAAGGCAATACATATTCTTAGGGCCGTCAACCAATTGATGAAGTGCGATCACCTTCAAAGCTGCATTGACGATTCAAACCAGCCCGGGTTCTAACGGAATCGCTGAGCCGGTCGCAGCATTGGTGAGGTTCTTGGCAATAATAACATGGCTCTTAGGTGAAGCCCGTAGCTAGCCAAGAATATATCGTCAGCAAATATGATCCAACATCAGGCATAGTGTGCATATATTTCTTGTGCAAGAACGGATGTGGCTCTTTGTAGCCCGATAAAGGCGCGTTAATGCATACTGGATTCAGCATTTATATTGTAGCCGGCTCGTCCCGGTTTGTTATTCAAATACTAACTGTTGTGCCCAATGCCAAAGAGACAGAATGAGCGAACTTGGGAATGCTTTCCGGTTAATTGCGGATACTCAAGATGAAAACGTGAACATCAAGCAGATATGACCACCAATTGTAAATAGCTACAAACCCATTAATATTTCATCCATGTTATCGTAATTGATTGAAAAACATCGGATGAGGCTATAGGGGTAGAGGATTGTGCATACTAAGCAATTATCGTAATGAGGTAACACACTGATTGTGATGCAGCAGTTATAGTGGACTGCGATTGTCGCCGAGGCAGCTATGTTCTTGTGTATGCTACAGTGATATATGTACCTTGATACCTGCGCAATGGGCCCATATCTTTCTGTACTAATAACAACCATTGAATAGTTTATAAGGCAATACAGCAGGCAAGCTCAGCACACTCGCTGTAACACGTAGTGAGCATGTTGTTCGCATCTTTAAAGTCACTGAAAGAGTTTTATATTTGTTATTGCCACATTCAGTTGAACCCTTGTCTGGCTTAGTACTTCAACCACACGAATTATAAAAATAGACTCAGCCTCACCGGAACCAATTCACTACCACGTTAAGTTCGAAGCATTCTCTGCATAGGAGGCTGTGTAAATGGATATCCACACCGCAATAGCATTACTAGTTACCGTATAATGGCGTTAATGTCTACCGCACTGGGCGGAATGGTACAGGCTCGTTGAATGGGGCGCATACAAAACGCCCATCCGAAATAACAGGCCAAATTATGTTGCCGTGGTAGAGAATGGTAGTTTTCTGGGCTCATTAGTTTGAAAAGAAGATCGCACGACCCCACCCCAGCACTATTCTGTCCTCGCCCCAAAGTCCAACGTCAGATGCTTTTTATGCTTCGGTGAAGATATAACAAGGACTAAATCTTTATGTTCTACCAAGTTTGCACTTAATCCAGCAACAATACATTTATTGGTAGGAATGTTCATTGCAAAAAATGGTCTGCAGTCAACACGTTGAGGTGACGGCAAGCTGGACAAAATACTTATCGCCATATATTCGGAATGGAAAGTACAAGCAGAATATGATTCATGCAACCTTTGATTGATAAAAGTAAAAGTAATATTTAGAAGTGCCATATTGTTACGACATGACGAGGACCTTAACCCATCTTAAACTATTCACTTGATTTGGATGGCATCTAATTTCAATCGTAGAGTAAGAAATGGTGGGATGGGCCAAAAAACCTTTCTGATATGGGTATTAAGCCTGTTAAGAAAATGTCTGTACTTCCGAGTTTGGGAAGTGACGGATACACAACATATGCATATGAACAGATATGTGTGTTGATATGAAATAAATGTGCTTGCTCTGTGTTAATTTGATTTAGTGTATATAAACATTGACGCCAAAATGCATGCAAGCAATGATGTCCCAAGTAATTTAACATTTTTTCTTGATGGTAAAGCTAGAACGTAGAGAAGCAAATACTCGCCTTTTAGAGAAAATTAGCATTTGGCCGGACACCATAACAGCGCAATTATGTTTGGCCCATCGCTATGGTAGGCCTGAGCGCAATGAAATCCCCCGTTGATACGCAACATGATTCAATCTGTCAACTTGCTCCTGCTATGGCTCGTGAGGATTGTCGCTGATATCCAACTAGCCCCAAGCAGAAATGGTACTGATGAAGCCCTCTAAAAAGGTTAAACCAGATCACCAACATATTAGTGCTCATACATATGCTAGGAACTTACTTTAGTCACAATGTACTACGCGTGGTGCGTCCGAATAATAGTTGACGCGTAGTTGTCAATACGCGTTGTTAACAGCGTTTTGTCTTATCAGCTGCATGCAGGGGCCATGTCCGTGTATTACACGTGATTGCACTCTGCTTCGCCTTAATCCAAGAGGCCCACAATTCCAACTGTTTTATGGAACTGACGAGGCAATTATGTCAATTTAGGACAGTATTAGCAAAAACCCTATACAACCATTGTGTAAGACAAAATAGCAAGCGCTTTGATGCACATGTCTGACGTATGTTCCGCCGTAAAACAATTGCCGTCCATCGCTATACATATATGGTGTGCTTTAGTATAAATCCTAATTCCAGAAGACATTCAGTGTGCTACCATTGGAAGCAGACCACAACAATGTACATGACGTCACATAAAACCGAAGGTGCATATCACAAGCCAGTTTTTAATGAGCCAGACGCGCGCAACTTAGGTCAATCCTGGTCACAACCTTTGCGTTGATTGGTCAAGCAGGGGCTGTCACGAAGATTAACGAACATGTCTGATGAATATTCGGACGCACCAGTTTAGGACCTTGTCTTGTCGTAGACTCAAGGGAGAGAACCGTAGAGAAACCCTTGGAGTCTGGAAAGCAGACTTAATCAAATCATTGGCGCCAAGATTGTCATTTCGTATTTATGAATATGAAGAAAGAGGGTACCGTACCCTACAAGTTTATCAATATACTTCATAATAACATGGCAGATATTGAAAGTGCACTAACGACAATGTTTTTATTGGCAATACACATTCCGTTGTATGCGCCAACGACAACGTCACGTCATAGACAAATGACGTGCGTGACCCAGATACGCGCTAAATGGTCAAACAACTTAACTCAACAAGGAGAGGACGAAAGTGTGTGTGTTCATTATGGAATAATAATGTCATTATTTTTCCTACGAGTGGATTAGCCGTGCGCAGTCTGATAGAACATAGGAGAGTGATATATTCGCAAACAACCGTATTCAAGGCTATTCCTTATTATTTGAGAAGTTATAACGGCAGTAGAATATTATATAAAAATACTTGTTGACCACCGACTAGTCAGATATCTCGATTCCTTCGTAAAAATCGATTATTCTTCGCCATTTTATTCAATTTTCTGTTTAATCAACTTTGATTTATATATTTCTTCGTTTTCATGTAAGAAACAAACTTATCGCGATGATATATGTGTGATATTATAGCTACTAATTCCTGGTTGGCTCTTTGCCAGCCCTGAGCTGGCGGTCTCAGCTGACTTCGCTAACAATTTGTCTAGTGGATAGGCCGACTCAGCTAAGCTCGCCTATTCAAGTTAAGAAGAATCTTTATTATGCGGCCCCTGAAGACACAGGCTGTAAACTATTGATTAATGATGCAACACATCATCATTAAATAAGAATTCACAGCATGATTGTAGCTCTAGAAATTTAACACCGAATAGCTTACGTAAATGCTGCTCAACACGAAGCCATTGTTAGCTATACAAGACAATACAAAGACAATAACGCAGATAAGAAACATTAAAATTGCAGTGTGTGTAGTGTATGTTATGAGCAAATTAGTAAAGTTGGGCGATCATGCGCGTCTTATTTACATATGATATACATGTGGTATCAAATAGCAGTTTAATTTAGGGCTAAATGTATGACGTAGATTATGAACCAATTCAATTGAATGGATTCGGTGCTTTGGTTGTGTGCTCCCTTTCAATTATGTGAGTATAGCCCTTTACCTCAACAGTGCAAGTGCAATTCGTTTTTGTGTAAAAAACCCAAATACCCCCAGCAGTTGGTAAGCTTTTCGTAATTCTTCGGTTATAGAAATATCCCAAAAGGCTATCTATGGTTGTGATGCTCAAAGAGACGATTAATACACCAGACGCGCTTGTCCGGATGACAATAGTAAGTGTCTAGTCAGGTAAACAAAGCAAGCAGGTTCCGCCCGTTGGCACACAGTCCATCATCAATATAATCCAATTCCTGATCTTTAATCAAGGATTATAGGCCCCTCAACTCAGTTCGCTGCCGTCTTAAATAAAAATATTCACAAAAACATACTAACAAAAACATACTAACAAAACGAACATGTTCCAGGATGCGGTGTGTTTG
Organism: Urechis unicinctus; assembly: GCA_034190875.2. Lineage (NCBI taxonomy): Eukaryota > Metazoa > Annelida > Polychaeta > Xenopneusta > Urechidae > Urechis > Urechis unicinctus. Next base: position 47,038,080 of record CM067354.1, on the reverse strand, counting down.
AACGAGTCACCTAAGTCACCAGACAGAGACAGCTTGGCATTGACACTACCAGTAACAATAAGGCATTTATATAATTTCGCTATATGATTTAAGTTCAGTAAATTTTACTCTTCATCAAGCTTTCCGTAAACTTCGTAGCTAATGTGATGAAGCCACTTTATTCAATATATACTTAATAGTGATCACACATGTCCATTGTAGCTGGCAGTGGTCTAGAATGCATCATGGCCTGCTGTATTTTCAAAATTGGTTTTCCATTAATTGCTTGTGAGCAATCGTGCATATTGCCATGACTCAGGAATCACTAATAAGCGCCAGATCATATATCGGGCATCTAGTGGAAAAAAAGAATCAGATGATGAACCGTGACAACACTGTTGACACATTCGCAATAAATCCAGTAAGCAACTTACCATTTTGCAAACAATAGCTATCCTTGCTCATTAAATGTATGTCCGACCGATCGATGGCCGGTCGAAAACAAACTATTCCCACTGTGAAATCATGTTAGATTTAGTTTCTTATTACCAATCGAATATTTAATATCGAAAAATATTTCGTAGCTGTGCGTTATTGTGACATGTAGTCTCCATCAAAATGATGTGACAGAGGACGACTAACTATCAGATAGATCGTGGACTCATCGCAATGCAATATGGATATACTAAATACAGGACAGTACTTGACATGGCCACTTTGTCACACTGACACTATCTACCACTGCGTCGATATACGAATTGAATAAGTCCTTAGATTGTCATATTTCTTCGTCAGTAACAAGTTCTATCGTGATATCATGTACATAACTAATTTCTTCTGCGGATGCACATAAATAACATTCTAGCCACAACCAAGTGACTGCAACAGAATACGTTAACGAGAGCAAGTTTAATTCTGATACATGCAACCTGATTAAGGGCTAGCATTGCTAGCTAGATCTGGTCACCAAAAACCATTCCATTTCGATGAAGGGTAACTTCAAAGCCACACCGGCTATGTTGATGGCAGCAAATGTTTTCAACATCAATGGTTTTTATTCTGATTATTCACACAAAGTGAACTCGGATGTGAACAACAAAAACTACGTGTAGGGAAGGCTGTTATTTGTACGGAAGCAATAATAATCGTTCGAGTTGATATGAGTTGCCAGACGCCGAGAATGTTCAAAGACATGCATGTTTTTATGAATTACAGTATTGGTGCGGCTCAGAAAGGCTACAATGCATAACGAAATCGCATGTCGGCAGATTTATCATGTGCATGTAAGGGTACACCAATGGTTCTTTTTAATGTAAATTAAAATTATGTTACAAGTCACTCATTATACACCACAGCACATTGTAGCGCTATGCATTTGCGCCAGCTATAATGTACTTAAACGGGATCGCTTGAAAATGCAAATGAGTCTACCATTTCGATACGTGTTGTCATACCTCATTTTCTATCTGATTACAGCATGTATAACAGCCCTATAGGAAAATGTACATTTGCTAACCACACACTGTGTTTTCAAAATTATAATGAAACTATGTGGATAGTCCGCGCCAAATGCTACGTTGAGGTAGTCTCCTCTAAACATCAAATATCCGGCTCCGCGAAGTTATCCGTACAGAAGTGCAGCTGACATTCACAACAAATTTGCTCAGACTATCAATGCTGCGGCGGAAATTATTTGCGGTATAGAACTTGAACGTATCTCCTTAAATGGTGCGATGCACCGCATATTGTAACAGCGTTTTAAAAGTGGATATAGATACTGAACATTTATGAATTGCATATTAGATGCATCTAGAGTTCTAGTACATAAATATTGACCAGTATTCATTACCTGTGTTATGCATGGCGACAGATGCTGTTTTGCCTTAGCTTAAATCTACGTCTCATCATCTCAAACAATTTGTCGCTTATTAGATTGCAAATATTTTCCCCTCTACAACAAAATGCGATGTTAGAAGTTTTTCATGTAGCAACTTTTCAATTGCGTCGCCAGACCTCAAGCGAGTAGATTAGCTGTTCAGATCCCATATTAATTTGTAGGGCTACCTTATGCTATTAATAATTCTGAAATCCTAATGAACTTTCCCGTCATCGTTTGTTACCCTGGAATCAAAATGACGTGATATATTGGCACCTGCCGCTAGATTGCGGTAGCACATTAAGATCAGATTCATTGTCCCATGATACCTTGGCATGTCATATGATGTATATTCCCTTATAGAATGATGTATCCCCGTGAGCAGACCAAAGAAAGCGATTTGCTGTATTTAAAGAACATGAAACGGTTATATCTGCGTTAATGTTTTGCTTGATAACTTTGTTATGCGTCATCAATGCTTAATATTATGTCGTACATATCCATGCTTAATAGTGTGCAACCATCGGGTAACTCATCCCCGATGCCACTAAATACATATCCTGGCATACTCAACATTATTGTGATTACTTTTGTTTCTTCAGCTTAACAGCCTATTGCAAAAATCTGAAGTCACAAGTTTTTAAAAATAAGCAAGAACACAACAAAGTAAGCATAATGCTACCATCAAAGCACGACCAAGCCATAAACACAAGATATGAAACATTGATTGGTATCTCAACATATACAATAAACATTGACTTTTTACATCGTTAGCGCCTTCGTTCTCGCTTTTTGCAGCAGCTAGGTAGTCAGCTCGCTTTCAAGATCCGCACTATGTACTATTACTACACAAATTCATCACATAAAAGATTAAATGAGACAAAGGAAGCTCCGTTTTAATGGCACCAGTGGGAACTGAGATCTACTCTACGAAGGCAAGCACACAATTACAACCGACAAACATTGCACAAATAACAGAACGTGGCATATAAATTCACGTTAACACTCATAGATTCGGCTAGATTGGTTTTGCCAAAAAGAGAAAGAAGTCACGTCCGGCGTCATGTTTCACCATAGCTGTTTGTTGTTCCCAATGCTAACAATAGTATCATGCATAGGATATAAGCAGAATAGTTGGTGGGGTGGGTATGATAAAGTACTGAATAACGGGCTGAGCAGCACCACGAGTGTGTCAAAGTATGCCTACAACAAAGAATACGGATAGGTTGGAAGTACACTGAGGCTCAAATTATACCCTCTGAAATTTCATGATTGTAATCGATTTATGAGAAGATAATCAATCTTGAATCTTACTGTTTAACATATGAAATATAATCCAATTCCTGATCTTTAATCAAGGATTATAGGCCCCTCAACTCGTTCGGATAACCCTGAGAAACTTTGAGCAAACAATTAGCTATTCCGGGTAAGTATCAAACCCACACATTCCATGAACATGGCCTGGTATCCACGAATCGGTGACATTTTGCCATAAACATAATACTGAGAGCGTCACAAGGACAAGAGTGTGAATGATACAACCTAATGCAAGTGGAAAAGAAGGTGAGCTAATAACCTAACAAGATCTGGATCCTGAGTCTCAGTTATCTCTGCATTATCTCACGAATTAATGGCTTTTCCGTCCACCTTTGAAGTGAAGTTTCATAAAGGCTGACAGCAAAATGTCTACAGTCATAAAGAAGCTACTTAATTCGTTCATATTTATGCCAACACCTTCGAGCTGCTGCTGTACATGGTATTAAGCTATCGTTTGAAGATCGGACTTTTCCAAGCGTAAAAACTCGGTCTTTGGAGGTATTTTGGGGCGCAATATCATTAGTAATGGGACACGGCACATCAATCAAAATCCACTTGGTTAGAGCGCTGCAAATTGCACAGTTGAATAGTCGATCGAAGTGTCGACTGACACAGTGACTTTTGTGGCAAGGCTAAGATAATACTGGCAAAGAAAACGTGAGTTGCTCTAAAATCGTAACATGACAGCCGCCATATAAGCGATTATCCTTCATGACAGCATCGATGCATCAACTCTCTTAGTTTTACACACAAGGAAGCTCAATGCAAAATGCGGAAAGAGAAACCCTAAGCCGCTTGAATTATCCAACAATCTCGATTTACTCTTTTACGTCATTGCAAGCATACCTGTTCGATTACCGAGTCATAATGAGATAATATATCTGACTAAATCGATACATGTTTCTGGTGTGGGGCGCATGTTGGGTCATGTAAACGGCAACTGGCTATGAGTTTGGCAATAGCCATATAACCGTATACTACGTTCCAGGGCATCGATTGCGGTAACTATCTACCTGCATTGCACTCACCAAACAGGGCAATTATCAGATTCTTGCCTCTGACGGAAGTCAAGAGCGCATGCAGACCAAAAGAAAACGATTGGACGATTGACACACAATTTGACATGCGCATACGTTACTTTCATTAAATGCCGTTTGTTTTGCCACAGTAGCTGTTAAACACCAACAAAAAGCGTCACAATCAGTAGCATTCGAGCTACATTTTGTCCAAGCAACCATATGGAAATCGATTATGTCTGGCAATAAAAGCAGAAACATGAGATGGTCACAAAATGTCCTGACGGGTTAATGTGACCACGGACAATGGACAACGTGCAAACTAATGCTCCGCGCCAAACTGCATGTAAGATAGTGAGACAAAACAACAATAATAACACGATGATGCAGACGCAATACGACGATACCATAACGAGTCCACCAAGCGTATCGATTTACTTTATGGACAAACTGCGATTTAAGTTTTATTGAAGATAACAACTGACTTTTTCTGTTTATATACCAGACTATAATGACATTGATTAATACAATTGTACCGGAGACGCATCCCTGCCTGTTCATGGCCGAGAAATGTGGAGATTATAGGGGTAATTATCATGGTATGCATGAATGTCAAATCCTTCCTCGGCGTACGATGTCAATTTCGGTTTGTCGCAATCGGGAAGATTGTGCCACCATGCTTGCGTGAATTTGCATTGCAAGCGACAGGGTTACGAGCAAAAAATTTCTGGGAGCCATATTTAGTGACAACATCTCCATTTGAAATGTCTGCTTGGTAAACAGCAGTAACACAATAATCATTTATTGAGCTTCGGGAAATAGTTTTGTATCCACACTTAATTAATCTCCTGGGTGTTCCTCGTCAGCATTGATCTTTAGATCTCAAAATTCATAATTCGTCCCGATAATGGTGTTGGCACATTATACTTAATTCATTGGTTAACCCTCCCCTATGCTAGTGGACCACATCGATGAGGTGTGTAACAATCACCAATCGGCAGTCACGAGAGGCGCTGTTAAATGTTCTCCATGTACTGGTTTAGTCGACACAAGCTTGCATGTCCATTATATATAGATGAATTAATGTATAGTTAAGTAAAAGCCCGTTCGATCGAACCATTTCGTTTATACATATCCATACGTTAAACGTAAACAATACAAGTCATTGGGTGAATAGGAAATAAACCGTCTGGAACTGGATCCCGCTTACGTCCAGCACCTGTTTGAAGTCAAGCACTCCATTTTTATTGCTCGGTTGCGCTGTACGTGATCGCTACAGTTTGAATTTAGATGGTAGACAAAACATGAGCTTAGAGAGCTGTACCGTCTCTCTCAATGCATGAATCCTTACACTAACTAGGTACTAACACTGTCGAAATGTCAAAATGTCCCCAGGTTTGCTATAGAGATATATCTTCGCACCAAAATGATATTTTAATGCTACAACTAAATAACAAGAGAATAAATAGCTTTAAATAGCTATGTTGATATACGCACATTAATTCATAAGCAGATGTACAACGGCATTCAACAGATGCAATTGTCCTTAACGTGTTCCAATATGATATTATGACCTGCAATTGATCAGCGCTAATACAGCGAATACCGAGGGGGTGTACGACTTTGCATTACGATAAATACAGATATTCTTTAATACATATTTATAACACACACTATGTAGTTCATTATAGTGAACGGCGCATTCTCGTTGATGGCTGTTTTGGTTGAGTACACATTTACATATGCGACCATTTGTCAAGATTAACCATATCATAGCAACAAACCAGAGAGCTAAACACATATAACACCTTGTTGCTGCATGTAGGCCTTGAGTAACCAAACACGTGTAGATGCGACGCACTGCTTTGCTGGGAAGGATGCATCTCGACGTGTCCTTGACGTCACTGTTCAGTTAACGCTGTCATTTATGACACTGTGACGTTATTTCGACCCCCCCCCCTCCCCCCAGGAAGGCATGGACCAATGCACAATGCTGACTCTCCGGAGGCCTTTGCTGTCTGCGTATCCTATCTATGCAGTATGCATGGATTCATATTACAATCTTGATTTACTGAGTTCTCTCAAAAGACATTACGACCAAGTTGGATGCCATGACGTCATCGGATGTGAACCTAGTTATTATTCTAAAATTGCTCACGAAATATATCGACACAGCAAGAATACTTTTTCCCACATATTGCTGATAATACTCTGCTTTCGAGCATGAGTGATATTCCCATGTAAATTAAGCTTGGCGTGGCAAACTATGAAATTACCTACTCCGATTACATCCGCAAATGCGACGTGAATGTTACCGCAGTAATATGCAAAACGTACGCATATCCTAAAACAACTTCACGCCAGATGTATCGCATGTTCACATAACGTTTCAATAATATATGAGCTATATGAATAACATAGCACCGGACTTGGGGTAATTGTAGTCAAAGCCATTAATGCGTATCGTATTCGTCACTCATTATTAATCTTTCCAACTACTCGTGGTTCGTGAGTCTTGGCGTGCCACTTATGTGCGAATACCGTAACAGGAATGGAGTAAAAGCGGTGATTTATCATCTTAAGCCGATAGCCTACTCCATGCCGACAATTGACAATAACATCAGTGATGTGCTGCATTAACATCAATATACAGCAGCCCCTCCATGTCATTGTTGAGGCATGATATGAATGGGACTTATCGTGTTTTGATATGTTTAGGTATTTTTCGAGATTTTTCGAGATTGAACGTTTCAGTGGTTTATACCGTCAGAAGCCGTGGATCCATAAGCGAACAGGTAACTATCATACCTTACTGTATTTAAAGTACACATGATGAACATGCCTCTGTCTTTGTAATGACTTCATTTGCTCTGGTGTCCTAACATACTGACGTGCTTTGGTGTTACGTGCCAAGGCATAGTGATAGACACCTGTCGTAATTACAGCATGGTAAGGATTCATTACACAAGGCCACACGAGTTAGGTTTATTTAACTTCAATTAGCACTCTGCGTGGTAAATATAAAAACGAGATCGCAGCGGTGAAGCCAAAGACAAAACCTCAACATTGATTAACGTCAACTACTCTGAGATGCATCAAATATATGCAGACATTAAAGGATGCCGAATTTGCGATAACAGCTCGTGCATAAAGAGTTATTGAGTGGTTCGGCCTCCATGGCCGATGGCTCTGATATGTAGGATAACGCGCATGAGACCAGCTCTTTTTCACTGTTCCTGTGCCACTCTACACACGGTATTCATTTAGCACTACCTCATCCATACATAACAGCCCTCTCCCCGCTTAAAAATTTTTAGCGATATCTTATGCATGGGCCGGTGTTTTATCAAAAATTTCATTGAACAATACATCTACTTAGAGACTTTTAAAACTCGAACTCGATATCTTAGGACTTCTGATGTTTAATATTTTATACCATATTGCGTGCGTTTGTCCTTTCCATTGGTTGGAAAAGAATAACGAGTATATTATTGTGTTTGCAATGTTGAATCAACTGTACGTAATTAAGAATTTTCCAGCTATTACAGTCGGTCATTTGTTGAAAGAGGGCGAACGTCCTCATCTATGGTGATATTTAGATGAACCTGACTAATCCCAACATCGTACCGTTACTGCTAATCCATGGACGCCATGTGCAAATGCGGTCGCTTAAACCACTCGCGACTTCCTCTATCTGCTACATTTCAGTCCAACAAATTCCATTTGAACTTTTTTCTACCAATTTCCAAAGGCCATCGTTAGCATGACACCTAATCTCATAAAATGTACAAGAATCGGTATTTCCAAATCTTGCAGCTCGACGTGTGCGATAGTTCGGCTTATTGCTCAACCGACCAACATTTTCACCATTTGCCATCTTGTGTTTTAATATGGAGAGAACGTCCGATTTGCCAGTTAATTTTACCAGTCTTGTAACTTGGTTCGTTTAGACCCAAGATGATGATAAACGATAGTCATTTAAATATCCAGCAGATTACTTTGAACTCGCTGAGATATTCGATCGGGTATTGTGTATTTTCTGGTATGAATAGGGACTTTAAATTTATTTAAAATATGAGCAATGTTTTTTATCTGACGTAACAGTGTTCAAACATTTCCTAATATTGTCGTATCGTTTGCGAGACAGCTTTGATTTTTATGCTAATAATTATGCTATTTGATTTGTTCATAGTATTATTCAATCCCAAATACGCCCGGATGCCAATGATGAGTATAAGCACTTTAACACCGAGTATTTAGTTATTTGTGGCTTTTATTTTGCTGATTCGTTTTCTTTTTACATTTTCAAAGGGCAAAACGCCCATGAATGAAATGATATCTTAGATCTTAATTTCCATCACGTATACGTTGATCCAATAAACACGAGCATGCTTTACAAGCTATTAATATATATTATTCAAATATGCATTGTCTAATATAACTAGTCCTTACAAAAGTACGGACGCAAAATCATCATGTTAGCGATACCCAAAGCGGTTATTGAGGTCTGATTACTAACCTGACGAATACATATTGAGGTGTATCGCTGTAGGTGAGCGTAAGTCAAGTGTTGAAATGCTGTAAATATAGCCTTCGGTGATTGCTCAATCAATCCCGACTGGTTGAGCTGTACCTTACAGGACTTAACTAACACATTAACGAGACCTAATTGTTTGACGAACAGCAGACTTCATATTATGTCCTTTTGTCTGTAGCCACCATTTAGTACACATTTCTTTTAGCTACATTCTTGGTGCAGAAATGGCAAATACATACGCCTATAATGATGGCCAATGCTGATCTACAGCGAAATCCCAACCCTACAACATCCAGTACACGATTAATGCACATTACATGTGACTCTGAATATGTGTTTCATACATTCCAGCTATTCAACTTGTACTCGATTGTCGCCTGCATAAAGTGCGGTCCAGTTGCTATAGAATGTTACGTTTTGTGAGTCTTGAATATGTCATGTTGGCTTCGACGAGTGAGCGTCTGTATCAGCTCAAACTCCACGAACCGTTATCACAAAGAATATCATTAGCTTCTCGGCTGCTTAAATCATACCATATGGTAACTTCTGGTAGTAATCAGTTCCGTGTGAAATGTTCTGCCTCAAACAATTGAACTCGCGCCCGGTAAATGAATGATTCACAAACCTTCCACTTACTTACTTTCAGTACCTGCGATATGAACTATACTTACTATTGGGGTTCAGATACCGACGGCATAGGTAAGTTATTTATGTGACGAAGATGCTATCAGATGCATAGATATTCACCATTGTCATCGACAGATGTCATCAATAGAATTGTATTCGATAACCGCTTACTGGGTAAAAGAAAACTATATATTCCTGTTTCTATCAACAATAACTCTTGTACCGCTGGCGCATCACGAAAATTGCTTCCTGCAATGAATGCAAAACAGGCTTATCTTTTGATTGGGTGAATAAAAAATCGTTTTGTCTTTCCTCATTTATGATTTCAGTTAATGTTATATTTGATTGAAATAATAGATACAACCATATTTGCTGTATTTTATATCTGGCAAGCGTTGTCATGATTTCGTCGAGTTGCATTCATATTTTTCAAATTGTTGTCATATATATTTAAATTTTCAGCATGTAACACTGAAGTCTTCGCCAAAACCAACGTTCCGATGTTAAAATGCAAATAAGTGATCTGCTGATAAAAGCCTCGTCTCCTGTTTACTAATGATTAAAATCCGGTGTTGAATTGATTACCAGAGGATTATAAGGCCGTATTTGACGCAACATAGCGATACAAATAGCGTGGTGTAGTCGCATATAACCTTCAGGCGACGTTAGCTAGAGGCAAATTGACGACAATTTGACGCTGTAAATTTTGACTGTGAAACACCCACGTAGTACCACTTTGGTATGACAGATTTACGTCCTGCAGTAACCACCGACTATATTTTAAATGTTATGTCATCCCACTTTGCGCGCGTCTATCTGTGAGTTAGACGATAGAATACTCTAATATTGCAACAATTACTTGTGCAATCATTCCAGGCAGTCATATTATTCATATTCATATAAGGTCAGCATCCCAGACCCGGCCTTTCGAGGGTATCTGGTGACAAGTATAATTCTTTTGCAGCCTTTAGATTGCGTGTTATGTGTCTTAACAGCCACCACACTCGTACCTTGTCGTCCCTCTCCGGGAAAATTGCGTACCAAAGACCTGACATGATAAATGGCTCCTGTATTTAGTCCTGTAAAAAGTCACATGACACGATTAAAACAATCTGCCATCGTTATCGGTATAGTAAACTCGTTTCAGAAACAAGTGAAGCCGTCATTTGGCGCTGGATATCGTTTCATAATATCAAATCAAGCCACCAGCTATAAATGCAGTCAGTAATGAAGAAAATAAAGGTGAAAAAACCTACACGACGAGTTTGCATCAAATACTAGACTTAGTGAGCCCTTCTGAAAAATATCTCCCTCACCTGTAATCATCTTCTAGGTGCTTTAAAGGCCCGGAAGTGTTTGTTATGACGAAATTGTCGTAGGACCGTGTGACCAACGTCGACAAGTTCAGGCAGCGGTTATTAATGCGAGTTCCGTGTCCATTTCTCGACCGTTGATTATCTGCTTCGACAGGTTCCACTGACTGAATTCTAGGAGATGGCGCTGCTTGTTGTCCTTAACTTATCAATGGTGGCTTGTATATTTGGAAAAAAAGGCAAACGCTAAAATAATAGACACGCTCAGAGTATCAAGCGAAAAACAAAGGCTGCTCACTCGTCATAATAGCATCCATTGACAAAAGGCCGGACGAAGTGTACAAACGATATAGAAATCGAATATCGAACGTATACTGAAATAAAGTTCACCTCATGCGCTTTCTACCCTTTGAAGTTGAAGATCTGTGGTCAGCGTGACGCTCTCCTGGTATAGGTATTGCGTTCGCAGAATTATTGGCTTGTAGCTGTTAGAAAGATGGAACGGCAAAAAGTAAAGATCTATAAACATTAATCGATTTTTAAACATTTTTTATTGTCATAGAAACTGCTCATGCGAATGCAGTACTCATAAACAATTTTGAGGTGCCTGTGAAATATTTTGCTGTTCAATAAAGCACGATAATGTTGCTCCTAAAAACGTTTAAATGCCAAAAACTCACCTTTCACTCAATCAGGCAGTAGTTTCGAGGATGGGGGGGTGGTCAGAATTTTGGCAAGCGGTGGTCATCACAGGGGTTCCGTTCCCGATGCCAAGCAAAACCGTTCGTTATATGTTGTAAGTAAAATTAAATTCAATCATACCAATTATAAGTATTGACTATTGCCTATCAACAGCATTTGATGTAGGAATTATGAATATATCGTATTGTCGTGTACTTGGGAATCGATCGCGTGTGTTGCTGCAGGCTCGGTAGTTGGTCATTAGCGGCCTTATTCGTTACCTGTTGATGTCGACTTGTTTTCGTTACTTGCGTATTCAATCATTGGTTTACATCTAAATGACTTGAAATTGTTCTAGAGGTTTCATCTGAATTGTACAGATCATTCATCGGCCCCACATATTAAGGCGTGCTCACCTGATATGTAATGAACACTAGCAAAACCACTGTCAACTAGTTGCTCCTATGACTACAGTGACACACTTGCTGTGAATCTGCTAGGAGCAGCTTATTCATCTGATACCGCGTGGTTTAGGCGCCATAAAAAACCATTGAGCCGCAGCAAGAAACAAGTCATGCATTAACGAGTTCCTAACGCAATTAATGACCTGTTCGCAGCGCAGGTTACTTAGCAGCATAACCCGTCTCTGAATTACGTGGTCCAATATACCGTTTTTGCCTTCAGTCTTCGGCCGTTTGGCATTAGGCAGTATTGCGTTAACAATGAGGCCTGTCCACACATATCCCATATAATCCATCGTTTGTCTCGTACTTTTGTCTGTTACCTAAACATCTTTAGGTAAATCACCGTATCCTTGTCAACCACATTTTAATTTGGATATTATATAATCTGCAAGGTTTAGATTCTAGAGATGTTCAGTGATATGGATGCAAATCAATTCTGCGGTTGCATTGTCGTGATTACAAAACAATATTACAAAAGCTTCGAGGAACTTACAGATTAAGAGCAAAATATGGTATAAGCTAACGGAATCCCTTACAAGACGTGGCTTATATACGAGGGGGGGGGGGGGGGGTAGAATATCTTTCGATTTCAGAAGCGTATCTGTGGCGACAATAGCAACGTATAATTGGCCCATGACAAGAACATTAACGACAGCAAACGCAACCTCCCCTTTACGTTTGCCACATCCACCAACCTGCATTTCTATAGCCTGCAGCAGAATTTTGTGGTGTGTTTCTTCACAGGCACTCAACACGCCATTTAATCATCTAGTGGGAATAAACTTGATGTAAAGGCGAGCATCAACCGCTCTTTCGCTATATTGCACAGCAGTGAAAGAGACAAATACTTAGCTTTTGATATCAATATCCTAGGTTAGATTACAATATACTAGCGTATTCATGCAGGCATAAAACGTCGTCTATGTATCGTAAATATTTGGAACCTCTACTGTATGAATTAACTTTTGAGGAATATATGCCAAAGAAACCATATTACCAACAGCAACTCGGTGACTGCAATAGCTGTGGCTATTGGTGTTATATCTGTCTGGTGCTGACATTTTACATTCTTAATCGATCTCCTTGTTCCATGACAAATAATTCTAGAATCAAATATGCCAGTATATCGACTCTTTGATCACGTCACGTCACGTGTGAATATTTACTAGGTAAGAGAATAAGCGTAATAACGCACTTGAGGCGGCCTTGATAGTCTGTTACTGCTGGTATTAAGAAGCATTGTATTGTGCGCCGTGCAATGGCTTCAGTGCGCTCACGCGCCATGTAGGGTCTCACTGGTACTCCTAGCCTACCCGACACACCTTGAATGTTACTCAATGAATATAATTTCAATTTGTATATTAATGAATGTAGACATCTGGTCATTTAGGCTCCGCATTTAGATATCTATGAGTGACCTAGCTCTGCTTCGACCTGTTCATGCAACACAATCGATGTCCAAGGCTCTGTGTTATTCTGCAACGCAGGCATGTATGCGTCATTTAAAAGAAGCGTTCGAGGACGAAAATATTTTGAACAGATTATGATGATTTTAATAGGTTATATACTTGCGTTAACTGTCCTGTTTGTTGTCTAATGCAGGACATCACCTTTTTGATTTCATCTAGTATTACTTGCACATCCAAAACTATCTTAGTGTTTCAATAACCAGGGTACAGATAATACAGAGGGCGGCTCATTGCAGGCTTTGGATTTCAATTACATGGCTCCTAATGGCTCTTTTGCGTGGAACTTGGGGGCTTTTAGTATCCTATGTTGTTCTCTCGGCTCAATTTACCTGTGGTTATATCGATCTGGTCAGCAAGTCGAAGGTTCTAATTGAAATCCACCTCTCATGTGTTAAGATACGTCGCTGCGGCTGTCTACCGAGTTTTCGCGTCGCGTCGCTCTGCACAGATAGATGCGGAAATGACAGTCTATGGCGCCAAAGGCATTGTATCAAACGTGTTCATGTTGGCTGGCAAACTAAATAGGAAAGCATTTATCGCACAAGAATACTCTGTCATCTTAGCTTGTTAGCGCGTTAATATGAACTACAATTGAGCGTCCCGGTTGGAACACGCAAAGCCTGTTGTTTCACAATGTGATATGTATTAGACTCGTAATATAAAAAGTTTCAATTGACCTAGATATATAACCAATGAAAAAAAACCGCATGATATTATGATAGGACCCAACGCGTCCCTCTCTCTCTCTGTCTGCCTGTTGTATCAAGTTATAATCAAGTGATGCCAGCTAAGAGAGAAAAAGGCTAATGCCTTACGTTAATCGAAGCGTTATCCCAGGAAATATTCTTTGCTTAAGAATAATGCAATCGGGTATTGTGGTTGTTTGTGAATCATAATATACCATTTATAAAGTATTTCCATTTAATCAGCCAAAGATCATTTGCTTTCTTTAGGAATATTTAACCCGACAACGCAATGTTGCACATTGAAGCTATATTGATCCTGTTACCTATCCACCTCGCCAGATCGCGCCGAGCACATGTCCACTGTTTTGAATCTATCACAAGCAGCCGTCATTAGGAACATGCGCCTTGAAAGCACTTGAAAAAAGCCATGTGACTCGGTTGGTTTACGCGCTGTCGGAGAAAATGACCGTACTGTCAATGCTAACCTGAAATTGACAAGTTGCGATAGATGACGAATAGTGCATCATTAAATTATCGTCGTGCATAGCTACCTATACAAAATATGCATCCGCAAATATAATCGGAAGGTTACTAGCGTGAGACACAAAAGAGAAAATGGCTTGACGAAGAAAATTAGACAAATTGCCACTGCGCTCGTAACTGCATCATTGGTTGAGTAGCGCGTGCAGAATTATGTATTTGCTATGGGTGAGTCGGTGCTGGCAGTCTCTATCACAAGGGCCACAATGCATGGCGGAATGTCTAATGGATTTCACGGCGTAGAAAATAAAATCAAAACCATAATTTTATCGCATTGAGTGGGTACATGTTTAGAATCCATTAGAGTACATTAACAGACGGCTGCGCATTTTGTAAAGACTTAAGCCCTCTCGGAAAATACTCATTATATATCCAGTCTAACATTAATATAAATCATAGAAGTTTGCCGCAACATTGCAAATAAAATAAATGGGGTGTATTCCTAAGTCACATCATACACCTCAAATCATCGACAACCAACACTAAAAGTATTCAATGATTAATTTGACGACGAACAAATGTAGTCCATTCCTGCATTATTGAAAACGCGCGCCAGCGAAATAAGCAGAAGAAAGCAATGATAACATTCAGCTATTAGTTATCTTATATATCATAGTGAGCTTAAGTAGCCTGTAATTGCAACAACCTACAGGTAATAGCAAGGTGACGTTAGATTAAATGAGCTCAAAGAAAAATACATATGTAGATATGCACATAAAATATATATATATATATATATATATATATATATATATATATATATATATATATATATATATATATATACATATATATATGTATGTATATATATATATGTATATATGGATAAATTTATGTAATATATTATATATAGGTATATATGTGTATGTATATGTATGCATATATATATATATATGTATGCATATATATATATATATATGCATTTATATATCTATATATATATATATATATATATATATATATATGCACACACATAAGTACATATGTGTATATACATATTTATCTGTCAATAAATATAGTTCTATATACATATATAAAATATATATTTATAAATGTATATATATAATATATATATATATATATATATATATATATATGCATATGTATATATAGTAACATATGCATATTTTTAAATATATAGATAAACATATATATAAATATGCATATATATGTGTGGGTGTATATATGTATATATACAGGGTTCTCCGCAGAAATAATTTAAGGAGCAGGGGCATATGAGCTCAAAGAAATACATATGTAGATATGCACATAAATATATATATACATATATATATATATATATATATATATATATATATATATATATATATATATATATATATATATATATATATATATATATATATATATATATATATATATATATATATATAATATATATATTTATGTATATATGTATATGTAAATATGCATAAATTTATGTAAAATATATATATATATATATATATATAAATATATATAGTCTTGGTATCGTGTATAACTTGGAATGAACTATTTGGGGATTGCATTGATTTCCTTCGTAATACAAATCAAATGTATAGCAGAGCGGCACCAAGAGGGAGATATCAGACACGATAGTTAAGTTGGCTGCAACTTGGCGGCAGTTATTGAGAAATATGTGTGTTCAATAAGCACTATTCTTCGATGCTGATAGAAAGTGTGAGATACAAATAAAAATATTATTGATCAAAATATTGACCTTGCTATACTCCACAAGCAATTCCAAATATTTTCAGACGTGCAATGTTTGCATTTAATAAGCCGTTTTCAAACAGTTCAATAACTATTGATCACTTCTAAAAATCATCAGCGATGACCATAGCATGCGGGTCAATCATGTCAAAGGCTTTCATTATTAAGTAAATAAAACTTTATAAGTAGTTTCATTGCTATCCAACGCCTGAGATATATATTCGGCTAAAACTGTGATAGCTTATCTTGTAGCATCTTCACTTCTAAGGCAATAATAAAGATTTTGTTGGTATCATCTAAGGATACTCTTACAAAATAACTTTTCAATAATCTTAGATAATGATGGTAACAGGAACACTGGAACAAGTATAATTTGGTTGATTACCACCTTTGAAAATATTGGAATAACTTTGGCCCGTTTAGTTTCTGTAGGGAATACCCCTGTCTGTAATAAAAAATAACAAATATAGGTAAAAGGCATGATTATATGGCCGAAGATCCTCTGCAACGCTTCATACTGATGTTATCGTATCCGCTTGATGCTTTGCTTTTAAAGGAAAATACTACATTTATTACTGCTTGTCCTGGTGTTGGTGATAAGAACAGGGCACGGAAATTTACAGCAACTAGCAAGTCTAAGACCCCTATTTACTAAGAAGTAGATATATCAAAATGCACTGTGAAAAGTGAGCTGGTGTCGGGATAGTGATAGATCAATCAGATTGTAATCCTTGGTAAGAACCTAAGGAATGCAATTGCATATTTGGCACAAAGCTCGTTGCGCAGACCAATAGGATAAAAGGCGTATGCGAATATTTTCTAGAGGACAATAGAAGGTAAATCTGCTATTACGTGTGATTATATTCGGTGTAATTTAAGGGCGCTCAAGCCATTTTATTATTCGTTTATGCTAATCTGTCCTCAAAAGAGCAACGTCTTAATTGTTTATTTATGTCGTGAGGGTATGAATAAAATGTCCCAGCATCGTAAACGAAACGGGCTTCCATGTGCCATACGGAATGAGGCAAATGTACGCTTCGTAACCATTAATCACACATTAATAGATGTTAACAGCCAGTTGACTATAGAGCTCGAATGTGTAATCATAGTTTGTAATAGATTTGTGTTGTAGGTCCCACTTCCAAACAAATGTGCACAGGAACAATCATGAGAACTAATCACTTCTAATCCATCACGAATTAAGCTAACGGCAATGTCTGGCCAGCACTTGCTGAACCTGGTGAGGATGTGTGTATACAAAACCAACTGTCCGTTCAGAACTTATTCGCAATACGATAATTTATAAGCCCGTGATCTAAACCCGTCCCTTCATATTTTGCTACCGGTTTCTTGGATTGTGGATATTAAATGGTCATAGACAAACCAACATCCAATATGTTCCACCAATAGCTTATCTACTCCATTTACCCTTCAGACGCTGCAAATCAATTTCCCATTTTTGTGAGATTCGGAGGATATAAGTAGTCATAAAAAGAGTACCATGTTTTACAGTTTTAGATAATTAAGGATATGCAAGGCTGCCGTAATGGTGTTATCGAAACCGTCACTCGTAAGTGAAATATTTAAACATTTCACTGACAATCGCTCATCGCCAGTAATCGCCTATGACTGGCAATGACCAGTGCTTGGTAATGTCGCGCGAATGTTGCTAGCTTGCCTCTAGTTTATCTAGCATCCATCATTATTCTAATTATGATATATATATGGGCGACTTACCGCGAGTTTTTTCACACATAACTAGATGTTATGGCCAATTACGTGGGCGAATATACAATGCATCAATCAACACGTTTTAATCCAACAAATTATTAGATTTTTTTTCTAATTGGCCTGACTTCTAGCTAAGTTGAGAGAGAAGATTGTTCATTCGAAGCCTGCGGGCATATTGCTCCGACATTGCAGATATCTAGTTTCTTCACTTTGTCATGCCAAGTAGGGCGTCTAAGACATTCGGGCTAATCCATCACATAATTGACATTTCACTAGCGATGCTGCTTAGCCTAAACGTAAGAGAGAGATGTGTTGAGCTCGGAGGCCAGGAGAGAACTGATTTTGAAATATAAACTGCTTCCCTCAACGACTAGGGCACGCCATCCCAATTCTCATGGGACATGCTGTAGCCAGGTCTGTGGGGGCTGGGGCTAACGGGTGTTGCCTGGGCAGGAAGGTCATGTGGCTCTGGAATATGGGGTATGTATGAGGAGAGGGGGGAAGTGGCAGGTGACATGTAGGTCACTTGTGGATCTGGGAAACTGGGGCGTATAATTAATATAAGCTGTTGGGGGTTACTCCATCAACTGATGACTGAGAGGGTACGTTATGATGAAGGGTAGGTTTGTTATGAATTTGGCACTCAACATATCCCTCTCCTTTTAAGTGGATGAATATCCACAAAGGTACTAGGTCCCTCCATGGGAGAAAAAAAATAAAATAAATAATCATGGGGATATTCGAAACTAAGGGTTGGTAGGTAAGGAAATGACTGTAGTGAGTCGGAATGTGAAATACACATTCCAGTGTACTTTATATCAGAATTGATAAATCTTATGGTAAAAAAAAAATTCTAGTCCGATTAATTATTTTTCAGTGAAATCAAAATATTTGTGGTATTATTATTACATTGTTATATATTTTACTTTTATTACTATACTTATTGTTGAACATGTGAAATGTTGGTAGATGTCGTGCAAGCTGGCCTATTTTCTAGAGGTTGAAATCCAACCATATTTTAATTTTATTAGGGACATGGTGCAATATCTATGGCTAGGGCATCTAAATTACTCATAGATACCCCAGCTGTACTCGGAAACTGGCACCATTGATGCCGAAGCATCGATAGCGCCAGCAGGAGTATGCACTTTGCTTATTTACTATGTTAGCAAAATAGATCCTTCGAAAGTCTTCTAAATACTTTACATTAGATTTTTGCATAATACTAAGCAGCAATATTGAGATCATATTCCTTAACAGCAGCTTCTATGCCCTACTATGGAATCTGTGAATCTCAAGTCAGTAAACCAGTTCATCAGGTTCTGCGGTTTCGGGCGGGGACAAATTTAATAAGCAATGAGGTAGTCATATATTAAATACGACAGTTGCGAAATATATATTCGCGTGCAACTTTTTCTTGCATGAGTGCCTAATATTTCGTTGTTCATTTTCCTTCGGCTGTTAATAAGATAAGCATGGTAGCATGATGCTTTAATACTGTGCATGTGATCGACGACCAAGTGCATACCGAATAGATAGTGTGAACTCTGCAATTAGTAACGATTTGGCTACTAGTATCCATACTGAACACAAGCCAGAGGAGGAATATTTAGGGGCTAGAATATGACATCCTAATGGCGCTAACGTACGTCAGCGAGTGCTATATATGGATTTAAGCCGCACATATACGGCAGGGCATCATTCTTACAATTCTTAATGAAATCGAGATGGATTGCTCGAGGCACACTGTATTGTCGTTTTGCCCTTTACTTTTATAAGACAGATGAAGCCTTCCATTGGCTTTGACATAAGCGCAATAACAGCCACAAGTGCGTTGACAGCATATTAAATTTGGAATGGTTATTACTTCTACCACTGTACTGCGACTTTACTGCATCAATCCGTAAGATCATCGTAAACGCATACTGAAATAACCGACTAGGATAGACTCTAGTGTGTGGTTAGCACATATCTTATGTTATACTAAATGAAGACAAGAGAGAATTTTCTGCCTAATCATGTGACGCAGGGCGCAGGGAACAATGATTATATCAAAACTGAATTCAGCTGTAGCTCCTACGGCAAGTAAGCTTTAGGATGAGACGAACATAAACAGGTCTCCTTTTGCGCCATTCGTGGGTAGAGCATTGAATATCCATGTTAAGTTCTGACGGTCTTTGTTTATAACAGTCGAAAGACTAAACAATTATATGCTCGCTGATACAACTATGACCGAACTTAACCACGGTAAACACGGTTCCAGATCTACGAAGCGAAGCGCGACCAATAACATGGAAAAAAGAGGCAATGGTCGAGATTATATTCTGTGACCTTCACGCCGCGCGTATGGGAGGTTCTTTAATACAGCGCTTATAGTAGCTGCAAAGAGAGATATAGGCCTCTTTTGTTGTAGTTAACATTAAAATGATTTATCCGCTCCAAAGCTGATCATTCAAATCGAAATAAATGTTACCACTCCCGAAAGATTACATTACATTAAGCCATTTAGGGTGAATACAGATGTGTTTGAACGGTGCTTTTACGTACCCATTTTCTATGTGCTTAAGCTCGCTGCGCCTCAAGGGAAACCTGCTTGGCGCTGCATCGATGTAATCTGGCGCTGTTACAGCCCCCTGCGGATGAAGCAAGACAAGGTCAATACAATGGCTGCAACCGTCGTCATTATTTGTTCACGATTTCAACTCTAGCCTCGCCCAGGTACGTTTTCTCTTCCGCATTCTTATTACGTGAACGGTGATATAGGAACTGCGCGTTCGCTTCTACAATAACGATTTCCATTAATCAATCTCTCGTCTAGCCAAACATTAAACGCATTGATGTGGACGATGCAAAGTTGTAATGGTAATATAACTCAAGGCATGATGAGGCGTGAGTCATTCTTTATATATTAGCGGATGGCCGTATGCACAAAGTATCTAATTCGTCAGAGTACCGTTCAATTACTTATTTTGCTTAGCTGCAACATACACTGGTATATACTGTAGCTCGACTAGATTTCGTCGATTCCGAGTTTGATACGCAACGAGGCCAAATACATCTGACAACCTAATTTTGTCTCAAAGACAAAGCATCTATCCCAAGCATGTAACCAATTGATCGTTGTGTGTGAACCCGAGTTACAGACACATTATAACAAGTGTATGAGATACAGACTGCTTGCGAGGCAAATGTAATATTGCGAGGCAAATGTAATATTGGCGATTGACCGCCATTTCGAGCTTTAGGTTAGTAAACATTCATGTATACAAATGAATATATACACACATATGTATATATGTATATATGTACATTTTTGCCTAAGTATTTATATTTATATATATTTTTGTCAATATTTATATATATACATGCATATTTATACATACAAACTTGTGTAAATATATATATTTTTATGTGTATATATAAATGACGGTATATAAATATATTTGCATATATACATGTATAAACATATCTGTATGTATATACATATCGATGGATATGTATATCTATATATATTCATATATACTTATATGTATTCATATATACTTATATATATATGTTAATATATATATATATATATATATATATATATGCATGCTTATAGATACATATGTTGTGTATATATGCATGTATATATTTACCGTATTGTATATATATATATATATATGCATATATTTACAAATATATGTATTTAAACATTCATATATATATATATATATATATATATATATATATATATATATAATATATATATATACATATATATATATATATATATATATATATATATATGTATCTAATATATTTACATATACATATACATACATGTATATATTTATATATTCATATAAATATAAATATATATATAGCAGAATCCTATTTATCGTTTTTAACACGCCGTGGATTTTAGGTCATTGATTCATTAGGGTACTCCACTGTTATGTGAACAATTATACTCTGACCTTTTATAGTTCCAATCGTATTGGAGAGTTGCCAAGAGGTTTGAGATGGTCAAAATCCATTGGCCGTGGTCAAGATTATTATTTTCCACTTTTTTTGGCGCCGTACCATGTCAGTCTTGATAACTGTGCCAGATGGTCGGCCTGAGCTGCACAAAGCGTCGAACCAGAGGCTGATGACATTACCATATGCATATACCATTCCGCATTTTAACACCTTGTGCGCGTGATTGATTGATTAGTCCACCACCTCTGCTTAGCACAAGGCGTCGTTAGGGTACATCCGCATCCTGTCTATGAGACGTGCGGCCTCTTTTTTATGAGAAGTGTACCATGGCATAGACACTTTGCAGCATGTAGTCATTTTAGTAGCCTTTATGAGTGATAGAGATGACGCTTACTCCTGTGGTAATATTGATTATGTGTGTCAATACAAGTGTGCTACTTTGTAGGTGGTAGACGCGCACAATGTGGCGTGGGTCCCTTTTTGAAAGTGCTATTATCCAATGTATGTAGCTCGACAGGGTGTCTAGGCAGGGTACTGCAGCTGCGTTCACGTACTCTTTGTCATGTGCCAAAAACTGAACTTTCTTTGCTGAATCATATGTGTCTGTCCTTGCGACTTGTCACCACGGGCCACATTCAAGACACATTTCCGCTACTAAGAAGACACAATGCATGGGGTGCCTTGCCTCAAATACCATCGGTGCCATTTACTGACCACATATCCGACCAGATTTGTCCAGATTGCACGCCTCACAGACCGAATATTCGGAATATACTGCGTTATAGCGCCACCTGGCTGCTCAGCTATAAATGTACGTGCAATGCAATAAAACACTGTCACTCTACCGTCCATCTATAATGGCAGCTGCGGACGGCTAAAGATTGTGACGCAAGAAATCCAGTCTTCATTTTAGCGGCAAAGTTTATCAGGCCTATATAGACAATGAATGTTGTTCCATCGCAATCCATTTATTAAGAGGGTTTTCGCTTGAAAGGACTTCTCTTTGCAGAAGCAGATACTCTTTAAAGATCACAATACTGCCCAGTATGGAACAATGAGGGCAATCTATTTGAGGCAGAATAATTTCCACTCCGAAGAGAAGGTTTGGGTTTCTTGGTTACATTACCCTCTCTTGAGGCATGAGGCATTATGTGATTGACTAAATTGCTTTCTTAAACATATACCGTCCGTCGCCAAGTTGCAAAGGTTGTACTGCGCCGACTTCCATACAAAATATATATATATATATATATATATATATATATATATATATATATATATATATATAGATATTTATATATAGAAAGATATATATATATATAGAATATAGAGATATATATCTCTACATATATATCTCTCTCAAAATATATATAGAGATAAAGATAGATATACATATATATATATCTATCTCTATATCTATAAAAATATCTATATATAATATATGTATTAATGTATCCCTCTCTTTCTTTCTCTATGTCTCTCTCTCCTCTATCTCTCTTATGATATACTCTCTATATATAATAATATCTATCTCTATCTATATATATCTATAGATATATACCTCTATATTCTCTATATATCTATATAAATATATATCTCTATATAAATCGATATGACACAAATGCTTAGAGGCACTTGCTTTTTTTGTTTTTTTCCCTCTAGCCGTCCATTGTTTCCAATTCTTACCGTCCTATTGCCTGAATAGAGCTCCCGCTGTGTCAATATATCATTATGTGGATATTGATTTCTTGGAGGAGCTGTCTGTCGAACAGAGCAGTGCAAAAAAGTAGTAAGTGATGGCCAAGTTTTTACCTCTACCCCCACTCAATATATTCTTTTGTAACGAGGCGTTGCTTGGAGGTGCATCCCCAGCACTGTTCTAGCCGTTATGCGTTCGAGAATTTTTGTGATGTACTTAAACTGTTTTATTAACAATTATTGCTCCACAAAGATGAATAATGTTTTACTTCAAGCACCATTTCGCGAAATAATACAATTAGCCATATATTCGTTATTTGCTAGAACAGATTAAATGAGGGAAAGTTGGTCCGAGATCTAGATTTTGCTTGCACGATCCATTGGCTGTACTAATGGCAGGTGGATACAATAGGGCGAATACAGACAACGGGACGCATACGCAAAATAAAATGAGCGAGTAAAATCATCATCGCAAATTTAGGCTCCCCGCTTGGCCATTACAGCGAACCGAATCTCTCCAATCAAGCATTATCTTGTGTCTAAGCAAAAAGCGCAGCTAAATCACAGCAGTGAGAGGCAAGATTACCGTTCGTCGTTTGTGTTCTATGGTCATTGATTGTGTGCTCATGATCATGTGTGCAATTAACTAGGAAATAAAACAACCGTTAATGTGCTTTTTTTCTTCGCGCATCGAAAAGATGGAGATTTTTTAATGTTCCGAGACCATATGATTGTACATCGTATAGACTAGCCTTTTCTTCACCTGGGACGAGATTATTAAGCACATACCGGGCTTTCATTTACTGACAACAATTAATTGCTCATGTACACTCTGTTCGTGGTTGTGGGCGAAAATACCTTTTCTGCATGTTTCATCTCTGTAACTCGTTATGACTGAGATAGCTTTCGATTTGGTAGAGCCTCGCGTTTACCAGGGTTCGTTATTCAAAGCTTTAGTTGTTCGTCATCCATGAATGACAATCTATGGAAACTAGTGTAACCAAACGCAGATCAGTACATACATACGTTAGAGGGAATACCAGGGAGAATGAATCGCACCAGGTTCTATTAACGTCTACCTCTTCGATGCCAGTATTACTTACATGATTTCAAACGCCAACCCTTAATATCGCTTTCCGGATTTCGAAAACTTGCTTTTACTTCCCTCATCATTGGCCTGATAAACTGCAACGCGCTAGGCTTTCTATATAGCCGGTACATTTCAATTGAACACAGTTAACGTGCGACGATGTTTATAATCCCTTAGAATGCGGCCATAGAAAACCCTTTTCAGGTTATTATACCGTTTGATCCTGGATAATAATATTGATGCCCTTTGTCTGACGATCGTAGTCGTGTCTTTTGATATTAGTGTAATATTTTCATAAGACGTTCTTTACCAAGAATGTGAACATTAAACTGATAGTTGTCTTTACAAAGAAAAATTTCGGTGAACTGTACGGATGAAAAGCACTGAGGTTAACACACTCTCTAATCTAAGGCGGGAAAATCGGTAGCCGCTAAAAGCGATGCATATACGTGGTCACTGCCAGTTGACTGATGTCACAGGGACTCATTTTTCTCACACACACACACACACACACACACACACACACACACACACACACACACACACACACACACACACACACACACACACACACACACACACACACACACACACACAAACACACACACACACACACTACACGACACACCACATGATGAATGTTAAAGACCACACAGGGAACCTTGTCCACGGAATAACAAGCACAAACACAGTGATTTGTTTAAATTATGGCCAGATCATTGGTAAAGTTGTCACTATCCGTTAAACGACAGTAAAAAAATTACCACATGATGAATGTTAAAAACCGCGTCATTGCGAAATGACAAGGAACCTTGTCCATTTGCGGAATAACAGCTCAGCGATTTGGATTTCCGTAGGGCTTCCGCCTCAATATATAGTACAAATATGCGATAAGATCACATGAGAACATCTTTGCTCACTTGCATGTGTTTGTCGCGTGCTTTATCTTTATAAACAATCGTACCAATACTGTATATCACTAATCATAGGAGTTTGTCACTGCAAATGGCTAGCTATATATGTAATTTACATGTAAACGCAATAAATTTATTTTACACCAACAAAAATTCTGCCGCACTTTTATCAATAGATTGCTTCCAGAACAAAGGATTCTGGCAATTCAAGCTAGACCAGCACATGATATTACATTATTGAGTATGTTTGCAGTTTACAATTTGTTTTAGCTTGGCATATTAAAGTTGAATCGGGTGTGAATTGAATTGAATGATATTTCACTACCCTCTTAAGATGTAAATACAATCGACAATTAGCAGAGTCACTTAATTCCACATTTCTAGTCAGACAAGAAGACAATGGTCACATGATGTCTTCCCGTTATTGATCAATAACTAATCGGGATCATTAATCATATCAAATATGGGTAGTTTGAACATCTGCTTTTTAGGCGGAAACATAACCTGCAATCAAATAATTCGCCTCTAGCGTCTCCCTAGGTTGTAATTGAAGCCCAAGGAAATTATCCATCATCTGATATAAGGCATATTGCGGGCTCATGTTCTACAAAGCATGATGTCCAAGGAAATACGCGAGCGACCATTTCCTGCTCTTCAAAAACGTACCCCAATGTATATATGCCCTCTCTAACTGACAAGTCTGCTAGCAATCGAAGCTGCATTATATCTTTCTGTCAATTCCATGATGCTAGCTTATTTGCCAGCGCGATTGAAAGCGTTGTATTTCCGGAACGACATTTCATTTTAACGGGGCATACTATGTCAATCTTCTGATTCGGCTCCAGGAGCAAATCTGCTGTGGTGGCAGTGAGCCTGGTTATTACGCAGAATATATAGAGCACTTTGTGAGGCATCAAATGTAAATTATATATATACATATATATATATATATATATATATATATATATATATATATATATATATATATATATATATATACATATATATATAATTTTAGTCATATATATATAAATATATATATATATATACATGCATTTACATATATATATTTTTAAATATATATACTTATATATATATGTGTATATATATACATATATATATAATATATATATATATATGTATATATATATTCACATCGATATATATATATATATATATATATATATATATATATATATATATATATATAAATAACATATATATATAAATATATCGATATATAGTTATGGGAGTATGTGTGTATTGATATATACATGTGGGCATATATAGATTGAATAGTCGCAGCAGACACGCATATTTATATATTTATATATATATATATATAGAGATAAAGATATATATATAAAGAGATTATATATATAGAGAGATGATAGAGAGAGAGAGATATCTATCTGCTCTCGAGAGATAGATTATATATATAGAGATATAGAGATATATAGATAGATAGAGATATAGAGAGAGAAGAGAGATATATAGAGATCTCTCTATCTCTCTCTATCTCTCTGATATCTCTCTATCTATCTAGATATATCTCTATATCACTCTCTCTCTATCTCTCTCTCTCTCTCTATCTCTATCTATATATCTAGATCTCTCTCTCTCTCTCTCTATATCTCTATATCTCTATATCTATATCTATATATATATATATAAATATATCTATCTCTGCGTGTATATATATATACAAAATTCGTTTTCGTGCCCAATGGCAAAGGCTGCGCAGTTATTGATTTCTGCAAGTTTATGCTGTTATTTTAATCCATACTGTTAGCCTGGACCTGGTTACATCAGCGGATTACATAGGAATACTTTCTTGGTTATCGCAGTCATACATAACAATTCGAACAATTTTTCAATTAATTGACCGTCTCCGAATGAGCCAAGAACGCGTGATGAAACTCCCATGTTTCACTAAACTCACATCAGCATTATCGATTTATCTTCACAACATCAATTACGTATACATAACGCCTCAGATGTATGGAGCTTTGCAGAAAGGTATTCAAACAATAACCGAGACCGTATATATCCCAACGTTTAACCTCACGTCATTCTTAGTGCCAAAGTGTTATTCCCATTATGTACGGAAATTGTGTGGTTACATACCAAATCTGGGTTGAGACAACGTGTTTATTTGATTCACTCTACGAAGATCCATTAACATACAAACCTATCAATTTTATACCATTAACACCAAACAGGCTGCAGTAATTATGCCCCTTCTGCTTTAGACTTAGTGTTATAATTTTGCAGATTAACGAAAGCCCTGATTATATGCAACCGCACTACTCAGCATTTTGCTTACTCCCGTAAGCTCCAGAACCTTGAAACGCTTGTCTTGAAACCCTTCATTGATCTCAGAATCGGCATCGCGACAATCGCACTGAGAAGTAATTATTAACTAACGTTTGATTAAACAGATTTTATGACACAATATGTTCTTTGACTATAAAAAACCGACAACAGTACAGTTCTGTTTACAATAATGAGCAGAATATTGAATGCTTTCCTGATGGCGTTGGTCTATTGCTTTTTACGGCTATGGTAATTATAAAAGAAATACATGTCCATTAGAAGCTACTAATGGTGTTCGCTCTAGGGGGCTCCTGTACGGCTATGTTGCCATAAAGATGATTTATTCATGTAATTGGACAAGGCACGATACTGACAAATGACATAAAATGCACGTTTCTTATCTGTTTATTGTTTTACTGATATCTGACTATAGCTGTGTAATTGCTGCAGCTGCTCCTGCATATGAGAATGATAATTAGAATAATGATGGACACTTATGAAGCACGAATTTAAGTGCAAAGCTTGTTTGACGTTGAAGGGTGCAAGGGATATTCCCGATATTTCATAGAGATAATTTGCAATTGATGTGTGCGCAGTTTTTCTATTGATTTGACGGAATCATATTAATAGTGACCAGGAAACATTGGCACCTTTCTTAAACTTTTGACTAGATCCTAACAAATCTTTTCAATTTATAGCGATTTACAAGTAAGTTACACTAGAAGGTACAATATTAACCTGCCACTCAGATTATGCATGGAAGAGAAGGTTTTGATTGCATCACATTGATCAACTTGCCAGCGCCAGAATATCAACGCCAGGAACTGGAACCGGATGCACATTTCTGAGTATGCGTTAAATAGGATGATATAATTTACAAGTAACAAAAGGTAATGCTGACTTGGATCTAACGAAAACAGGACTTTCGTTAAATGTTGTGCTACCTGGAGCGCAAATGATGTCATGCTCATTATCAAATTGAGTAAAGCGATCTAGGTTAACTTCTTGTATCATTTGACACACACGGTGAAAAATGCGCGTTGCCTCTGTGTTCAATAGTTTACTGAATGGAGCTTCGACTGTCACAGTACAACGTTCACTTTAACTGAGTTCCGTAATTCATACAGTGAACGTCCTCTACTGGTGGCAGGTAGGGCTCTTCTCAAAACATACAAGCATCAGAGAGTACATCGCGTCAATCATGCAACACGCCAATGTCAAGCAGTTCATCTCGAAAAATATACCCAATTCCAGTATCATGTGTTGCTCTTTATGATAACTACTACATGCCCATGTCAGGCAGTGCACTTTATGGATTGTATACAAAGCAAGTATATGGTGGTACGCTTGATAAAACATGCAACATGCCCGTGTCAGGCAGTTTATCTCGTGGAATGTTACACAGTAACAGAATCGCGTGGTAGGCTATATATAGCATGCAACATGTCTGGGGCAGGCAGTATATCTCATGTAATGTAAAAAATACCGATATTGCGGTACGCGTCATGTCCATGTTGGTACCGTGCGATAGGCAACAGAGTAAAGGAAATCAAGTATTGCAGCTCCACAGAACAAATAGCATGTCTTCAATGCTCGATGCACATTGTCTCTATCTGAAGTCTTTGCTGTTGATGTTTATCAGACGTGTGTAATTATGACCATGTAATAAACAACAACTTGCTGTTCTATCTGTTATAATTAAACTTACATGCTGGTGTGTAAATCAAATGTGTGTATGGCTCAGTTAATCAGAGCCCTCGGTTAAACGAGGTTTTATGTGGCACCTCTATCGCCGTTGATCAATAAAATGCGACTTCCAAGCTCATAAATAATATCCACTCATGTAAAATATCTGTAAAGCGCTGACTGCCGCATCCATGAACAGATATAGTAAAACTATTTAGTCATAACAACTATACGAATTTCTAGTTGTGGTTGTGGCCGGAACCTCTTTTGCGAGATCCATTATTTGATATGACAAGAGTTTCATCAACGGGCAATGCAAATGCCTCCCACCGAAGTGATTTACAGAAAAACATTCAACTTCCATAATGTGACCAGCAAGCTGTGAAAATACCGAACACAGACAGGTCAAAATGCTTCTTCCTTTGAAATGCTTTATCAGCTTTACTAGCTCCATCCGGTCAATAAGCTGGATTTTGTTGACTGTTTGATACAACAGATATCACAAATGTAAAATGTCCCAGTATCTCCACTTGCCGATTGTTGTCTATTTGTCAAGGTTATAGAAATCGAACCCGTTGAGAAAGTCACGTCAATAGAAAGTTGTTATGATAAATCTTAAAATTGTATTACAATACTACCGCCCACAAAAAACCTGGTTGGCGAATTGCACCCATGGTGATAAAGGGACGCGATGTGTATTATGTTGATGCAGTGTGTTTCATGCATTGCCCATCGGGTAATCTTCATACTGGAGTATAACAAGTCCGATCAACATTGCCATTATGACAAATACTGCCCTGGACTTACGGAATGGGTATTTGCCGAAGTCAAGTAGACGAAAACCCATAACCAAAGTATTGCCATTTTTAAGTTCCTTTTATTCAATGCTAGAAGTGAAGTTTTATTGCACTTTCGGATTCTATGCGTCTTATTAATTCAAACCTACCGACTGCCACTAAACTAAATCATGCAACGTTATTTTACTTTGCTCTCGACAATGATCGGCCATACTAGCAGATAGTCCAAATAATTCACCAATCCGAAAGAGTTTAGATAACTGTTTGTAGGATAAGTCATATCTGTAAACGGCGCAATGCCTTACTACTGTTACTATTGCCAAGTTGTCGACGAGCCTAAATGCTCTGCTTGAATTGATTATATTGAAGACAACCAAATTATTGGCTATTGCTGTAAAGAAAATATAAAACCCCAAAAGCACGTATGAGAAGTTAAAACGCATCGCACAAGTTTTCATTAACAAGCAGGTAAGTGTCATGCGGCTCGCATTTAATATAACTTCGTTGTCAAATGATTTAGCCGTTAAATTGTCAAGTATGGTTGCATAGAGAGGTTTCTGGTTATGCATCCTGATACCAATGGCGCAGTAACCTCTTGTTGTCTAATCGGTGAAGTAATGCTTTCTACTAAGAGTCTTTACTGTTCTGCGTCCTACAATTCTAGTTGATTAAAGCTTACTAATTTGCTATTACAATGCACATGTATATTCTGCGAGTGTAGACGTAATTATTAAATAAGCAACCAATTAGAATTAATCTTGGTCCGCGTATCTACATATCCGCTAGGAGACATGAGCAAAAATACGGACGCCTGTTGATATGTTCGCCTATAATGTCTTTGCCCATTTTATTCCCTAAAAACAGTTATAAATGAAAAACTAGTGGAAGCTTATTTGCTGTTGTACAATTTATATTGTAATAATCGATTGTAATTATCTGCCGGGGACGTAACAGCGTGTGGAATGATCATATTTGGGGTGTCCCTTTGCATGTAAATGGGCCTCAATCACTGCGATAAATAGCCATTTAGGTACGTCACACCGATTATCATGCAACCCGAGGCTTAACATCGGCTTCCAATTCCGAATAAAGTCAATTACCACGAAATACGGCTGGTTAAACCAGCATGCGAGGGTCATTTCATCTTACCTTGTAGTCGGCTTCTGTATTTTCTAACGCCTTAGCATTTAAAATCCTCCATTGCAAAATGGTATTTAATATCAACCAAATTGCTAGCCATTGCCATCCTTTGGATAGTGATGCGCATGCAAGACGATTGATAAAAGCAATGGAAATTTAGTTCGATGTTTATCAGCCACCCACCATTGGCCGTGATGGTCGTATTTGCGTATTTCTCACCTGGAAACAACGAAGAAC
Source organism: Urechis unicinctus (assembly GCA_034190875.2). Lineage (NCBI taxonomy): Eukaryota > Metazoa > Annelida > Polychaeta > Xenopneusta > Urechidae > Urechis > Urechis unicinctus. The sequence goes on along the minus strand of CM067354.1, from coordinate 47,006,290 downwards.
GTTGCGTTGGAAATAAAATGCCACTGGGTGGATGTGCAATGGCACTACTAATTTCACTTATATAACCTGGCCGAGTCACCATGCCCTAATAGTAATACAACAAGAACATGACGAAAAGCACAAGCATGATGCAACTGTCATCCATCCGAGCAAAACTATCATGCGGTAATCAAAACAGCATATGGCAGTTCAAGATGTAAATCGATATGAAATCAATTTTGATCAGACGCTCAAGGCAAGTGGTGCAGCGATTGTAATAACCAGCAGAGTTGTTGGGATGATCAGTCGAACGCATACAGTCGCTCTGAGGAACCGGAAGCCAAACTATTTCGAGTACTTGCTAGGTATTATATCAATAAGGCAATTCATGTATGGTCATTCCATAATCTATGTAGCATATACTCATTATAAGCAATCCCATCAACGCTTGTCAGTGCTGACATATTTTTTGCCATAGGTCGCCTTCGTAGGGATCGCACACGCCCGAGCAAGATGCTAAAATGATTGCATTTCATTACATTTGTCTTTCTTTTTTGGTTTTTGGTACATCGTGTTCCTGTTAACACAAGGGCTAAAATAGTACTACACAGAGTTGCCTCTACCCTTGAGGTTTTATATCCATGAAACTTAATTAGAATCATTTAGCTGAATGAGCTCTACTAAAATCCACTCAATGTGTCTAACAAAGACGAAGGCTGCAAGTTACGTATTTGTAAAAAAGCCATGTATACAGATAATATGGTTGATTATTGTACTTTACCGGACTCAAAGGAACTGTAGATTGAACGTTAGATTTCAAAAACCTTCCAATTCTACACGGGACTATGTGCTATTGGATCCACATTATTTTTTTCAATAAACACAAATTAAGCGGTTGTTTTCGGTGTCAGCTATGTTAGATTGTCTGTGTTAACGCTGTTTCATAACAATAAATATTTGGTTTTGACATCAGTTGACGAATTGTGTGCAAAATATCGTCCGTATTGCCCAAACGCAATGGCAGTAATAAGTACCGGTTTTTTTTCTATATCACAGAGCATTAGTAATCCGCCCTTTAAGATTCGTAGTTTGTCTCCAGTCATATGCTTTGTAAGATACGCTGGATTGTCAAGATGTCAAATGTGCGACGTGTTTCGAACGGCAATGAATGACTGCAGTTTAAGATCTCGCTACGTATCAGAATAGGTCTGAGGGCACTCTCATTCAATCTAATATTCCGAATTTCATTGGTAGGTTACATTCAATTTTACACCCATTTAAAGATTGGATGCCCTTCAAATGGTGGTCTGATTGCACTGAGGCTAAGCAATTTCATGCGGCTTCTCTACTACTAAATTGGCATTTTCATCGCAGTGATCAGAGCCTAATAAATGACGTCTTGATTAGTGACTGTTATTATACACTACTTAGAGGATCTGTCATGAAGGGTGGCGCGGTGTTTGAGGAATTTTCCAGGTTGACCGAGGATGGAGCGGGGGCATTAGCTAGTATTTACGCAGGAACTAAGATAAAATAAGATGAATATATTTAATCTCTGGAGAGATTCTTGCAATTATCTTTATCGATCAATTTTATTATATAGCATTTCATTCAACCTGGCAATGAATATGGAAACGGAATGAACGTGTAGGCGTGTTTGGTTGTGAAGTAATGCCAACAGTGTACTGACAACTTCAAGTGTATGTGGATTCTCCGTGGGGAAACATCCATATATAATATTTGCGCTTATTCCAATTTCGACTCCTTCAATTTTTTTTTCTACAAAACATATATTCTCTATGTTAAATGCTTGCCCGATAGGACAAATTAGTTAGTAAGCCAATATTCCAAATTTAAGAATGTAAGATCGAAATGTGCCCTGCTAATCTTTTGGTTTATCTATGAAAATGCACCTACCATTCTCGACCTTTAAACATCAAACAGTCTCTGCATTTAACAGGGTTGAAAATCGTTGAAGCGCATTGTTTATTACTATGTTAAGGATGTTTGAATGATCAGCTCTCAGCTTCATCATATTTTCTAGGTTAGCGTATGCATCAATTGTGCTGTTGTCATGCTTGGCAATGGGAATTTTCTCCGCTAGCCGAGCTGCCTTCATTATATTTACTGGTTCTGTTATCACCTGGAAAGTGACCTCTCTATTCCACATATGGTTAGATGTACAGGTTGCTTTAATAACATCGAACAATCATACTGTTCCTGTTGAATTTATTATAATTTGAGTCTTGCTTGTGGCTCATCAAACCGATATGTTGATGCCACATATCGATGAATGGGGTTATATGGAACATCATATCTGATTATGTCTAGCAGTCCGCGCAAGAAGCTCTTAGTTCAATCACGTTAATGACTGTCTGCGGTTAAGACTCTCGAACAACTAAATATCCGTGGAAATTATGTCTACCTATATGCTTTGAATGCAAATTCGTGCAGGCCACTGTTTGTAAATGTTTGAAGCTGCTATGAATGACACATCTTTTGTGCCCAAGCTCGTACACGAAAATGCTTCAGGTGGCCTGTCACGTTAAGCCTAAATCGAATAACTCTCATATGACCGTGTTTTCAGACGATGTTCGTGGGCTCAAAGATGTAATTACTAAATCGACACAGAGACTCGATCTTCATTAGTTGCTTGTCTGTTGGGACTGATGATGCTCGACACTTAATGGAAGTGGACGGTTGTCCATCATCTTTGTCCCGAATTGCTTTACATATCTCAAATCATGTACACTAAATATTGTTCCATCATAAAGTGTTTTCCATATTAGCAGTAAGTCAGCACCGAATTACAATATTTCCACCGATTTCACTGAGTTAGAAATATATACCAGACGACATCACGTTCTTTCATGATCTTTGAATGCCAGAGAGCAATCCGGTGCCCTTGAGTGACAGGGGCATGTTTCCTGTTCTTGATTTGATCAAGCATTTTAAGCATACCCGTCTATGACGAGAACGTTGTTATTCAACATCGGCTATAATCATGATGTATAATGCATTGGGACAATTGTTCGTTATAACATTGCAAAGACAAAGCTTTGACATATACTTACACGCTTCGATCCTAATTATGGGAATTCGTTAGAGCGGCCGCGCACAACACAGTGACGCGTTTCCAGCATGCATGAGAATAAAAAACAGCATCAAAAGTGTTTTCATCTTCAATTGCATCATGCTCGCTGAGGATAAGGATCACCTTTTAGCACATTAGGCCAGCATCATATGTTACAGAAGTGCCTCATTAGGACCGAAATATACTGTACTAAGCTCAGGGTGTTCAGCTGCATTTTGAAAATGATGTAAACCAGGCTGTTATTGAATGCTGTAGATTCCCGATAGTCCTCGTGCTTTCAGGTAATCTTTATTTGAAGGTGATTTATGTCGACATTTGTACCTGTTTGTCTTCGTAAACACAAACAAAAACACCTGACTTTGCCAAATTCCATGCGAGGAGGTTGGCGCGAATGAGCTGGGCACCGAACACCTTTTCTCAACTTTTGTGTCCTTTCACAGTTTGCAATTTCAAAATCTACTGTGTGTTGGTGTAAAATGGTCTCTGCAAATTTTGCCATCCTTGTATTGAGCCCGTCATAGAGCGTCGCTATTTGAAGCACAACCCCTCGCCAATGGAATGAACAGTACATGGAATTACTTAATTGCATATATTAATATACAGGTAGCTATTATCTTGCAAATACCATCCTATTTTCAAGATGCTGCAATGAATGTTGACCCTTGACGTTACGTTATAGGCCAATTATAGTTAAGCATTTTCGAGATAATGGATTGTAAACAGGCGAATCAGGACGGGATAAATTTGTTATTAGGCCTGTCGTTGAATCCAATTGTCCCGATGATACTATTGGGTATGCATTGAATCTACTCTGAAGTTATCTTCAGGTTCCATCAACGTGCAAAGATAATTTTAATTACCAAAGGTTCGGTAAATCCATCTTATATGTCCTATTCTTTAATGGTATTAAATATAAGTTCTTCTGCTAGACTTTTCGATTTTCGAATTGTTTTTGAATGATGTAAATAAAAAAATAGGTGTTTTACACGCCAACGATTTTGGATTGGCGGTGCTGATTAGATTTCAAGATAAAGGGTGTTAATATTGACTTCACTCGATGATTTGGAGGCTAAATAACGTAATATGGCTCCCATACACGCCAGTTTGTGATATGGAGGAGCCTTCGAATGTCACCATATTTTATCACTCATTATTTGGAGCCTGTTTTGGAATGAACAGCAATAATTACAACTGGCGTTGCCATCTTTGATATGTGTGCGCCGTACTGTGATATCCTTACTTTGTTCCGCGCTCGGTTGTTTTTAATTCTGAGCTGTCATAAAGGCAGTTTATAAGATTATCTATTCAAAATAATAGACTTTTCCAATTTATGACAATAGCCTAGGAGCTGATACGAAAATAGATATGTAGTATTTAGTCTCTTAAAAATATGGGTTGACAGCTCACTTGACGGAACGCATTACCTACTCTGCAGAACCCGACAATTATTGGGGACGAAAAAAATTATGCATGGTTTAGATATGCGAACATATACATATATTTCTGAATGCGGTACTAGGCGGTTATGACATCGGCACCGCCATGCCTGACCATTGTCATGATGCGAAGTCTTAAGCAAAAAATAATTTCTCCAAGGTTAGTGAAGAAGCAGGATTTGCATCTGTCGAAATTGGGTCACGTTATACACTGGAGAGTTGCACTTTTCGAACCCGGAGCAGTGAAAGCCGAAGGTGTAGGCTATAACCACCTGCGTTAATACTAGGTATCTAGCATAGTCCACACTGTTCGGTATGGATAATACACGTAATATAGCAATCCCAATTTGCACTACCACAATACTCTCTCGTGATAATGGCCTACCTTGGCTGGCTGAATTATTATTGAAAGACCAAGGCTTGCCGTCGAGTAAAGTTGTTCAGTGGAAAGGTTTTAGTCAGATTGACGAAGCTTTATTTAATTGAGTCACATTGAATATCCTCCCACTGAAACTCATATCCCGCAAAGACTTCTCATTGACCTTACATATTACGTGAGTCAGCAATCAATGATAACCACCGGTCGGAAGGTACGATTGTGGAGGTAGTCGACGCGATCGCTAGTCGATTATAAAGTCCTTTTTGAGTCATGGGGATACAATTAAATAACGCCAAGAAATATCAGACGGGGTTGGTGAGGTCGGTTGGCCGGGAGGGGGGGGGGGGGGGGGGGGGGGGGGGATATCAACGTTTTTGACAGCACAGAATGGCATACTGTCAACGAGACCCAGGCCTTGATTGGGTGAGTTTGTCCATGATGAGCGAGTGTACCAGCGCCTTTTAATACAAATATTCCTGATCATATCCTTGTGATGTTGCACCCCACACATCAATATGTTGTGTGGAAATTTGAAATGAATTTCATACTATCGCCCCCCCCCCCTCCATACACACACACACACATATTCCGCAAACAATGGCGGATTGATTTTGATCTTCAGCAAGATCACCTCATTGTAAGTCTCGCTGCCTGAAGCGATACTGCACGCACTTGGATAGAAATGTTGCTGGGCGCGTGTCATGGCATTGTCATTAACAGTGGCACGCAAGGCGTATGAATCAGGTGTAATTGGACTTATTCATATTGCATGGTTACCAAGAGATCAGGTGGTTTTGACTCCCCATCCCCCGTCGCCTGATTCGGAAGCTAGTATGCCCAGTGCCTTGATACCTTATGTTATGTTATGTCCAAATAACTATATTGAGAAACACACACACGAGGACGACACCATGTAGACCGGAACAGAACTGTCTTTATTCTTAACCACCATCCAACACATGAAGTGCACGTTATGATTTTTAGTGAGGGCTTCATAATGCAACATCCCCCTTCTTTTAAGAAATCATCAATGACAGACATTATGTTAGTTGCTTGTCTGCAGTCACAAACAAAAAGGTAGCTGTCTGCCTGTTACAATAAAATGACATACAATTTAAGTCTAGTCCCAAGTTGACATTCATACAAAACAATACTATCTGGTTCTGCTACAATATGAATATGTATTTAGATTAAATATCTTCTATGAGACGACGTGGAGGCATGACATTTCGCTTGGGACGTGGTGTAGGTATTGTAGTATTTCCACTTTTCTGTATCGCAGGTGAGGAGACTGTTGCGTTGTGATTCACTTTACTAGTAGGCGTGGAGATGGGATCAGGTACGGGGCTATCCTGTGTTGGCTGTAGAGTAGGTGGGGCAACTATGGGTGCAGCTGGTGGTGACGGAGTTGGGCTTGTGTAAGTGTCAGTGGCTATGGGTCGAGGTCGTAGCAATATTCTGTTGCGTTTTTTTAGAGGGCGACCTGTCGTGTGGCATAGCACTGTGTAGGAACGTGGTTCGGGGCCAATTCCAATAACCTTACCGGGGAGCCAGTTTTTACGTGCCACATCCTGGTAGTAAACGGGCTGGTTGATGTCAAGCTCATCAAGGGTTTTGCTCTGGCTGTTGTAACGCATTTCAGATTTCTGATGGGCTAGCTGTCTAGCTGCAGTTATGTCATGGGCGTTGCCTTGATGGTAGACTGGTAGGTTGAAGTTAATTTTCCTTTGGAAAATGAGTTCAGCTGGTGAGGGGATTTTAGGGCCTAAAGGGGTTGTTCGATACACAAGAATAGCTTTGTCGGTTTCCTCAGGTGACTTCTTAATGAGGGCTTTCATGCTCCGACCATGCGTTCAATAAAACCGTGTGAACGAGGATGGTGAGGGGAGCTGGTGACATGAGCTATTCCATAGTTGTTTGTCATTGCCTGGTAAGCACTGCCTATAAACTGTGGACCGTTGTCCGAGATGATGGTGTCTGGACAACCAAACATTGAAAATACATGACTGGTAATAGCAGCTACGTGACGGCTGGAAGTGTCACGTCCAAGGCATTCAACAATCGGGTATTTCGAGTGGTAGTCTGCTATGATGAGATAGTTCTCATCATTCAGTGTGAAGAGATCTGAGCCAATTGTATGCCAGGGATATGGTGGAACGGTTGTAATAACGGGTTCCATTGGCTCTTTACTCTGCGATGCCTGGTGCTTTTGACAAATGGCGCATTGTGATATTATGCCCTCGATGTCAGAGTTGATCCCGGGCCAGTACACGCTACCTCTAGCGCGCATCTGACAGCGGATAATCCCTTGGTGACCAGTGTGGATGTCAGTTAGATATTGGTCATGGAGGATCTCTGGGATCAGCAGTTGACTTCCCTTCAGAATGAGACCATTTTCAATGCTTAGTTCGTCTCGGAAAGGCCAATAAGGATGAATGCTGTGGTGGACGTCTCTTTGGCGTCCGGGAAATCCTTGGATAATGTATTTTGACAGGCGATTGAGTGTCTCGTCATTTGTTATTGCTTCACGAAGCTCATCGAGTCGTCTGTTGCTGAAATGAACGAAGCATACCTTAATATTCAGTTCAATGTGCTCATCAGCACTAGACTTTGGGAGTCGAGAAGGCTGCTGTCCGCTAGAATCATCTCTTTGCCAGGTCTGTATTTTATCTCGTAGTCATAGCGTTGCAACCTCAACAGCATACGCTGCAGACGGGCTGGGGCAGATGTGAGTGCTTTGGCTGAGATCATCTCCAGTGGACGGTGATCTGACTCGATGGTAAATGGTTTGCCGTACAAATATGTGTGAAAGCGTTCTGCTCCAAATACACATGCAAGTAGCTCTCTTTCTATGTTTGCGTACCGCTTTTCGGTGTCAGACAAACTTTTTGAGGCAAACGAGATTGGGTGACCATCTTGAATGAGTGCGGCGCCGAGGGCTTCTTGACTCGCATCAACTTGCAATACAGCTGGCTTGGTTGGATCAAAGTATGAGAGCAATCCAGCTCTACTAATGTGCTGTTTGAGTGGGCTGAAAACTGCTTGATGCTCTGGATGCCACTGGAATTCAGACTCCTTCTGTAGTAGCTGTCTCAATGGTCCTGTAACGTTACTCAGCTTAGGGATATACGGAGCAAGGTATGTGACCATTCCAAGGAATGACTGGAGTTCTGAGACGTTTGCTGGGGGCTTCAGGTCGATGATAGCCTGCACTTTGCTTGGATCAGGCTTGACCCCTGACTCCCCGTAGATGTTGCCGAAGAAGCATACTTCGTCTTGGTTGATTTTACATTTCTCTGCATTGAAGACAAGACCACATTTGCGAGCACGTTCCATCAACTGATGGAGATTGCGGTTGTGATCAGCTTGGTCAACACCGAACACAGTGATGTCATCTGCAATGGATATGACGCCAGGCAGTCCATCGAGTATCTGATCCATTGCCTTTTGGAAGACGTCTTGGCTAGTTTTCAAGCCGAATGGGAGCCTTTTGAAACAGAATCGTCCAAATGGACTGTTGAACGTAGTGAGGTGTTGACTGGCATCATCTAACTGTACGCTCCAATAGCCAGACTTGGCATCCAGTTTGCTAAACACTTTGGCGCCCTTGAGTCTGTGTGTGACCTCTTCAAGTGTGGGGGTACGGTGCTGACCCCTCTTTAGCGCCTTATTGATGTCTTTCGGATCCAAACAAATGCGGAGAGACCCGTTTGGTTTTTGAACATATGTTATGCTCGAGACCCAGTCTGTAGGTTCACTCACTGGGCGGATGACATCTAGGTCCAGCATTCTGTCAAGCTCAGAGCGGATTTGAGATTGGAGCTGGATTGGAGCTCTTCTTGGCACATGGATTACAGGACAAGCATCCTCCTTGAGGATTAGTGAATGCTCTCCTTTGAATTTACCCAAGCCTGTGAATCGGTCAGGGTACATGGACTTGACGTCACTCAGCTTTCTAAGGTTTGCAGTGTCAGTCTGGAGAGATATGGTACAGTTCATGGTCACCAGACTGAGAGCTTCGCAAGTTTCCACTCCAAAAATTACAGGACCTGGTGTGTCAGTTACATAAAATTTTGTTGCTTGCCACTGGCTGTCCGCGTAACGACACGGGATGGTAAGTGTACCGTACTGACGAATCGGAGTGCCATTGTATGCAGTGAGTTTGGCGTCACTTTTAACTAAGGTTGTTGGCAGTCCGTCTTCATTTACATGCGATGGGTATATATTGCGGAACGTTCGCAGAGGCAGGATATTCCCTTGAGCACCTGTATCCACTTTACCTCGTAGATTTGTCTTCTTGTTGGGGTATGCCTCAATGCGCAAGATTGCAAATGCTTTGTCCCGGCTTACTGTTGAAATGGAGAGAGTGTCGAATGTGCACTGTTCAAACTGTGGGTCATCCTTATTCTCAACACAAACAGAGTGTACATCAGGCTTCTGCTTCTGTTTGTTATACTTTGAAGTACTGTACTTTATTGAGCCACTGCGATGTCCTTGCGTAGAACTGTGTGCAGCAGTACTGCGACAAACTTTTCCCCAATGACCAACTTTTAAGCATTTATTGCATTTCTGGTCGCGAGCGGGACATTCCTCCCGACGGTGTCTAGTCCCACCACAAAAGTGGCATGTGTTCCTTGAGGTCGATTCAGCATGTGGAATCGGTCCTTTCCTTTGGTTGTTTCGCTTTTGATGGATGCTATCCACCTTCGTAGCCTGCCCAAACTGATTGAGTTGTTGTTGTGTGGCCTCGTATGTTCGAGCACAGTCAAGAACTTTGTCAAGTGTCAACTTCTCTGGATCGTGGTCTAGTAGCTTTTTACGAACGGGGTTGTGCACAGTGCCAATAATGATTTGGTCGATCAGCATGTCCTCGAGAGCAGCCTCGAATTTACACTTCCGTGCTTGCACCTTAAGACGAGTTGTAAAGGTGTCAATGGGCTCAGCTGACTGTTGACGAATGTCGCGAAATTGAAAACGGGCAAGTCTATAGTTAGCCTTGGGCTCAAAATAGTCTTGGAATGCCTGCCACACTGACTCTGGCGTTTTCTTCTGCTCTACTGTCAGATGAGACCAGTTGTCGTAGACTTCTAAAGCATTGGGTCCCAACCACAGTAGGATGTAGTTAAACAATTTCTTGACCTGTTTTGTTACTGTACGTAGGAGTCGACAACAACAGTTCACAATAACGCTTGAATGAGCGAAACTGATGAGGCAAATCGTCACTGTCCCAGTTGAATGAGGGCAACTTGATACCGGCTAGATCGTTTGAGTGCACGTACTGCACGCTTGCTGCTGGGTTTGATTCCGACATGATTTGGCGGGCGATAAACTGCACACTGTCACTGACGCGATGCAATTATTTACCACAACGTCCAACACGATCACTAGACCTGATATTGTCACATGTAGAAGCTTACTTGCGATTTGCACTTTGTGCTCGTTTTGTTGCTCGACATTCCAACACCACAGTCACACAATCCGTCGCCGACCATGTGCGTTTGAGCGGGGTCGTTGAGGAGGTGAATTGCTCGGTTCACTGAAATCCGGTGTCACTGACCTCAAGACGACAGTCGTTTCCACTGCTGACTAGCGGAAGACAAAAACACTGTTTTTAATCACTATGGGTCGTTTTAGATCTCACTTGCTGCCACCATGTTATGTTATGTCCAAATAACTATATTGAGAAACACACACACGAGGACGACACCATGGAGACCGGAACAGAACTGTCTTTATTCTTAACCACCATCCAACACATGAAGTGCACGTTATGATTTTTAGTGAGGGCTTCATAATGCAACACCTTATTGAGTATTGTGTTGAACACGCAACTGGAGTTTGTGGTTTGTGAATTGCTTCTAACGCTGGCGCAACAATTGGTAAAACCTTAGACGCGGAAATCACTCGAATCGTGCTGACTTTATTAATTTATTTAATCCTGGCGCTAAACATCATCATGAGTCACTTATGTGAGGCTCGATCATAAAGATCAACATACACGACGGGTTTTACCAAACAAAATAACCAAGTGGATGTGAAATGTTATTTACTCTCGTGGGCTAGCTCCTTAATCACCTCTTACAAGGAGACACATCCTGCTATATTAAGCTAGTAGAAATTTTATTAAGGCCCTATAAAATGGATAGCGACAGATCCGCAAGTATAGTATTTGACGGCTAACTTATGGCACTGTAGCCAACATGTGGATTTTGCGCGGCATTTGATTTATGGAATAGCTTAAATACACATGGGGGTATTTGCGTTCTTTCTCAGAAGAAGCAATAAGCTCATGTCGTGATATTCCCCGGTGTTATCACAATCACTCAACAGCTTGGACGTAAAATATCTAAGTTGAATACGAAAATCAGATCCACCGATTTCTCACAGTATGCGTTGCGCATGTCTTCAATTATTATCTTTGGTGTTAGCAATATCTTTAATACACAAATGGGATATTTATGCATCTTTAAGTTATCTGCTTAACTCATCATATACTCATATAATATGTCAAGAGGGCCCTAACCTATTACAACATGGCTATTTAGGCGTCCCGATGGATCCAATGACACATTGCTCTATACAAAACCAAGTGATGTTCCCATGATGAATATTTACAATTGATTATTACGCAATGTAGTTAACCGGATTAAACATATCATAATCGCAAAAGAGTATAAAGAAGGAGCTTGACGCCAGCCGTACCACGGTATTGTTTGTTCTGACCTGTTTCATATCGTGGAATTACAGAAAGTTAGTTGAAATAGCGGGACCACAGATAATTAAATGGTATCTACAATGCCGTTGTTAAATTCTAACGCAGTTTCGAGAGTGCATGTATTTATGCATCGAGAGAGACGCTATAGAGCTATAACCTCATTTGAATAGTTCACATTACAGGTACGCAGGGTACTTTTGCATTCCGGCAGAATAGTCATCACAGGACAAAGCATGCAACTCTCGTTGTATGAGTATTGCCACGGTGGAACGGCATTAGGTTTACCCTTGCCATTGAACGGCTGATTAACAAATATTGTGTCTACAGTCTTTAGTCAGACTGTAGCGATCACGTACAGGGCAACCGAATCATATAAAATGAAGTGCTTGAATTAAACAAGAACTGGAAATCACTTAATTGGCATTCGATCGTTCGTGTCATATCTCAAGTTCAAGCCTTTTCATTACCTATTTCGCTAAACGTATGGATACATAATGTGCAATGGTTCGATCGAACGGGCTTTTACGTTGCAATACATTCATTCACCAATAAACAATGACAATCCTGTAACCATCTACATGCTGTTACAGACATGATTCCCCTCGCCACATTATTTAAACACTGCACAAGGGGGGGGGTATGTAATGTCGACTCAACCAATATATGAAGGACATTGATGCCATTCATCAGCGCCTCTAATGACTGCCGATTGGGTATTGTTTAACGCGTAATCAATGTGCTCCATTAGCATTGGTGAGAGTTAACCAAAAAGTAAAATGTGCCCGACAACAATATTGGGGTAGAATCAGCCAATGGAGATCGAACGAACAATGCTGATGAAGAACCCCAATGAGATTAATTAAGTTGAGGTTACAAAGCTATTTCCTAAAGCTCAGTAAGTGAATACTGTGTCGCTGCTGTTTACAAAGCGGAAATGCTGTCACTAGATATGGCCCCCGGCACTTTTTGCTCGTATTGCTGTCGATTGCAATGTCGTGACATCTTCTTTACGCCAGCAAGAGAGACACAAACAGCGTCACTACGTTGATTACATTGCTCTCTTGTATAGTCATCCTAGCAACTGGATGGGTATGCCTCCTGGCACCATTAATTCCAGTATTCACAGACTATACCAAGAGTAACAAATAACAAAGATATAAATATATCAGGTAACTTTCCTACTATATGCAAAGAGACGTATGTGGTTATTAATGAGATTAGGCGAGTTACAGCCCTCAATCGAAAATAAAACCCATACATTTGATCTATTAATACCACCAAAAGTCGCACACATTTGCATTTTGTCATATTTTAATTGGATGATTACAATATGTTGATAGACCTACATATATGTTTAGGTATTTCATATCTTAAGTATGTCTTCACTAGCTGACATCGGGTAGCCTACTGATGACACAAGGGGCTGTGTAGAGGCGTCTGTGACACTGCGTAATTAACCACCGTATGGTTAAATTTGCAAAACACCTTGACTGGTTGGCTGGTTGTGTAACTGGCAGCGATTGTTGTACGTACTTACATATACGTATGCCATAATCAATCATGCAGCACTTATTTCTGCTAGTAATCACATTACGTCAGACTTAAATACCTAATATAGCAGCGGACGAATGTCGATTATTATTCTATTATGTAGCTGAAATTGTAGCTATTTAAAACGTATGTTAGGACGCTGCTTCAGAAGAAAATCATTTAAATGTCTGATGTATAACCTTGCTTTCTTGACAGTCACTTCAGTTGGTTGCTGCTCCTTTTAAAGTGTAAATAAAATATATCATCCTGCCTTTCATTGTGGCTAAGCTCATTGCCTATGGCAAGTCTGAAGCTGTGCATCTGGAACCGACCATGGCAATTGCATCAGCACACATAGTATCGCATTTTATTTAAACCCAATGGCATTTTATGACTAGGCACTCGTGTATTGATACTTGCTCAAAAAGAGGCTCCATAGTTTTCGCAATAGAATTACCTTGCGGATACAGCACACAACGAACAATTGCGATAAGCCAAGCTTTATTTGGCAATGTACTTTACAAATCATATATGAGGCATCACCGGAAAAGTTTATGTTCACTCGGAATATTTTCGCGTATACCCGAAGCTGTTAATTAGACATGATATATCTCATATTTATCAGCCGCACAAAGGCTTCATCAAAGTGATGTTGTATATGCGCATATATGTAACCGAATAGTTTCCGTGACTAAGTGCCCCAATTACTGTGATTTACGTACTATCATTCTTGCTCCATTTTCGGAGTTTCCAGCTAATCAGACCTCCGATGTAAATATGCATTTCTATAATCGCTAAAATCAGGCGCTAACCGTTTAATTTACGATCTAATTGATAGATTAATTTGCTCGTTCATAAATGTCTCATGGTTGACAACCTAGTAGTCAGGGTTAATAGGCAACTTAAATTACCTTAAATTCAGCTATTCTGATTAGGTGAATTAGACCGTCGATTTATAAAATGGCGCTTTGTATCAGTGAAATTTACCGCTACATATGAATGCCGAAAAGTTATATAATAAAAAAGTGAATATATTCTTTGATATATCTCATATTTATGTCACACAGACTCAAAAGTCTGCTAATATTCATATGTTATATAAAGTACATGCTCATATATTGAAGAACCGGATGATTATTCATTCAGTAATCGACGAGTAGATTGACTACCTGATTGACTGCAATCACTATCATAACTCGATTTCAATTATTGTGGTGCCATTATGAAGCTGCTGATACATAAACACATCCGATCATAGCAGCTGTTATCCATATCAACATTAGTATAATGCTGCGGATGAGCGATCTAGGCGATTACGTTGAGTCGTTCAATCACGTAAATTCTGTTATAAATTGTCAACAATGGTGCCGTTTGCGGCACGTGTTGTTAAAGTTGATGCCAATATCGCCATATAACGAGCAATCAATTATAATGTCGGTTTGACAATGCTTTTTCTGCGTCCAATCAAAAATGTTGAAATGGCATCAAGTTCGTTTACATAAATCTTGCGATCTACAAGAGGGATTTTCTATTTATGATGTAAGAAAAATGTTTTCGGGTGAAATTCATGTTTTTATATAATGGTATTCAATTGATGTAGCTTTGGTTAGTACAATCCAACCATTTTACAACATATGATATAATTTTTCTACGATTGAGTAATTCTTCGCATAAAAGATATGGCACCTATATTGAACTTATTATTTTTCGTATGCTTGTTTATACAAGCCTCTTGTAGAAGATGCACCTCAAGCCTTTACGCTGTGCCAGAATGCACCAGCACAGTAGTGGGTATGAGCGTATTGCAAAGTGCTGCTGGCTATCACACGTAGGCATGGTTTTTTGAACACTTCTTACCATTACTACGAGAGAGACTCCGTATAATTTTAGATAATACGTAACATAAGATGGCTGCGATTATACGCGACATTGTTGCTGTGCTTAAACATTATTCACATTGAGATGTAACGACACTCAAAGACGCTGTTTCGCGATATTGCATAGGTACGAAAGCCGCGTGATGGGAGTGATTTGTGCTCTGTTATATCGCCCAGAAAAACATTCCAAATGGCTAGTTAACGCGTAAACTAGTAGCTCGGGTAAACTACTTGTTTGCGCAGACAATTATTTGTTTGCGCATAAAGTGTTGAGTGTGAACTAGTCATTTTACGAGTAAACTAGTAAATATACACGTAAACTAAGCTTTTCCGAATGAGCGCTATTTGCGTCGGTATTCTATGTACATCACCTCGGGGTTGACTCTATGGTTTCACATGGCGCAGATGTCATTCGACAAGTTTACTCAAGTTATGTGTATTGCAGTGCTGATTAATATGCGTTCCGATTGAATCGACGGAAATCCACAAAAAAGATATGTTATCTATCTCAGACACAAACAATCCATTTTACAACCACATTAAAACAATGTATTGCTTGGGTGATTTTCGAAAAAAACCGCTAATTGATGTCTGCATTCACAGGTAGTGACGAATGATCATGCCTGCACTTATCTCATCAATGATAAATTTATAGTTCCTCAATTATTTGTGTATATTGCTTGCTTGTATGACATATGTAGGGGGCTACTTAATCATATTAGCTTAAGCAAACAGAAAAAGTGCCAGCTATCCTCCGATCACATATTTACAAAATGGACATTGCAAGAAGCCCGCATCTCAGGGATAAAGGTGGATGAAAAGGGATAATGTAACTTGTAACCGCTCATATGTAATCAATTGACGTCATCGGCAATTGCGGCGAGACAATTGTTTAACATTGCCAATTCGGCGTGAACACTTTCAATTCAAAGAAAGTCAACTAGATTATTTCTACCGAGATGGTAATAAGCAACTAGTGTATATGAAAAGGACGATAATTACTTTCGAAACTAGTAAAACACGTGATTAGTGTTAGGTATGAAAAGGCTAACCGCTACCTCGTGTTTAATCTAACAAGCATCAGCTCAACCGATCGGGATTAGAGTCGTAAATGATTTATTGTTAATATATATTTGTATAGTGCAAGCGATTCGGCATTCAGGCGTAGACATGACCATACATTCATTATTTGAGTGGCTATGGGCGAACAGATTGTCGCTTCTGTGTATGGTTTCTCGTGATTTAGACGATGGATTGGGCTTACGACTCACAGCGCTAACGATATGATGTAGGCAGGAAAAGTAATGGGCATATTTGGAATACGATATGTGAAAGTAGTATTTCACACAAATTAATGGAAAGCCTTTGCCAACACAGCCTTATATGAAAAGCGGTCTTTACAAAGAATTATACAGTATCTCGATTTGGGGACAAGTGATAGCAAATGTGTCGGCGAAATAGCATAATTATGATTCTATTTGGACCAATCGAATTCAACGTCAGTACACATTGTGACATCCTATTCCATCGCTTTGCATTACGCTCCAGGATTTTCTACCATTATTGATAAATCATACTGTTCAAAGGGAAGAGATTTTGCAACTTAAAAGGAGATAACCCACTTACTACAAACCGCATGCGCATCCTCATTCAAATCTCGGGACAAAGTATGACACTGCACGAGTGTGTAAATGGCATAAATAGTCATACATCCGGTCATTAATAAATTAAAGCTAGTCACCATGACCCTAGTCAAGGTCCCCTAGCCTGATGGCTGCGGGCGCTGTTTACATGTTACTGATGTTCAATAGTTTCGCCTTCAGTCTAGGAGAGCTTAATGTCTTGAACTGGACGGGCATCCCAGATTTGGGATGCTCCAGTCACAAGCCATGTCCCTCGGTCACTCTCGGGTACCTTTGAGTCGTTGTCTCTCATTGGTCAGTTCTACAATTTCCGAAGAACTTGTCCAACCGGCCGAGTGATTTTTATAAACCGGGCACACATTCTACAACACTCCGATTTGTTGTTTCATGCTGAGTGGCCCTATTAATCACACATTCGGCGAGAGAAGCAGACACACAACTGGTTCTTTTTAACTTACTATCACGTAAACATACTATCGTGCAGCTAAGCGATTAAAGCGCTTGTTGTGGTGCCAATTTGAACTTTTGAGACGCCCCATAATTCCAAAACACATTCGATGTGTTCTCATTGGCAGCAGACCACTACAATGTCCAGACGTCACATAGAACTGAGGGTGCGTATCACAAGCCAGTTCCATGAGCCAGACACGTGCAATTAAGGTCAATCCGGGTCATAACCTTTGCGTTGATTGGTCACGAAGATAACCGAACGTGTCTAATAAATATTCGGACGCGCCACTTTTAGAGCTGGTCGTGTCGTAGACTCTAGGGCGAGAAGTGAAGCGGAACCCCTGGAGTCTGGGACGCAGACTACCATGACCCGATTATACATTATCTTTTTAGCATCAGCTGCTTAGCAGTATTAATGTGAAATATATAACGGGTCTGCATTAATGTGGGATTTGTTTTAGTTTGTCACGGTTCATTTGTCACATCATGGTAATGCAGGTCTCATTTGATAAGTGCCTTCATAGTTTAAGCGTTGCAGCGTCGATAGATAAGAGTTGCAAGTTTGTATAATAATTGTATGTGTGGTATGATATCTGTTGCCATTCTTTCAGCATGACTGTATCAACCCATTCAGTACCTTTTTGAAAACGAAATAACCACATAAAGTGCAGATTTTGCATTTTTCCTTGACATGAATATAGGAAAAAAACAAAGAAGAGCTTCGAGTGGGAGGACATTGTAGATAAAGGTAGTCCTGCTTTTCTGTTCATCGATGAATTAGAATGGCTCATTTCCATAAAGTAGCGCCCTGATGTTGACAAGTGTGAATGACCCGTGTCATTAACTTTTAACCCTGGCGTTAGGAAGTGCGAATGGCCCATGTCAATGAAAAAGCGACCCCGGCGTGGGCGAATGTGAATGGCCCATGTCCGTAAAGTAGTACCATGGCGTTCGTGAGTTCGAATGGCCCTGGTCAATAAATTAGTACCCCGGCGCAGGTGAGCTTGAATTGCCCATCCCCTTGTGGCACCCTGGAGTAGGTGAGTTTAAATGACCCGTGTCAATAAAGTAGCACACTGGCGAAGGAGAGCGTGAATGGCCCATGTCAACCAAAAGAAAGCAGAAATACCGTGATAATGGCAATTGCAAATGACCTGTGTCGCCTTCTAAAGCACCAGCATGTTTACCGATAGACGTTCTACAAAATAAGCTAATTTGTCAGCCATAATAATAAAGACGTATATTCAAATGTTATGATTCTCTTCCTCTGTATTGTCCATCTGCTGAAATAAATCATTACTGGTATCATGCGCTTAATAGTTCTTTCCTGTCAGTGGCTATATCGTCTTCAATAGCATCGAGTCAATTACCTGTATTATTACACGACCATAAGAGGTATGCACAATGTGTCTTAGTAGTCATTTGTCTAAAAGGGTTAACTCTGGTGCAGATCAATCACACGATATTCACGCTATAATCATCTGTCGATACTTCTTTTTTAAAGAGCGAAAAAGCGCATCCCACTTCAGACCAACTTACTACATTTCAGGATTGTGAAGCATCAAACTACGTTGATAGAATTGATTGCTGTGATCATTATCTGCAGATGGTGGTAAGTAATATCGACATATATCATGTCGCATGTTCATCCCATCGCAGGACGTGTGTTGAATGTTCAAATACTTTATATCACGTGCACAAATGCTCCGCACACAGTTGGATTTACTAGCAGACGGAATATTGATAAAGTATTATAACATTATTGGGTCTCCTTATCAATATATTAAGTAAAATAAATCATATTCAGGAACTGCTAAAGACTGTCAACATATTATTCAATGCGCCAAGCACTAAATTATCAACTTCAAAATACCTTCGGCCAGTATTTTACATGCTATAATCTTAGTCATAAACTTAAATCTCATCACATTATTATGCGTGGTTATAGTGCATTATTCGATGTTATTTTGAAAGCGTGTGATGCCTTTATGTGAACTATTGCTAAATCAATATTTGACACGAAGTCAGTATTGAGGTAGACATGAAAGAAATCAAATGATTATGGTGGATACAGTCCCAATGGACGATGTGATACTTTCATGGGTGATGCCTATCTTGTGTCATGATGTAGCTGACGATGCATCAATGCATCAGTTCGCAATAAGCAATCGCAAAGTGCGTCTTTGATACAATCTGGAATATTACCTCATTCAATTTTGGCACATTGTATGTAAGTTATAGAGGATGCTAAAACGCATTGAGTGGATATAACTGCGATTGCCGAATAAAGATTCGGGTTACTTTGCTAGGACACAGGTCGAGTGCTGACTTCAACCAGGCGTACTCACAGTACGGTGCTGCATCCTGCGAAACGCGGAAGTACCATGAAATATTTTATGTGCACGCCCTTCCAACACTTTCATCTCTCTCTTCGTTGTACTCCATACAATCCTCCCATCCGTGTTCCCTATGCAGTAGCATAAACAAGACCATAAGGTGGCCAAGACTTGTCTCGCTGTTTATAGTGATGATACAGTACATGTTTGTGCGTCGAGCACTGTTCAACATTTCGTGATCATTAAACATGCAGCCGTTTTTGTTGTCCATTGTCAGTTTGGTTCATCGAATCATCGCAGTTCAATTCCGATCACTAGTCTGAATATTCTACCTGCCTATTCCACACCGCAGATAGAGTGTACCCGGGGTCCTTACCACACATTCATTGTAGATTTCCTATGTACTCGAGTTAATATAGCCCACATAAAGACGTCCATACCTGCGTTCATCTCTGTCGAGATGATTTCCAGGCAACACCGTAGCAGGATAAATATTATTTGCAAACATAATACCACTTTATAGTAATTGCCATTGGTTACAATGCTAAAAACAGTGCAGCAGTAGCGAACACATGAGATATGAAACGTCTTCCTGTAGCTTGTAGCACATGCATTAACGACAACGTCATTGTGCTATTGCCTGACACATGGTAATATCCTCGCACGATTTATGGCTAACGTCTAGGTGAACCCTGGAAACGACATGTGAAGCACGCCTTGAATCAGTATATTATTGCCGAGTTGGCCAACGCCCCTGTTATTACGACTCAATCACCTCTCATAGGGTCGGCTGTTAGAGCGCCATTATATGGCCCATTGTCCGCGCACTACACCGGCAAAAACAGATCATTTCGAAAGAGAGGTGGGGTTGTATATTAACGATGAATACGACTTCAGAGTAAAACATGATAGAGGGTTAATTAGAGAGTCTAGTAGTTGAAAAATATTTTCTGAACGCCATTGCGTTCCAGACATAAGTTTCAATTCGTTTGTGGTTTCACTCACACCAAAGAGCAAATTATTTGAAATATTTATCAGTAACGAACTTCTACCAACAACTACTAAACAAACTCGAAATGGAAGACTTGCGTAGCACTCATATTAATTACCTTACCTGTATCCTTGTATCACCACTATCTGGTATCTTGGACGTCCCTATATCAGACCACCTGCTTTTTTCATAGGAATTAAGTAGTTAATAAGATAAGGCCGATGCACGAAATATTAGCAGAAACCGACTTTACAAGTTGAAACAACAATTTGGTGTTGGAAAGAGGCAATCACTGAACTAGGGAGGATTAAGTGAAGCATGCAACATATTTGAAACAGAGTGACTACAGCCACAAATAGTGTGATGCCAAAACATTAAGCAAAATGTTCATTGTTATCCCTTAGATATGTCTCACTAACATCGGGGCATTTCGAGTCAACGACTTGAATGTAGTGTAGTAGCAGGTGTAACGGGAAAGTAAGTAATTTGATATACGCTCATTTAGTACAAGAGTTCGATGGTCCGACTAGGTGATTTGTTTATATAAGCAGATCCGTTTATAGCAGTATCGTGTGCCAAACCTTTAAAATTTTACACAGGCCATCACATAAGTTTCCCGTGAGCACATTAGATATTCTATTACAGTCACCCTACTGTGCCATGATATATTCAAGGCGTTGTTATTTATCAGCTGGACACATAATCTTTCTTTTGTTACGTTCACTTTTGACAACAGTCATTAATGTGTCACATGAAATTATAGTTGCGACGACTCCTATACATAACTAGCATCATGTGGATCATGGAACTTCTTGAAGATCACAAAACTGCGCATCAATTGTTATACCGTAGATCAATAACCAAGCACCGATTAATAATATAATGTCTGCCAAATATATGAGACAATATGTTTAATAGCGGTCAAACTCCATACCAGGTATTTGCAAAGCAATTCATCATGATTTATATATAATATGAGTAATGCAAACAGCGGCATTAATCAATAATGATAATTGATAGCAATAGGCCTCACTGGTATAACCGCTATAATATCGCTCATACCATCCCCTTTTTGCACTGATTAAAACAGTATGGCACTCTGCAAACTGTATGTGTTTAGGTTTGGCCATCTTTCTTCTACATTTTGTTATTATAATATATAACACATTTGACATATTAAGCTCACATAAAGCGGGGGTTTGTAGGTTTGATGTTTCTAGCTAATCGTTCGTCATGGTCTATATTGTAGAATAGAATAGCGCATGCACTATGAACGGCAACTTATCCACAATCTACATACCTGTTTTAATTGCACGCTACATTAATTTGCTGCACAAATTATAACACATGGAAAGCAAATAAGCCTGTGCAATGTACGACGCGTAGGCTTATATTATTCTGCTCCAACCAGCGATGTTTGATGTATTTATTTACAAGTGGCAGTGTAACACATTGCTTAATATGTTATCTTTTTCTATAACACAATCACCCGTGTAGCTATGAATAACGTTGGTACATACCCAATTCTATTGCTTCCTTACTGCCTGTTAGATATTGTATTGCATTTGTGAAATGTGTGTGGTCTTAAGTGTTTTTAAGGCTGAGTCGCTTGATGGTTATTAACATCGAAACCATTTTATGCGCTTTTATTTGCATGTCGATCTTCTACAGTGATTAGCCAATAATAATATGAAGGTAAGTTTTAGTATAGCTTTTGTTCAATTTATAACCATTCCCACGCCATCCCTTAATGTCAATATTCATTTGTGTTATCTCTATTTGTAGATAGCAAATAAGTGATCCGACTGCCCTAGACACCTAGCTAACTAACATCTTTTCTATGCCGCAAATTTACGATTTTTTGGACTTCATCCTTGTTTGCCAAAGCCACGTGCCGCGCCTCAATGTCCACACCGAAAGGCAGAATAATTTTAACGAATAAATGCGATTGTAATTATATTATTATGGTGTACCTGGATTGCAAAAGATGCAAAAGTTTATCGTCTTCATTCAATATGTATACAAAATGTTTAATAAAAGTAGATAAAATGACTTATGTGCTCCCTCATATTCATACATAAATAATCAATCATAACAATTACCATTACAACAACAATACCAATAAAGTTTAAAACTTAACATTATTACATGGGCAAGTGTACAGTTGCTGCATAAGATCTCATAATTTTCTGTGAAATCATTACTTGTGACATTATAATTCAGAATACAATAACATGAGCGATTAAATTGAAGTAATACTTTTGTCAAACCAAGTCGCTTGAGCATTGTGTTTGAAAAAAGATTTGGGACAACAGTTTCTGTTGATAAGTTGGTTAAAGTAATAAGTACCAGTATATAATGATATATTGATAAATCAATGGAGGTCAGAGGATAGTTTTTCGTATAAGTTGGATTGCGCCACAATATAGATCGGCGTAGGAAGAAGACAAAACATTTTGGCCAATCAGGGCATTTGCTGGTAAGGACAAATTGTCTGTTACGCATATTGAAGTAAGTAAGGGGTTCTGAACTGAAGCGAGCAACGTATTCACACGGCATTGCCCATTCCCTTGCTATTATGTATATTCGCTTAGCTGTGACTATCTGGCACAGAAGTGTCCACTAAATTATTGATACGGGGGATTCTTAACGATGGCGATTTTGCTTGAATATGCGCCGAAAAGGCAGGCGCTTTTCCTCGATAATGAGGTGTCAGGTGCCCGAAAAGGGGACAGGGGCCAAAACCCTATGCATATCCATCAACGGCAAAGCGCAGCCGTTTCTATGCTATTAATCAATGTTGCAGTTTATTAATAAGTCAATGAATCTTGGGTAGCATGTTTACAGGGCGAGTCTAAATATGATATATGTTCATGTTATAACTGCATGGGTATTGCTCACCAATGCTCAGCGGAAGCTAGAAAAATAAAGAGTAAAAAGGGACCGTGCATCCATGACAGCCATGTATTTGGTTCACTACCATATTGAGTTTGTTTGTGTTAACATTATGTCCGTCTTGGATGCAGTATATTATTTACTAAACATAGCTATGTAGATAACCGCCAGCTCTTAGTTTTGTCAACACGTTCAGTAGCTTAAGTAAGCGACGAAATAAGCGGATACTATATATGAATAAGTATGTCCGTGTTAACCGCCTCAGAATTTTGAGGAAAGGAGATATTTGGTGCAGGTGGGCCAATTCGGTCCACTGCATGCTGCACAATATGCGACTATCCAGCGCTATACAACACGAGATCTATCCATTTGTTCTTAATGCCTGCTGCCACGGCAACTATATATTATCTACTGATATTCTGACACGCGAATGAACCAAATCAATGAGCTGATATATTAGAGGTCCCAATGGAAATAAAAGGTTCTTAATCATGACTCAATACCCAATGAATAGTATCGGCCCTATTTAATTAAGTCAATTCAGTTGACCATATCATTAATTTTTGATAATATTTCAGTCACTTGAGTGCATATGTAACCCAAATGCATCGTGCTCAGCCCCTTCTCCTATATTTTGTTTAAGCCATGAGCGAGAACGCATAGCTATTTCGGCTGCACAATTAACTGGTGAACACGCGTATAATATCCACAAACATGCGCTTCTTTATCTTAGGTTAACAAAACGCTTTCTCAAGGTAGCCTACTTATTTGCTCACAAACTTAACCCATTAAATAGATAGAATACGAGGCTAAGTTTCAATAAGGCAATCACGGTCACATATTTGCAACAATCATTTCCATACAAATACCATCAACTTAATAGGCTGACTCTAGGAGAAACTGTGCTATTGATTCATTTTGCAGAACACATCTAAAGCGCTGCCAGAGGCGTCTGTAATGTTATGCAATTTGCTGTTGTCTCATAATGTCAAGATTCATTTGTGTTATCTCTACTTTTAGATTACAAATGAGTGATCCGACTGCCCTAGACACCTAGCGACAAACTAACGTACGACTTGTTTGACGTTAACCTTGTTTGCCAAAGCCACGTGCCGCGCCTCAATGTCCACATCAAAAGGCAGAATACGTTTTGACGAAGGTATGCAATTGTAATTATATATTATTGTGTACCTGGGTTGCACAAGATGCAAAAGTTTATCATCTTCATTCAGTATGAGTATATTCTGTTCACTTATAGTAGGTAAAATGACTTATGTGCTCCTTCACATTCATACATAAATAATCCAACATAACTATAACCATTACAATAACAACACCAATAAAGTTAAATTTAACGTTATAAAATGGGCAAGTTTACAGTTCTTACATAACATCTAATAATTTTCGGTGAAATCATTACTTGTGACATTGTAATTCAGAATACAATAAAATGAACGATTCAATTGGAGTAATACTTTTATCAAACATAGTCGCTTTAACAATGTGTTGGAAGGATATAAGGATTTGGCGCAACAGTTTCTGTCGTTAAGTTGGTTATAGTAATAACTACCAGTCCGACACTGTTGTACATTTTTCAATTTAGTTTGTCTTGAAAGATAATTATGGACATCTGTTTGCACGGAGAATATGCCATCGGAAATATTTTCGTACGGCACATCATTGTTTAGCTTATACATAGCTTATGGAAGAGTGAGGACCTTGCCACGATAATCCGTTCTCGACCTTGTCCGTCTGCGCTAGCCTCCCACACAAGACGTGAGTAATAAAGTGTCGACTGATTTAGGTTTAGTGGGATGTATTTATCGGTATTCGAGATGTTCTACAATTTTGAGCAGTGATAACGAGCAAACAAAAAGAGTCGGCGAGTAGCTGGGTGAGGCGGATGCATGCATGCCACGTAGTATGGTGTCCAGATTGCTGCCGTGAAATTTGTTAAAAACACAATTAATGTGGGCTATATGGTGCTCATTTCCTCATTGACATTAATCTTGGTTGTGAAACTGATACGCATAGATCGGTACACAAGCGATGCTACTGTGTACAACTTCGCTATAAAACAAAACCTAGAAATGGTCGTCGAATATTAGTAGTTGACTGAAGCATGTGTGTCACTAGGTGAGATGTTAGGTTTCTTGGCAACAATATTGGTCTTTTGTTTTGAAAGCCTAGGCGGCACAGGTGTGATTTCAGCTTTCTTCATACGATCTGCTTGATCTGATTAGAAACGATATGTGCATGCTGTCAGTGCACCAGGCCGCTATGTCCGCCACCATGTCCGCCACAGTGCAACTGCCATGATTGCTTAAGACAAAGACGTTCGGCAAGCGTGCGAAAATGACACTGTGATAACACAGCAGACATTATAAGTTCAAAGAGCTGTAAATGCTATTTCGCAAGCAAGACAAATCTTATGGCATGATTTACCCATGGGGGAGTAAATGGTGATACAGCAGCAGTCATCCCTCGATAAATATTGATAGCATGTACAAAGACAAATCTATCAGTTGGCTGTAGTTCTCATAATGATGTACAATATATATCTAATATTATATGACGCATCGTGGGGATTCCATCTCCTCCTAGCTTTTTTTTAACTGCAGTCCTGTAGCAAATTATCAATACAGGTTTTATTCTTCGCCACGTAATAAAACGTCTTTATGATGATACATGTTTATGGCCTATGCGGCCGTGAATCATCCCTGAAAAGCCCTTTAAAGTAAATCAACTCTTTCAAGCCATCATAACCGGGCAGCGCCTCACGCAATGGCTTCGCCCTAGCTTTTGGTACATTTGACTAACAACACCGATAGGGATAGAATATTGATGTTCTTGCACTATCCATGGCTACAGCTTTGTCTTCAGCAGCTAGCAAACCATTACCTCATTTGTCATTGACTCGGAATCATTGCAATACCAATTCATTAAGTTGCGAGACAGATAGCGCTTAACCCTATATATCTACGTTACAGTGGTAAATATACAAAACCAGCTGTTATTTTCGGGAACGCACGGTTTGCGCATATATAGTTAAACTCCTATCGTGGTATTTCCGGAGGTTGTGAAAGGTTATTGTTGGTAAATGTCGTTGCAGCTTTGTGCTGCTGCCTAAGATACAACCCCGGTTTTTTTAATTGTGGCTGGGTGTGAATCAATGTTTTTACTAGCAGATCTAGCCTTAGTAGCCCTCGAAAAACCGTAGCAATTTTACAGGATTGTCAAATTGCATGGAGCCCGTATTTAGGTTTATTACACACCCACATATCATGAATGCAGTGCTCATTGAACCACAAGCAGACTAGCTGTTATCAAAATTCCCTTCGCTTGGTATGGGAATATGTAGCAAAGCAATAACAAGCGTTCAGCAGCCAAATAGAGAAGATCTTCAAAGCTCAAAGTATCCTCGTTACATGTCATTTTGAGGAGCTGCAACATTGCTGCTACACTAAAGTCGGTTCATTTCGTGAATTGTGACATATAAAAGCCTCACTGCAAATATAAGCTTTTTACTTTCCTCTGATATATATGGGAACTATTTAGCCCAAATTGTCCGGATGTTTTATTCCACTTAAGTCATCCACGTCGACATTGTCAAGACACAACCCCGAGCTAGAAGTGCTTGATTAGCAAGCTCACAACACGTTATGATCCTGTCTATAGCAGCATCTTAACATTGCTCTTATTGCAACACATCTGGCATTAGTGGAGAAAGTTTAGATGATTGCAACACTCTTCAACATGCTGCATCGAACATCTGCCAAGTTATAAGTTGCTAGGGATGTAGAGTGAGTCGGTGTTCTAATGAAGCACTAGGCAATAATACCGCTGACGAATTATCATTGCATGCTTAACTCCTCGGGTCTGTTTCATTCAATTGTCAAAGCAATCACAATGCGATTACGAGCCCGTGCCGCTGGTTATGTGTAATCGCGGACAATAGTAACAATTCAAACGTTTATGTTGATAAGAGCAGCCGTGTGAATGCTATAATGATAGCGTTTGCTGCGCACAAATGTTTGACGCTACATGGAATAGAAGCGATAAACCGTGGTCACATTTTCTCTATAGATTTGTAGTTATGCTCGATTTAACAATAATTATTGATCTCTGGCGAAATAACAATCTCGAACTAGTGCAGTCTTTTAGTGGCTTTTTTGAGGGACCAAGCTTGACTTAATTAGACTAAGTAACTAATAACAAAATCGTTCTTCGGATAAAATAACTGAGCGCTATATCAGGGCATATAATGGGCTCAATTAAGCTATAAATGGTAAGGTGCTACCAATTGTGAGCCAATCGATCATATCTATCAGCCAAAGATTTCCCAACAGAAGAAAAACTCGCAAAGACCATAACTTACAACCTCCTGGTACAATGTTTTTGATTTCCGTTTGTAGAATATATTACGCACTTTCAAGCATTCATTGAGAACTCTAATGCTGTGAGATATCACGCGTGATTCGACTACTCACAAAAAAACAGAATATACAGCATCAAATACAACATGGGTATTTTATTCTAATTTGCAAGGAAGAAGAAAAGGCTTCGCGTAAGCAATCAGCCCAGCAGGAGGTGTACATGTGAGTTGCAGCAGACGATAGGATATGGATTATTCTTTTGGTGCACATAAACGATGCATTTTAAGTCGACCGGGACTGCTGATACTTGTGTTCGGATGATGTATGTTACTTGCACAGATTATATTATTCATGTTTGATTGAGTCAAATGCCAAATCATTGGTGGATGCAAATTACCTCTATCAAAATGACAAGGCAGATTGGCAGTGTGATAATGTTAAAGGTAAGATAGTTTTCATTCATTCCTTGATATTGACATAGTTATTTGACTGGCAACTAGTTGGCATACAAGTTTTACCTTGGCCCAAAGTGTCAAAGTACATAATTGTGGCGAGCAATTTAATCACATGGATGATTGTCACATCCATTTAATAGCCTAACAGTGTTTCTTAGATGTATCCATTCAATAGCCTTACAGTCTTTCTTTAT
This sequence comes from Urechis unicinctus, assembly GCA_034190875.2. Lineage (NCBI taxonomy): Eukaryota > Metazoa > Annelida > Polychaeta > Xenopneusta > Urechidae > Urechis > Urechis unicinctus. Next base: position 46,977,940 of record CM067354.1, on the reverse strand, counting down.
ATATATATATCTATTCAATAGCCTAGCAGTGTTTCTTATATATATCGATTCAATAGCGGATGCATGACCTACATGGCTCTTGGAGTGTTAGCTCATGGTTTAATGGGTATAAGGGAAAGTATTCCATGGCTTCACATAGCAATCTGATCCCACCGACTACCGTCATAGTGATTCCCAATTGATCAAATATGCTCTTAGTGAATGGTGGTCAGCCTCTGTACAAGCATCAGCGAATTGATCCACTTGGCAAAGATTATTGACGTGAGATGCGCTACCAACAGAAATATCTCGTACAGGAAGAACTAAGAAAGTAGATAAAACTGAGGCGGCTTCCCAATGGATGCTTGGTAATGTGTTAAGATCAAATTACTGCGAAGGCCAGCTCCTGATTAAGTGAGTGCTAAGGACTAATAAACACATAATCAGCTTCCGAGATACGGTAATTGGTTCAACTACAGTCAATATTGCTCTTTCCTTTGTTGTCCTATGCACATCTTAAGAAGGTTCGTGTCACAAGATATTACCAAATACGAAAATTGTATGCACTAAATTTGTGGCATCGTTCTCTTTAAAAAATAAGGAAGACTGAATATTTCATTTTGCGTACCCTAGATATATTAGAGATGGTCTTAGGTATCGGTAATCGATAGTAATTCGTCAAATCGCCAGCATGCGCAAAGTCGAGCAATGCAGCCCAAGTAGAGGCAAAGTTTTTGATATCAAACATGATACGGAGTGATTGTTGATTTATGTGTGTAGCTTATGACCCGACTCTTTGATCTAATAAGTCATGATTTGTCCTGGATTTAATCCTAGGAAGGAATCGAGTAAATTTTGACTGTAGCATCATACTCGATTAAGTCGTTCAAACGGAACAACCTCACCCAACTAAGTCACAAATAAGCAAAAGACGCCAATCCAAGCGAAATAATCATCGAATTATGTGCAAGCCCGAAAAAACAAATCAATTATACACTATGTGATTCCCTTTACTGTATACATTGCTTAGTTCATATGAGCGGCAAGGCATGAATGCCCGCAGCTACCGTCTGTTTGTATTTGTTGCTTGGTAACAGGTTTGTCATCATCATATAACATGCTTGCGGTAGATGTAGCAGATTTATATAGCAAGAGAATGGCGATGTTTCTAACTGACAAAGCACATCCATGAATATATTTTGTTGTGTTGCTATTGGCCGCTAGGGTCTACTTTGCCTTATCTAAAGGACGGTAAAATCTATAATAAATGAGTTTATGGAAAAGAAATATGAGATCGGTTTGTCAAAGTAACAAAATGGGATCACCATTTGCATGATTGCTGTCCAACACGCATACTTTGTAATTGTTTCAATTTCCAGCGAATAGGCCATCGTGCATGAGGTGCAAATCTGAACTACATGCGGATACGTGTTGCATGACACCAAATGCATTTCAGGATTTGTCAGGGCTGTAATTGTGACTACGTCAAATAACTGATATTGAAGTCGGATTTTATTAGTAGTCTTTATTACGCCTCATACTAATAGCGGAGAGGATCAAAACAATCGATCTTTGGTTCACGCCATGAGTCCTAGAAGGAAATGGGAATGTCAGGCGATCGAACAATAGCTCTATCTGAGCTAAAAGCTCTACGTTGACGTTTACAACCTCATTACGACGTTGCTGCTACGCCTTTGTCAGCGTTACTATCGCTTATGTCGTTAACAATGAGATACGGTGAGAATGCATTTTAATCTTCCGCGGCCCCCATCAAGTGGTCATGAGTAAGGTTTAATGGTAGTTATGAAAGCTCTTCTTTGTTTGTTTGTTTGTTTGTTTGTTCGAATTATAGCAACGTAGGCTATGTACGACTAGCAGTGAGTGTATCTCTATGGGTGGTCACTGCCAGGGAGCACGTCGTCCTCAGAGGATCTCTTACATCCCATTTCAGAGACGGGACCGCCATTTTTACGTGATCATCCGAGTCACGAGTAACCAGTCAGGTTGTCACACCTTGGAGTCGAACCCACAGCCTGTGGGTCGAAAGGGGAGGCAGTAAACCACCACGTCACTGGGATCGGTACATAATGCTTGCTTGTGTAGAGTTGATTGCGATCAAATTTAGGTTACATTTCAAACAATCCTACATCAGTATAGTGCTTATCGCTCCTGCTTTTGCAGTCTGATAAACACGTGGTTATTCTACATGGGAAGCTTCGTGAAGAGCACGTTGTACTATTATAGTGTATGTGTATCATCCGAAACTGGCTATGCCGTAAACTCCGGCGTTTTACAGACACAAAATCGGTGGTATTTCAATAGTATATTGATCCTGCTCCGCTTATGTTTGGTTTTCGAAGTTGAGAGTGGAAGTGTCATGATATGATTACTCCAGCAATATGCAAAATATACCTAAACAAAAACAAATCCCATGAAAAGTTACCTATATGGGTATCCAGGAACAGAGGTAACTTACATATTGCACTACATACTTATGCACCTTCTTAATTAATAGAGTGTGCTCTTCTAAATGTAGCGTCATGCATTAATATATCAAATGCAATACCATCCTGTCGCACATCACTGCCTATATTTTCCCCTCCATAGTACTCCCATCAAGTAGTGCACGAAAAGATTTATAGGCTATTTCGACTGCAGACTTTTGCCGTGTAATGTTTTCAGGAAGATAATAATTTGCTTATTTGAGTGAAGCAAGCTTGTTGCTTAACAAGCGTCATGACTGGTGTAAAGTACAAATGATTCGATGATGTTTCAAGATTAATCACTCGGTACTATGACCTCGCATTCGATGAAATGGTCATTGTGTTTATGTGAGCCTCGTTATAAACGTCTAGTTGATTACTATTGGCTGTGACATTCTTAATACCTACAACAATCCAATCTGGTTGGACAACAATGGCATATCTTTCTTTAACGACAATCACTGATGGAAATTACCTTCACATTTATATTTGTATCAGTTAAGCCACATGTTTTAGATATAATTGTTATAAGCTTGATCGCTTAATTTTGCTTGTTCTAGAACTTCGCATGATTGCAGCATAGAAATACATTAAGCGGCATAGTCAACCCCCCACCCCCCCTCACGCACACATATCGATGTATCGTAATAAGGAAAGCTTAAATTATATTTAAGCACTCCGACTTGTATGTTTGGGCTTTATGCCATGATGTGCCACAAGAAGATTTGTTAACTTTTGCATGCAACCGAATTTGCAGTGGTGAGTGGTGGAAAATAGATCGGATCCTCAAAAAAGTCAGTGAGAGGATTTTTTTTTGCGTGATATATGATTTTCATCGTTATGTTTGCCGTTGTTAAGTTATCTCTTTTAGGGTTTTCTTCTTTTCCGAGTGTGCCTATACACCACCTCGACATAATCAATCCATCTGCAGCTCAACGTCCCGCTCGTACTGCTAATCTCACTCCTTTATGGGACCGCTCGTCAATCAAAATTTATTCAACTTTTGTCCGATCGCGAAAAAACCTTACTTAAGTCGCAGAACTCGGAGTTTTTGTGAGAAGCATATGACAAGTATGAGTGGCACATGTTAAAAAATTTAAGGCCTTTGAAATAAGGTAATTAGGCAAGAATAACATTTTGCAACCCAATCTGAATAGAAAAGACTTAGCTGCATGGAAAACAACAAATCTTATAAATCATATTACTTATCGACATCCCAAAGTACAAAAGTAAAATCAAAATTGAAGATGAAATTAACCAATTAGCTTTTTTCGGAATGTCTGCAAAGTGTGAAATAACGTTAGATTGAATTTAATAGGGATCCCTAGGATTTAATTTGTGTAACTTATATTTGGAAGTTGACCTTAAAATAGTATTAGTATTAATTTCACGGGTATAGCAATACTAAATTCATCTGAAGTACTAATGAATAATATTTATCTACCTGAAGTAGAGGGTGGCGGCGTAAAATGTCGATAATGTCAACTGTGTCACGTTTCATCTGCAATCCTAGTTACACCTTAACTGGCTTAAAGTAAAGCTGCTAATGGGCTAACACCTGAGTACGCCGGGCAGTTGTTAACCCCCAAGTGCGCCCCAGCTCTCTTAGCCACATAATTTACATACCGTGGCAACGATTTCTGGACCAATAAAATCATCTTTTTGATCGGCTGCTTCATTCCTTTCAACTTGGACAGGATAGCAAAAAGAGGGAAGAAATATTCATAATAAGAACCTCTTCATAACAGCGGTTCATTAGAGCCATGAAACGTTTGCAAGAATATATGCCAATGATAACGGTAAGATTTGTGAAAACACATTTATATGCTCGAGTTCAGTGTGTTTCGTTGGTTGACAATACAAAACAAAAAAAAACATTCCATCTAATGCAATAGGATATTATCTATCGATATAATCGCACCTGAAATGAAATGTTTTTAAATAATCCTCATTAATAACCGAAGCAACACCTCCTACTTAGTTGAACACATGGCCAATATCATAATCATATCAAAGGCTCCCCGCTGCAATGATTGCTAAGCTTTGCTTTAAGGAGTATAATCTAAGTATGATCACTATGGCAAATGCAGGCTTTGCTTTGATACAGCATTAGCATATTTGTTGCGTTGATATTAATTGGTTGCTTGATTAATCACTTGGCCGTGCATTCGATCAAAACAAAATACACGTGAGGTTTTCAGGTCATAAACCAGGATCCGAAAACCGCGATCTGGCCATTTTGAAACTTTATGTTAGTGTTTGTCTTGAGCCAATGTCTTGCTTGGTTGGATCTATCCATTTCAATTGCGTTTAACCATTGACGTTTGATCATTTGTTGAGTTATACAATAGGGAGCAACATAGGGAGCTTAGTGGCTTCATTGCCTCGTTGGTGTATAGAAGCCGACCGACTTCTGAATAATTCACAAGTTCTGTGTCAATATGTCTACAATTTCAATCAACCAAATAAACGCAAAAATCGGTAAGCGTCAGCTGACACTGGTTCATTGCTTTGCTCCTGCGATAATGCCATAAAATACATTTCAAGTCAGCGCGTACATTGTTTACGTCATTGTTTTCAGTGCTTGAATTTAACATTTGCCAGTTTTAACTGTCAATTACTCATTTTAGTGGAAGACCCTAATGTGCTTCGTTCCATCTTTTATGGCACTTTGACTGAACGATTTGTTATGTTCGTTCAAAGAGAGCACGAACTTCCAGTCAAATAAATTGGCCGGAAATATCTCTAAAATGGCCTGTGTCAGTAAACGAGCAAACTATAACTGTCCTTTATACTACTTTTAGTTCAACCATATATGCAGAAATTATGCATTTCCGGTCGATTTATGGTACATACAACCGCATTATTGAAGCGCCTTTGGATGAGTTGAAGGTTGCGGTGTAATAAAAGAGTATGAGGAAGACAAATAACAGTGAAATGGCGTTGACAGAATAAAGGGGGTGCTCGATGCAGTCGTGACACGTCTATAGCCATTGAAGGTCAAGCGATTGTCACATAATATCAGGGATCATGCAGATTATATTCTTCCCTACATCATAATGCTGCTAAGATTAACAATTATATACCTTGTCAGTAATCTCCCTTCAATATATAGCAACAAATATTCGGACACCAATGCCATGCAAATAAAGAACGCTCATGTGTTAACGATAGCCCTGTGTTATGAAAGGACACCGCATCTGCTGATATGGCGAACTGCATAGCACGGTACAGAATAAGGCAACTACATAGTTAAATCATTCCCTGTACAATTGTATGCCAAGTAGGGGCAGCGTGTTACACCTTGCACACATATAACAGACATATTAGATACGCGCAGGTATATCTTCCCACCTGTTGCTTTGGTGCAAGCCATGAAAATATTGCAGAAGAAAACAAGACGAACCAAAGCATGTCCGCACATTGATTTACTGGGATGTATTTATCGGTGTTCTTGTGATATTACTTTGTATAACAATGTTATTGAGCAAACGCAAGAAAGGTGAGAAACTATTTTGATAAAGCAGTATATGTATTACTCAGCATGAGACATAGATTGATGCAGCGGTCATGTCTTCTGACAAGTTATATTGCTTCAGTGTGTTGTCACTGTAGTGCGTTTAGCAACGCATGTATTGCTAAATCATGACATCATAATCATTGATACCAAAACATTCGGCTGGCGTGCCAACATATCAAAGCGTTCTTCTTGATGAGAGAAGCAATGGTTTTCTAACATTGTTGGCTTCTAAACATACGCTCAGAGAGCATATCCATCGATTCATAATATTGCATGCGGACTGATTTTAAGTTCTAAAATGAACTGTGAATAAAGTACAAGGTGTCGTTATTCAGTCTTGTTAGGACTTTCTGTCATGTAACAAATATCGTTGTTGTATCGTATGTCAGTTTCGGGTGTTGCTTGAGCCACATTACAGAATATATATCCATGGTTATTTTATTCATCACTAATTATATTACTGCATATTAAAAGAAATATTCGCTCTGCAGGGCAATCTGTCATTGTGGCTCACGGGTGTCGGCTCGATGTCTCAGGCCGAGAATACCGGTAAACCCCAAAATAGGCTGTAGTTCAGGCTGTGCGCGGTCAGAGCCCGATGCGAAGCATACTTGGTGTGCAAGATTTCGACGGGCCTGCCTTTTGAAAAGAAATGGTTAGTTTCGTATTGACATATCACGATTCGATAACTTATATGGCGTTTTCACAACAAATGTTAAATGTTATTCTTCCAGCATGACGAAGCTTCTGGTATAGTTTGCTAGTATCGCTTTTCTGTCAAATGGCCAGCCGATAAATGCGTCGCCAAGGATATTACATCTTTTAGAACGTTCAACCATAGTTCTGCAAATAGATTATAATCACTGTTAGGTTAGTAACGATGATATTGTCGATATATAAATATGTGCGGATCAGAGACAAGACATGTCACAGTTCCTCAGCATATCATCAATAAAGGTTTTTTCACCACAGCCGTGGAATAAAATGTCTTTGTCTAGTCGAATGATAATGCCTTGTCCTCTCATGAATCATCCCTGTACTGCCCCCTGGCGCCCTTTGAAGTGAATGGGCCATTATCGAGCGCTTCGCGACGTGATGGTTCTGTCTTAGCGTTCAATATTTGCTACATTTTGAAGTCGTTTTTAGGCAGCTGCTATTATATTTGACGCAACAAGCGGCATAGTGTAGGATAATAACGTTTGTGTACGATACACGGTTATGGCTGATGTTTTAGACGACAGTGCCACGTAGCTTCCCAAAAAATGTGTCTCTGTTTTAGACCACAGAGTTCGACGTCCTTGCAGTAAAATAGTGTATGCTCGAGCTTTTTTGAGTGTTGCCTGCCTGCCACAATATTGGGCAATTATTACTTTTAAGCACCACCGTGCGCAGTTACCAGTTACTGATGCGTCCACAAGGGGTAGTGTACTATGCCAACAATATATCGCACAATATACTGCATTGTTCCGTTGTGAACTTGGCCTTAACAGAACCAAGTTGATTCAAACTAAATGGAGGCAAATAAAGTGCCAATATAAATTATAATAAAATTGAGATTTGTAACACATCTTTCTCTGTGTAGCTCACTTTCCTAAATAAAGTATACGGTTCAATATTATGGCTCAATTTAGACTTAAATTTGGTGGCATCATATGTGTGAATAATAGTATGTACTCTCAAGCCTGTGGGGGAATAAAATTACAAGAGTGCTATTGAATCTACTGTATAGAGGTTATGTTCTTAGTGTCATCTCGTTATGATCACTGCATTTTGAAAGCGTAGGATTGGTTGTAATGTTTGACGTTATGTACTTATATTCAACCGTCCACATCGGGGCACCAAAAAAATTATATTGCGTACATCCAATATGTTAGATTGATATTGTCGATATATAAATATGTGCGGATCAGAGACAAGACATGTTTTTCGTTATGACAGTTGACTGCAATTCCCAGTACAATGAAAGCATTCCATTAAGTAGCATATGAAGCATGACGACGGTTCAATCTCCACTAAAACCGTCACAGTTCCTCAGCATATCATCAATAAAGGTTTTTTCATCACAGCGATGGAATAACATGTCTACAAAGGAAAAATGTATTTGCATTTTCTGGCATTTTGATACATTTTTGACCAATTGGCAAAAGTGTGGGCATATCACCGGTTGTATGGCTAACCTTATGTTATGATTGATATTAAATGTAAGGCATGAGTCGAGCGCTTAGAATTAAACTGTGATGATCAGAGCATCAACATATCACTGCCTTAAACATCCCAATGCTATGACCTTGACTGCATGGTATAACACTAGCTTTGGTGCCTGTGTTATAAACATTTTCGCTACCCCTCATTCCTTACAAGTTAAATGTCGCTATAACAGCTTTGCATGCGTCCGTATTGGTCGACCTCCGTATATTTTGTTTCTTGCATCTATTGATTGCAGTATATGCTCCATGGAAGTCTGAGTCGTCGCATAAGAAACATCTGAAAACGGTGCATAATTAGACAAATCACGACTATGTAACCCTCTAATGACCGCGTAGTGGGAGTCCTATATCTGCAGGTTGTTCTATATTGGCAGCGTCAAATAGAGGTAAAAATATAGAATTAAACACAGCGTCGTATTGATTATTTTAGGAATCCTTTTGAATCAACCCGGCTATATCAAAGGAATTTGCTTACGGTCTTGTAATTTAGGGTGAACCTCGTGGTGCTCATGCTTGATTGCAATTGCGGCTCCGATGTGTGTAATTAGAACGACCCATGCAATTTCAATTAGCTTTGTCCCAAATTACATCTGTGGTCGTGCCGTCGCTCTGGTCTTGCTAATTGATACTTCGCAAATGTATACACCCAATGGCACAACGTTTGTAAACGTCGTAATGATAGATGCAGTAAAATATATTCTTCGTGATGACAGATCTATAAACATTCTGACATTATGCTATTACACTGTACTGATGTAAGTATGCTAAATCAATATTCTAAATTAAATCTATACCTGATATCTGTAACTCTGTCTTCAACATTAGAGGTACCTTTACGACTATGTTATGGTGGTTTTAAATAAGATGAGACATTGTTGTTTTTACGTTATACATCACAATGAATCATGCTTCATTTTGTATCGTTTTACTCGTGTAAAAGATAATTAGTGCATGTTCTCATGAATGTTTTCAGATTAGCAAAAGCTAAATGCTTATCTCCCTAATGTGTTCCCATAATTATTCGAGCAACAGCGCTGTGCATTGCAGAGGGGTGAATTGTTTACAGCTCTTATGGTTGAACTTAAGGCGTTCAAAGGAAAATAGTAAGTCAAATAACAATCGCTTCATCAATTGAGACAGCTTGAATCATCGTCGGCGTTGTTGCCGGAATCTTAACCTGCCTCACTCCCCTGACCATATGGCGTACATGAACTGGGTTATATTTACCGCTGTATTTCTGCAAATGCACTGCCCCTTCTGCCCCTTTGTGATTTTGTAACATTCTAAAACGGGGTTTTCTGGGCTTTTCATACTTGTATATGTTGTTTGGAAAGTCGACATATGCCGATCTTGGTTGGTGACACTGCGATTATTTCTTAACCACTACGAGAAGGTCATACGATACAGTAATAGCAATAGTTGTGTGCAGGCAGTTTCTTTATTACCACGGAGCAAATAACAAGTATTCACGAACAAACAAACAAAGCCATCAGATATATTGATAGTGTTTGTAATAAGGCATAACAATATCAAAGAATCATATGATATTTCATATGTTTGTTAAAGTATGTCATTACAAAGGCCCTGGCACTGGCCTGGAGTCTGTTTATTGAATTATATCAAGCTTGGTCGCATTGCGGTGACAGCAACGTCCAAAGCATTATAAAGTGTTGCAAGTTCAATCAAATCAGGCACGCGACTGATTATTCATATCCACCGTTGTAAATTTAGCAGACGTTGCTGTCAGGGAGGTAATATGGTCAACTTTGCAATGTTGTGTCGAATGAAGCACATCTTGTGTCACTAACTTACACAGGTGCTTCAATAGTCTCTCTTTTGATCTCTACTAAGCCCATACAAATCATCAATTGAAACCCGTTAACTTCATTCTTGTTTTAATTAATGAGTTATTTTTACAGTATTTTCGAAATTAATAGGTTCACTTTACTGTTACCTTTCCCTGCATTGTATCATCTGGAAGAGCTGGGCTTGTTTGGAAGTCGGGTGCTTATTTATAGCTCTTTCGGTGTCACCTGCGGCAATGGATGGCAAAATGTATTGGTGGAATATTTATATGCATTAGCCATACCATCCTGTATTTCCAGTGTATATTTAGTTACATAGAATATATGTTTCCCGATAACTTAAGTATGCTTTACAGAATCTCGAACAGTGTACGTAATTAGGCGCTTACTGGCAAAGGGGTCAAAATTCCAACATTTGTAACATTCCTAATATTTATCTCTCTGTCTGCGGTCGGTGGGACAACGCATGCTACCAAACATGACAACAAAACCTTGTAAACCGATGTATGTCAAATAATTATTTTGTTAAAGAGAGAGAGAGAGAGAGAGAGAGAGAGAGAGAGAGAGAGAGAGAGAGAGAGAGAGAGAGAGAGAGAGAGAGAGAGAGAGAGAGAGAGAGAAAGAGAGACACAGAGAGAGACAGAGACAGAAACAGAGACAGTGACAGAGACAGAGAGAGATGGAGAGATAGAGAAAAAAAGAGAGAGTGTGAGGCAGAGAGAGAAAAGGTTATGGCTAAGGTCTCCTGCGCGCTTAACGAGTTCATGTAATCGATGCCACTGATAACGTCATAATGTTTCATATAATGTTTCCTCTGCTGATCGCATTTTTATTATTAATGAGTCACGATACCACAAATCTCGATTGGAAAACCGAAAGGGTACATTCAGTTAGCGATATAATATTACGCTACTATACTCATCACCACGTGAAGGCTATTTATGCTTTGACTTCCTGTTATGCTATCATAGCAACTACATACCCGGTGCAATACGACGTTTTGTCACAAAAATGGTATAGTCAAATCACTGTGTTGCAGCTGATTAGGCGTTTAGTCTTGGTGTGTAAAGCTGAGATTTCATAGCATGTTTGCGATACATATTTCATGTCAGCTGATTCATACTGCAAACGATATTGGATACCTACTTTATTAACGCTGTTCACGACGATTATTTGGCACTTCTGACGGCAGATCCATGACTGCATTAGCTAGTGTATTGATTTAGTCCCGTAATTAGAACCATCACCTTCTAAGGTTTAACCTTGTACCTATATATCCAAGCTTTATTGGTACGCATTTCGGCAACATGTTCCAGAACAATAAAAGTACACTACCGCATTGCGCTCCTTGAAATGCTCCCCGCGGTGCGTAGGCGTTGGGAAAGTGGACGTGCGGGTCCGCTGTTACTGTTGGTTTAGGCTATATTTGGCTGGTGGGTGATGAATTTCTGCTGTTCATAGCTCTGTCCCAGTATGGTATTAGGCAGTGATATATCATTGGACTGAACAACATATGACTAAATTACAACGGTGTTGGCCTCGCAGTTACCCCGCAGGAAAAGCAAGCAAGCATACGTTAACTTGGCTGCTATATCGAACGCAGCGAAACATAAGTTGTCGTGCAGTTACAATTATAATCTCATGCATATCTGCCAATTCTGAGTCGATGTTTCTTGCTGGCGGTTACAGTTCAAGGCAATACATAGTCTTACGGCCATCAAGCAATTGACGGAGGGCGATCACCTTCAAAGCTGCATTGAGATTCAAACTAGCCCGAGTCAAACGGAATGGCTGAGTCTGTCGCAGCATCGGTGAGGTGCTTTGCAATGATAACATGGCTCTTAGGTGAAGCCCATTGCTAGCCAAGCATATATCGTTAGCAAATAGATCCAGGTGCATATATCTCGTTAGCAAATAGCTCGATCAAAGGTGCTTTAATGCATACTGGATTCAGCATTTATATTGCAGCCGGCTCTTCCCGGTTTGTTTTGCAAATACCAACTGCTGTCCCCAGTGAGACAGAATGTGCGAAATTGGGATAACTTTCCGGTTAATTGCGGATACTCAGATATGACCATCATTTGCAAATAGCTACAAACCCATTAATATTTCATCCATGTTATCGTAATTGATTGAAAAACATATGATGAGGCTATAGGGGTAAGGATTGTGCTTACTAAGCAATTATCGTAATGAGGTGATACACTGATTGTGATGCAGCAGTTATAGTGTACTTTGACTGTCCCCGAGGCAGCTATGTTCTTGTGTATGCTACAATGATATATGTACCTTGATACCTGCCGCAATGGGCCCATATCTTTCCGTACAAATAAGAATAATTGAATAGTTTATGAAGGCAATACAGCAGGCAAGCTCAGCACACTCGCTTTCACACGTAGTAAGCGTGTTGTTGGCATCTTTTAAATCATGTGCATTTTATTAATGATTGAGGATTTCTGTCTGTCTGTGTAATGTCAGTAAATGTAGACTTTAGAATAATTATTCCATTTATGGGTACCACAATTAGTATTCCGTAGAGATAGATATGCTTTACATTTTGCAGTTACTCTGTTTAAAACAGACTAGTACAATAAGAAATAAGTCCGAATGATATTATGTAATGTAAACAATTTGGAAGTTCTATAGAGACTATGATTGTATAATAGAGAGAGAGAGAGAGAGAGAGAGAGAGAGAGAGAGAGAGAGAGACAGAGCGAGAGAGACAGAGAGAGAAGCGCGCAATGAAACGACTACGTTTACATCAAGTTTTGCACATGTTGCAAAAGATGGTAGTTAGGTATTTTATCTTAAAATATTCCCAAAGCTATCAGTACGGTGCCGAGAGACTTGTCGATGTTACCTCGATTAGTTAGATAAGCTTCATTTACAATGTATTCTCCCGAAGGATATTTGTCCTGAGGCATGATAACCAGCAGATATTGAATTCGCTGTGCGTAATGGTTTTTCTTCTGACAAAAGTAGTGTTGACCCTTGAAGATATTTGTTATAAGTGATCAATGATAGCAGCTATGTGTAAGTTATAGGTAAAGCAATCTTAATTAACAGTGATCACAGCTGGTAGTTAACGGGTGATGTAAACATCCAGCTACTTAATAGATATCCTTGATCTAAGTATTGCCATCACCTCTGTCCTAACCTTTATTGAGCAGAATACAGCTATTTTATTAAGTTCACTAGCGCAGCACCTATTGCATAGGAAACTTATGCATAAACGATCCATCCTCTTATTCTCCTCTTGTCCTCAGAACCGTGCTTTCAGTATCTGAAATAAATAAAAAAAACTAAACAGCCTAGGTTGCCGTTTATAAGCTTCTCATGTATACTCGGTTTGCTTGGGAACTAGCTACCGGTTTTCGCCATTCTCTCTGAAAGAGTTTTATATTTGCTATTGCCACATTCGGTTGAACCCTTGTACGGCTAAGTACTTTAACGACACGAATGATAATACTAGACTCAGCATCACCGGAACCAATTCATTACCGCGTTAGGTTCGAAATATTCTCTGCGGAGAAGGCTGTGCAAATGAACATCAGCACGCAATAGCATTACTAGTTGCCGTATAATGGCGTAAATGTCTACCGCACAGGGCGTATAGTACAAGCTTGTTGAATGGGGCGTATACAAACCGCCCATCCCAAATAACAGGCCAAATTATGTTGCCATGGTACAGAATGGCAGTTCGCTAGGCTCATTAGCTCGAACAGAAGATCGCGCTGACTGTTGTGTTCCATTGACATTCAACAGCAACATTATGCTTTGTGGTAAAGCTGTTAAGCCATTTCCATTCATTGTCTGGTTATGCGCCGATTAATTAAAAACGCCACGTCGTTTATGTCATGTGCTTTCTGATTGCATCGACCTATGGAATAATTTGATGGTTGCTCTCTGGTCGATTCGAGATCGATTGTTGCTACGTCTCATTTGAAGTGGGTAAAGTGACTTCCAATATGGCCTATTGTGTGTGTATAAATATAAGGGGGTGAGAAGATAAAATACCCTCCTTGTTTGTGTTCTTTGGCGCACATCAATCCAAAGTTGCCGTTAATAATAAGCAAGCTTTGAAAAACAAATTAGTTGTAGCAGTATGATATAGTTTAATACCGTCTACTATGACGACGACATTAGAGAACATTAGGATTTAATTTAATAGGCGGTTCTAAGTGTAGGTGCATTTGATTATGCAGATTGATAGCTGAATATTTGTACTTGACAGAGACAGCCAGTAATATAATCATACGATAATGTTTTAAACAAAATATTGACGACGAATGGTTCATGTATGGCCATTTAAATATAAAGTTTCAACGAATTGTAATGTTTAACTTACGTTGAAGATCAGTTTGGATAGGGTGCTAGGAGGTGTCGCACTGAATAGCGTTGTCTTTGTAGTAATAATCACTGGTTTTGATTAAATATCCACGTGATATCTATAATTCAGCTTATTACAGCAATGACCATTATATCGGCATAAAATGTGATCTACTTAATTAAAAACTGCGTGAGCAAATTATTTAAGGATGTGTATGATGCCAGGCAATTGTATGCTCTGCAATGTAATGAGTATGCTGTGGTGCGTGCATAAAGAATAACGATGTATGTGCTGAAGCAATAGAGAGTTCAATCTTCAACTCATATGCTTCTGAATAGCTATATTCGCGTAGCCTTAGGCCATCATTAGCACAGGTGTTGCGGTATTACAATACTCTTGTAAAGCCAATTTGATTGGTTTATATTGTCGTTCGACCCCTAACAGAATGGAGCCTAATTGCAGATTAGCCTCTGGCATATAAGGCAAGTTGGAAGGGCAATGACTGTTTCGGACTTGAGCTATTACAGACAACTATTGACAATGTAGATGCTCGAATACCTGCTTTATTGTAAAACACGAAAAAATTAAAATATACGATGACATATATACGATGAGTTTAATACCAAAAGAGTTTTCGTCAAATGTCAAAATATTTGTTGCGTGCATTAAATTGAAATCCTATTAATGTAGTCATCCTGCTATTCTATATTGCAAAAAGAGGGTTTTTAATTAAACATTTGCTGATAATATCTTAGAGTCGCCACTCTTTTTGTACGAAATCATAGAGTTGCTTGGTAAGTTCGCGCATATGCATTCTTATTCTTTCTTAAAGTATTTATAAATTGTACTTGTTTTGTAGTTGACGTTTCTCCCATAAAATAAAAATAGGTTGAGAGTAACCTCACAGCCGAACCGTGGATTTATATGCAATAATTGTGAGATGAGAAGCTGCTTATTTAAAACGTATCGTCATGATACGCTAATCCGGAATAATGCGCTCGATATGCATGAGCTGCCCAACCTCCTCCGATCTGCAGTATCATGTCGAGATCAAATTAAAGCCATGTATAGGTGATGTTAAGGGGTGAGCCATGAACTTGGCAATTTGCCAATGCTTCTAGGAGCTTAGACATATCATTGCTTTAAAATGCTAATTATGATTCAGCAAATTTTTGCCACTTCCTGCTAAGCCTTGTTACAATATTATCAATCGGTAATAACTTGCTTCAGTGTATTTGGTTTGGAATATTATAGCAGTTGCTGTTGCTATCGTAAATGACTTTGGCAAAGGGTGTGCTAATAAAAAGTCATTGCGTTGGTTTGCATCTTCACAATGGTTGCATTCCACAATCGTTTATGGTTTAGCCAGCAAGGCGTTTACTAGAACCATAAAAACACTTCATACAATTTGGTTCTTGAATCCACCGGTATAATGCTTTGTGAG
The DNA here is from genome assembly GCA_034190875.2 of Urechis unicinctus. Classification (NCBI taxonomy): domain Eukaryota; kingdom Metazoa; phylum Annelida; class Polychaeta; order Xenopneusta; family Urechidae; genus Urechis; species Urechis unicinctus. The sequence goes on along the minus strand of CM067354.1, from coordinate 46,962,172 downwards.
TAGGCCTGGAGTGAAGAGATTGCAATTCATGCAGAGCGTAAAGCTTTCAAATTATTCTCTAGTCGCCACTCAATCTTCATTCTCATTGACATAAATTTCCAAGGCCAGCCGTTGATATTTTTCATGGCATGTAGCTTGGTTTTCTTCTGGAGTGTAAGTCGTTTGAGAAAAATCCGATTGCTGACAAACAGCACTGTAACATCTATAAAAAAAGCACTTTTTGTCCTCTAACCGGGTGGCTCGTTTCCTGTATATTCTGTGCATAAATAATACATTGGCTCTGCGAGGGGAAACGAAAGGGTCACCAACCGTTTTGTTAAGCAATCCGCCAGGAATAGCAACCGTCGCCCATAGAACGGATGAACATTTTAGGGTATAGAAGAAAGCCGCAGCGCAATCTTAAATGATGATGTTCTTGCAATAACCAATGACCACCACTGGCGGTATCTGAACTTATGCATTAACGGTTGGTGATAACATTCATTTTAAACCAAATTATATCACAAACTTCGTCGCCAACCTTGCGTCCCCGATATGAGCAATAAGTGTTTGTGTGAACCGCTTCATTATGCAGCTACTAAATGACAAGCGTCGGTATTATCTACCTCGTCACCTAGCGATTGGTTGTTCAACCACTTTCAAATTAGGGTCAATTTAATCTTTGATCCTGGTTTTTCAGATGCCTTCAATACGTGTTGTTTCTGGTTTACAAGATGCATCCCATGCCTATCTCCCTCGTAGTAACAGACGGCGCCAAATACCTGTAGTGCTAGCAGGCGAAAACCTGTAACTTACGTCTTGAGGTCGTATGATGCTGACGAAAATTGAAGTGTGAGCGCAATGGTGTAGTGTATCATCGTGATAATAAACTATAACTGAAATAGCTTCACTTTGTAAAAAGTTATACATAACGCTATTTCATCTGGACATGGCTACAGTGCCTTAAATCTATCTCATGCAATCACCAAAGGTTAGGCATGTTGCAAATATCACATGAACATGACTTCTCAAAGCTATATGTCAGTCAACAATCTCAAACTAAACACAATGTTTGCCAGTATTAAGCTGATATCAGGAGGATGCAGCACCTGTAAGAATTAATACTGTAACAAATATCCCATTTTACCATATATCAACGTTAATGTATGATGCAAATGTCTTCTGGACGTATTGACTATCATGTGCACTGAATATCATTCCTTAATCCCAAGCTAGTTATCACGATATCTGGTATCATTTAGCTGATATCAGGACAACATACTGAGAACTGATACTACCACTAAATTCGAAAGTTTTGCTAGATTCACTTGTCACATAGATATCTGTGTCAACGGTGATATGTGACGCAAATGTCATATGAACATGACTTGTGGGCGCTAAATGTGAGTCATTAATCTCAACCTGAACCCTTCGATATCGGACAGTATTTTGCTGATAGCAGAATATGCATTATCGGTCAGAATGATTTTGTGTCAAAATTTTACGTTTGAAAATATGACGTGGACATGCTGACTGTGCCGTAAATGTCTCTTGTAAATCCCAAGCTAGTAACTATGATATTTGTCATTTATATAGCGGTTATCAGGACGACGTGCATGGTATAGGGTTGCTGGTTTCTGTGCGCATATTCTTTTTCATAGTTTTCAGACTGTTCCTGCATCTGTACTTTTGGCCTGCATGCTAAGAACAGTAAAAACGATTTATTGGTAAGCGGTATGACGCAACTGTCCAATATTAAAATAGAAATGTAACGATCAACACAGTCATTTACGGCTAGTAATTACTCTTCTAGGCCACAACGCTGCAAAAAGACATCGACTCCAATTCATCAACGAGGTTTTATTTCATATCTTGGCCTCTCTTTATCCTTTTGAAATATGTCACAAAATAACTTTTAATCTCAGACTTGATTGGTTAGCTGGTTTTGCGTTAACTAAAATGGTGGTATATTACATTGTAAAGTTAAATTTAGAATGAATACCGTTTCTTCTTTGATGAGGAGTTGGCGCCTAGGTGTCGAATGTTGTCCGGCTGATCTATGAGCTGAAAGACCAAAAACCATATCACTCCAGTTACACCGATTTAATGAGTACAAACAGAGAATTCATTATTCACTGTAAAATGACCCATACATCATCCAATCACATTGCCATCTTGATTTTGGCCAGATTATGCTTGAATGATTTAAGGTAGATAATGTTTGTTTGCTACGATATAACGAATATAGCTTTCGGATATCAGCAACGACCAATTTACGTTACATAATTGAACACGCCCCAATAAACATCCTTAGCACTCACCATTGCTTTTCTTATCACTTGTCTTGTGTTGACAATTGACAATTTGTTTAACGTTTTCCCGTTACATTTGCATAGAATCAGGATGTGTTTGTAAATATTAGCATCACGTGAACACTCGAGACTTATTTTGCGTAGATGAGCCTGGTGAATGTCAACTAAAATATGGGATAATAAAGCCTTCTTGATGTTTTATATTTGTTTATGTTTTGACTCAAAGGGTGTGAGTGCGATATAATATTTGACGGTGTTCCAATCAAAAGATGAGTTTGAATTGTACATAAATTATTCAGCGAGTGCATAACGTGACAACGCACCAATTAACCCACCAGCGGGGTCTCAGTTAAAGACTGGGCCGCGGCCATATTTCTACCTACCTGCTTTGTTAAAACATATACTTAACGTTGCCCTCAAGAAAGGTTTTTTAATTGCGTGCATTTCGACAATATACGATGCCTATAAATAATAAATTAGCACGAGCTGCCAACATAAACCATTGACCAATACAGCCACATCCATGCAGAAACACTAGCATATGCTTTTATGTTCTTTGTGTGGACATGATAGTAGGGCCAGCTAAGTAACGTTTTCATACCGAGCGTAAACGCAAATATTAATATACATTGGTGGTTAATATCCTCACCTCAATAATTTGAGCTTTTTAGCGATTAAATATATACAGCTGGGTGTTTCCATAATTGTAGATTTTTCACCACAGCTTCGGAAAAAACGAGAGAGAAGCTATAAATCGACAGGTAGAGGCGCAAGGTTGACAATATCTTCTCCCTGATTGATGTTTTATAGAACATTCATATGATGGGATATGCTTTTAATGAGCAATTATATAAATTTACAGATACTGGGTCACAGAGTCACAGGGTTAAGATACTTGTCAAAACGACATACCTCAGACCAACTCTGAAACAGGTGATCAACAAAACAGCATCACTGTCGCAACCTCGAGTAACGGATACACAACATATGCAGATGACAATAAGAAGCGAGAAGTTTATTTAGTGTCAATAAACATTGACCCCGAAATGCAAGGGAGCAACGTAATGCAAGAATATGAATGATGTCCCAAATAAGGCAGCATATTTTTTCTTGATGATATTGCTGGAAAGCATGAATTAGAGAGGCAAATGCTCGCCCTTTAGAGAAAATCATCACTTGACCGGACACCATAATAGCGCAATAAGGTTTTTACCCATCACTCTTGTAGGCCTGAGCGCCTTGAAATATCCATTTGATACGCAACATGATGTAATCTGTCAACTCGCCCTTGCTATGGCTCGTGAAGATTGTCGCTGATATCCAACTAGCCCCAAGCCTAAATGATAATGGTGAAGCCCTCTAAACTCATTTAACCAGTTCACCAACATATGTTCATGCATATGCCAGGACCTTACTTAAGTCACAATGTACTACGCGTGGTGTGACCTAACAATAGTAGACGCGTAGAGACTATACTCGTTGTTAAAGGCGTTTCGTCTTATCAGCTACACGCGGGGGCCCTGTCCGCGTATTAAACGTGATTGCACTCCTCTGCTTCGCAATAGCCAGAAAGGTCCACAATGCCAACCGCTTTACTGCACTGACGAGGTTATTATGTTAATTTGAGACAGTATTAGCAAAAACCCTATACAACCCTTGTGTAAGACAAATTAGCAAGGGCTTTGAGGCGCATGTCGGACCTATGTTCCACCCTAAAACTATCTTACGCACATTCAACATACAAATGCCGTTCATCGCTATACATATATGGTGTGCTTAAGTATAAATCAATCAACTTTGCCTACGCCACTCTAATTACGCACAATAAGGATAAACAAAATAAACAGGCTCCGGATACAGTTAGTGCAGACGAAATATTTTTCCGCCTGTGGCTGATGAATAAGTTGCAGTAACTGAAAAAACATGCGAAGGAGGTGTGATTAAACATTAAGGTAGATGACTACAAGAAAAATTGTGTACACTGCATGACGCTTTTCAGAGAATTCACTTGCATAAATTCAAAAGTGGCTAATAAATAAGAGACACGGAGATGAATAATAGCTACCAGCATGGTCACTTAATAGTCGGCCATTGGTTTGTTATCATGAATGTATTGATGACTCTATGGCGAAGTCAAATAGGCTGTTCGGCGTAATCAACTTAATTATCCAAATCGACTGCATGTGCTGTGTACAATGGCTGATGTTTTCAAACAATTGTTTTCTAAGTCGAGTAATTCAATCGCAGACTTATGTTCGCAAACTCAAGCTTGAAAATGGCGGTCCAACAGTAACATTTCCAAGAAAATGCTATCACAAACATAAATAAGATCTCGTATGTTCTTAAAACGAACCAAAACATAATCAGCGGTTTGTATTTTATGACACACCGATTTTTTAAGGAATATTCAAATTATTCACGCTGCAAGCTGCTTTCGTAAAAATGAAGCGGTAAATTCTTCACAAACAATCGGGTCGCTTTTGAAAAACTTTTGTTTCCAAGAAAGCGAGGCATCTTGCTGTAGTCTAGATCCGAATGAGGAGTGATTTGCGGGATAATCTGAGTGGAAGGGAGTTTCCAAGCGAATAAAATAGTCATGCACGATTGTTCATGTAACAGATCAAATTCTTAGACTCAATTAATAAAACAACGGCGCCAAGATTGCTATTATTGAATATGAGGAAAGAAGGTACCAGACCCCAGTTTATCAATACACTTCATGATAACATGGCAGATATTGACAGTGCACTAACGGCAATGTTTGTATTGGCAATAAACACTCCATTTTATGCGCCAAAGATAACGACACGTCACGTCATAGACAAATGACGTGCTGTGTCCCAGATACGACGGAATTCCACTGGACTGTCAAACAACCGGTTCATTCGAATAGATAGGCTGCTTTGGTTGTGTGCTCCTTTAATTCTGTGAGTATAGCACTTTACGTCAACAGTGTTAGTGCAATTCGTTTTTGCGCAAAAAAACCCAAATACTCGGAAATTTGCTTAAAGGTTATCCATGGTTGGTAGTGCGCAAAGAGACGATTAATACACCAGACGCATTTTTCCGGATGACAATAGTACGTGTCTAGCCAGGTAAACAAAGCAAAGCAGGTTCCGCCCGTTGGTACACAGTGCCACATCATCATATGGATGGACTGAAATACATAATGATTAGTTTGATTTGCGCAAAATATTGTATTTCTGAGGCAAACCAGTCACGGATGCTTTTTCGCTGCAGTCATAAATAAATATTTAACCAGCCGCGTGAGACAATACTCGGCATATTAGAAGTCACTTTTATCAATATTTACTTAAAACTGATAACACATGTCCATTGTAGCTGGCAGTTGTGTAGAATTCATCATGGCCTACTGTATTTTCAAAGTTGGTCTTCAGTCAATTGCGTGTGAGCAATCATGCATATAGCCATGCCTCAGGAATCACAAATAAGCGCCAGATCATATATCGGGCATCTAGTGGAATAAAAGGTTTAGATGATGAACCGTGACAAAAAAAGTTATGCGTTGGCAACACTGTTGACACATTCGCAATTAATCCAGTAAGCAACTTACCATATTGCAAACAATAGCTATCCTTGAGAATGCAAGTGAGTCTACCATTTCGAAACGTTTTGTCATACCTCATTTCCTATCTGATAACAACATATATAACGACTCTGCAAGGCATGCATACTAACAAAGGCAATGTACATTTGCTAACCATACATTAGGTTTACACATTATAATGAAATCATGTGGATAGTGTGCGCCAAATGCTACATCGAGGTAGTCTGTTCGAGACATCAAAGAGCTAAGGTATCCGGTTCAGCGAAGCTATTCGTAT
>CM067354.1:46946036-46951036 GCA_034190875.2 Urechis unicinctus | reverse complement strand
GCCGATTTATACGGTTAATCAAAGGACCCGTATCACACAAAACCAGGTGTACACCTCAACTCAATATGTACATAATTTCTGTAAAAAAACAGCGATGTTTTGAGTATCTTTTCGACATATTAGGCTTTACTCATCAGCAGGGGTATGAATTAAAGGTTTGGGTCGCTATGGGTGACTCATTCTTCAAATGTTATCTCCGATATGCAATGCTTATGAGACATTCGTAGTTTAATCGGCTGACATATAATCACGTGATAATAACTGTGTATTGACTTGATGAAAACTACTGTGTTTCAAGAGGCTCGGATCGGTTCGCGGTAATGCAGCAGGGTGGGTTTGCTAAGCCGCTGTGGACTCATATGATGTTATCCGTGTGCTAATCACAATGACGAATCATCCGATGACTCTGTTCTGTCAAAGGCATATTAGTAACAAATATACATCAGAAATTTAGTTCCTGATTTCCAGCTGGGATTGATAACGTTCCTGTGGTTCGTGGTGTCGCTGGCGCCATTGCAAGATCAATCAATCTGCGAATGCTACATTAAATCAGGGATTATTTGTCACGCAATGGAATCAATGTGAGTTAAGAGCTTCCCGCGGATAAAGACACACATAGTTGGACAATTTTGCGACAAAAATATTGTGTTTTTATGTAAGTTTAATACATCGGATTAACCCTTCAAAAATGTCGACGCAAGAACACGCTGCTTGATAGAGCAAATTGCCAAGAAGCCATGATAAATCAGTCATATAATCAGAATAAACAGTAATGCAGTTGCGTTTTCCGATTTAAACGGTACTCAAACAAGTGGCTTTGATTAAGTGTTTGATATAAGCGGATGTAAGCACGTGAACTCGATGGCCAGTGAAACACCATTACAATCAGTACCTTGGAGAGTCAAATTTGCAACACTTGGTGGAAATTATTTTCGAGCATTATGAAGACACGTTTTGTCTCTGATATGTATTTGGTTTATCGGGTTTTATTGTGACCATTCCTTAGTCGGCGGAATCTATCTTAGCCAATAGTTGCGAATGCAGTGCCAAATGCAAGGAAAGCATGACGACAGGACTGAACATGACATCCTGTTACAATCCAAGACCATCAACGTATAAGCAAAATAAAATTTAGAATCTACGTATATGATCGCAATACTGCTGTTGACATAATGCATTCCAGATTTAACCCCAGAGTGAGGGCAAGAAACTAGGCTCATGACATACAACAACGCCTATATAGCGCTAGAGGAATGCTCAGACGGACGTGTACTAGTTTCTGAATTAAACTTCATTAGGTACATATTCGGCCCCATATATATTGATGCATATTAACATATACATATATATATATATATTTATATTTACATATATATATATATTTGTCTGCAGATTACTGTGCGAATTGTCAATCCTGCGCGCCACACTAGCTTCCACTTGCTGCCGAGGTAACTAAACTGCGTAGGTAAACTGCCCCTCAAGCTGGAACAAAATGTCTGCGGTTCACAAGAATGGTAAAAGAACAAATATCATGGTGACAAATCCCCGACTCGATTTACCACTCAAAGAATATTTAACTTTCTGTGTCACTGCCGACGTTTTGTCAGCAGAGAACAAATTATAGATGATGCCATATGTGGAATCACCATGGTTACGGTAATTACTGATAGCCTTAGGTGCCCTTCTTTGAGTGACATTGGCAATATAATCTGATAGCACAAAGAAAAAACAAGTATTACACCAAGATATCGGAGAAAGAAATCAATTAGGCTAAATATGCCGTGTCCAGCTGCGACCACGGTAACGTTGATGTGAGAGTTTCTTTCAAATAATCCAACGTAATAAATTCCATTGGGGCTTTCATAATGTATATGCTTTAGGGATGGGATAATTGATTTGTCTTTTTGTAATTTAGATCGTCTTGCATGAACGAATGAATTCGAGTTGTCTTAGCTGACAGAGCCTGGCGCGTAATATGCAATAAATGATGAAAATGTTGAATGATAAGGTCATATGGAGGAAAGCAATTGAAGAAGAAAAAACATATATGAGTTAGACAGACTTAAGCGACTGGCATATAACCAATGGCCAATGCATATAACGATGAGTGTAACTCACGCCACCGGATTTGCTTGAAGTTCCCCTTCACCACATGCAGTGCATATCACGACCGACTAAACATAAGCATCAACATAACAATATGACTGAAATAAACGACCTTGCCTCAAATAGCATTGAAATTAACATGATGCAAACAAAAGGCGTATGTAATAAAAGTTATGTACCGGTGTTTGGTCGCGTTGATAATTTTATATATAGGCATTGCTATCCTAGACTCGAATTTGATCTAGTTGATCTTGGTGGTATTGATTTTATACATATTCGTCAGTTATAGCTAATGCACATAATAAGTGTTTCCTCCGCAAAAGTTTTACTCAGATAAGAATTTCGCACTAATGTAACACTAGAAAAGAAGCCAACGTATACGATAACACACATATATTAAGTATATATATATATGTTTATATATATGTATATACATGTACTTAATATATGAATATGTATATATTTATAAATATAAATATATGCATAGATATATTTATGCATAAATACATTTATAATCCCTCTATATCTCACTTTCTGTCTAAATTGTATATCTGTATCTAAGCATATGAATATATATTGTATACATTTATAAATAAATATTATATGTATATATATGTATTTATAGATGTAAGCCTGTGAGTGTGCCGGTGTCTTGCGAACGTGTGCATGTGCTACACATGTTACCCTCTGATATTATGTACGCTGATTAATCTAATCCATTCAAGGGCCACATACTTTCAACTTTTTCCATTAGCGTAACAACTAAGTAAGCCAGCATACATGTATATGCCTGTAGTATATCTACATATTAATAGATCACGCATACGCGTCATCGAGTTATGATTAGATAACTGATTAGATATGTGCACACGTGTGGGACAAGTCGGCCTCGCACTTTGTTAGCCCACGTGAGTACGACTCATACCCGACTGGCCCCTGCCCACTCCATGATAATAATATCAACACAGGTGGGCCACGCTGGGTGGTTTCTTGATCCTGCAGACACAAATCTAAACGCGAACCTTGCATAAAACAGTTGAAGAACGATGGCGAGGACTGAATGACATTTGACCAATGTTTATTTTAGGATATATATGATGTATGTTGGCGATCTGGACGATGGTATAAACAGCCATCGATTAGTACGGCTGATGTAATATATAAATAGATTGTATAAGCCTGTGAGTGTGCCGGTGTCTTGCGAACGTGTGCATGTGCTACACATGTTACCCTCTGAGTCGGAGAACGAACGTAATGTACGCTGATTAATCTAATCCATTCAAGGGCCACATACTTTCAACTTTTTCCATTAGCGTAACAACTAAGTAAGCCAGCATACATGTAGGTTTCGGCCTATATATGCCTGTAGTATATCTACAGTTGTGTTAATTGATCACGCATACGCGTCATCGAGTTATGATTAGATAACTGATTAGATATGTGCACACGTGTGGGACAAGTCGGCCTCGCACTTTGTTAGCCCACGTGAGTACGACTCATACCCACCCAACTGATAATAATATCACACAGGTGGGCCACGCTGGGTGGTTTCTTGATCCTGCAGACACAAGTCTAAACGCGAACCTTGCATAGAACAGTTGAAGAACGATGGCGAGGACTGAATGACATTTGACCAATGTTTATTTTAGGAGAATATTTTGCGATGCAAAATGGACTCATAATGTCTGGTGCTATCCGATTAGTACGGTATAAACAGCTTCAATAGACAAATATATGCTGCCCACGCAAACAAAATCGGGACATAACATAAAGTGAATTCATCTAACACAAACTTTTCCGGACGAACGACGTATGATACGTGTATGGAGCTGCTATAAGTCACAACAAGTGACATGTGAAAGATTTTGTTGCTGTCATAATACTCTGGTTGTCCGTGAGAACAATCAGAAAATGTCGCAACATAATCTTATAGGAAACGAATAGACCGGACCGTAACTGGTCACCAAGTTGTTGTTAATGTCGAATGACCACACGAATAAGGCCGGGCGATGTCGAAGGATTCGGGTCAACACATTGTACGATGGGATAATTCAAAATTCCTGCAATATTGGTAGGTATTCTCATAACAGTATTTATTAATCCCTCGAAGACAATAATTCATTTTGCGGGATTATTATATTATCTGGTAGGATAAACTCATAACCGCACGGCTAAATTCATTTACATCCGCGAGATAAATCAGCTTTTGTGACCCTTTCTCGCCTAAGTTTGCCAATGTGTATTTGAACGTACAGAATATTTGTTTCAATTATGATAACCCGGTTTTATAACATATTTTGTTCCGTCTGTCATAGAATAAAAGTCTTTTGTTATAGCAAATTGCAGACGATGTTACAACAAACCACTCAATGCAGAAGGTTGTAAAACTTATCTGACACACTAAACGTTTTGGGGTAAGATTAGTTTATTAAATATGCAAATGATGCAAAAACTGATTTCCCTTGGCACTTGCTATTACTATTAGCATGATAAATCTTCTGCGAGTTTCTCGACTGACTATTTCTTTTACCCCCGCAATAAATGGCTTGTGTGGCAATGGTATCAATAACATGATTTATCTGACGTGATAATAAGCTGATGTATTTATTACGTAAGATCAATAATGAATGTTGAATTTTATATCTTATCGATATGCCTGCAATGAGATCTGACGATAATTTACCGATCATAAATTAATGCATGCCGCCAAAAAAAGAGAAGGCCGAAGTAATGTGATATCACTGAATTCTGCATAAATCGACCACCTATGAACTCAGTTTTTTGTTTGCAGATTTTGAGGCTGGGATCAGAAAAAGGAACAATCGCCTACATTGATTTGTCCGTTATTGAACCTTAGCGGTATAAAAAATGGCATACATCTTTTTAAATGTTAC
>CM067354.1:46671036-46943536 GCA_034190875.2 Urechis unicinctus | reverse complement strand
TATATATTTATTTATTATATATATGTATATATATGTATATATCTCTAGCTATTATATAAATATATATACATAGATATATATCTCTATGTATTTCTTATATATATATTTTTATATCCCTATATATCTATATATGTATGTGTGTATATATATACATATATACATATTTATATATATAAATATATATCTTTATATATGTATATATATATGTTTATATATATATAAAATATATATATGCGCACATATATATATATATATATATATCTACTAGATCTACATATATGTATATATATATACTTACACAAAATATATATATGTGTAAATATATGTATATATAAGTATTCTTGTTTATAAACGTATATATATATTCATACATAAATATATACATATGACTATATATATAAAAATATATATATAAATATATTTACCTTGGCCATCCTTGAGCTCTATTTTTATATCTTTTGTTTATATGAATATATATAAATCCATGCATACATATATATATTCATGTATATGAATTTATAATTATATATATTTATATATATATATATACACATATATATATAAATATATGCATATATACATGTATATATATATAGATAACTATGTATAAATATTTATATATTCATATATATATATCTAAACATATATATATATATATATATATATATATATATATATATATACATATGCATATATAAATATATATATATATACATACATATATGTATATATATATGTCTATTTATATATACTTATTTATATTTATAAATATATATATTTACACACACGCACATATATATGCATACATATATATTTATATATATATGTATATATATATATATGCATATATATATATATATACATATATATACATATATATATATAAATATAAATCTATATATATATATAAATTAACTTATATATTTATACTTATATGAATATATACATATAAGTATATATAACATATATATCTATATGTATATATATAAATATGCATATGTATATATATATGTGTGTTTGTGTGTGTTTGTGTAAATATATCTATATATTAATATAATATACATTTATATTTATACATATATATATATGTATATATATATGCATTATATATTTATATATGTATATAATTATTTATGTATATATGTATATATATATGTATAAATATACATTTATACATAAATATATATATATGTATATATATATGTAAAGATATATATATGCATTTGTTTTATATATACTTAGCGTGACAGTAATTAAGTCTTATAATGAACGTGGGGTTCAATCACTCCCATCTGTGTGATGCAACTGCAGCGACTCGTTTGCTTTCAATTATAAGCTGTCATTGTAATTGAACCATTTGGCAACACGCACAGCAACATGATGATTGCCGAATAGAATACGCTGCTGATTCGGGTTCAGCTGCTCACCAAATTATTAAAGTCAGCTGATATCTTTTGTTTACTTCCAGTCGAGTACACTTAGATGCCACACATCTGTGCTTTAAGCCAATTTACTAGCCCGTGTAAAAATTTGCAGATTATTTATTTTCTCATTTTTCATTCGTTCTTATTGGTAAAAACATCACGTACTTACCCGACAGCTGGTATCCGATAAATAGCAGTTGTACACCAGACAGAATGTAAGGGTCATTAAATCTTACTTTTGTATAAAATTTAACGGCTCCGGGAAATCGACAGCACCACAATTAATTTATTAATTAGTTCATGTAAGCGTTATCATGGTTTCCGATTGTAGAACGTTGGACCAAAGCACCTCAGGGGTAGTAAATAATAGCCCGAGAATTTGGTGCACTCAGTAGTTCTTATGGTACTGCTGTCTTTTGCTCAAAGCTTTAAGGAATAATAAGCAACGATTTAGCACAGTAACTACAGCTGAAATCAAACATGGCTATTGTACTCACATGTTTATTAAATATGTAGCTTGTGCAAGAACCCATATCCCATTGCATTACTAAATGGCGAGTGTAAGGACAAATATCCATTTATTATATTGGATATTCTACAACAATAATACAAGAAAATATATAGACATCTCCACGATATATTTGCTTTGTTGCATTGCAGAGTAGTAAACATCATTTGCAATTATAAGATAATTGACCAAGAAATAAAATCAAATATAACGTATCAGGGCTTCTATTTACCATGCAAGTTTCAAGATGCAATGATTGAAACGTCGCCACATATATGTAAAACATATACGAAACACCAGCCTGTTAGAGTTTTCAGATTGACACCAAAACTCCACGCAATATTCATTTATTTTACTGCAAACGGATCGTGTCGGCTGGCGGCACGACGCCTTTGATGGCCTGTTGCTTTGTAACGCAGCACCAAGCATGGCAATCATGGAACAATGAGTTGGATCCACAGACCGCATATTTTAGCAATTATTTGAAAATAAAAAACTATTTCTGTAAGAATGAACGGTTCTTTTTGCTTTAAATTACATGCTTTGCTCAATGCACCACACGCTGATAGTTTACCTTGGATGAATCTGGAATGCATTTGAGGTCGACTCGGGAATGCATTTTAGGTATCTCATATGGATTTACTTCTCCAAAGCAGTAACGTAATCGAAGGCATCGACATTTATGTGATAGCACTTCATCATAAGCTGCAGTCTTTTAGTTTGTTTCCAAATCGAATGTAACTATTATTATCGCGAACTTAATTTAGCATTATGCTATTCCGTGTGTCCTGCGCGAGTATAGTAATAATAATTTGATCTTGATCTGCCTATGTGGTGATAAGTTCTCTCTCATTCTCTAGGAGCTGCTTACGATTGTGAGAACATATATTTGTGGTCGGTAATCGGATTGCTGTTTGCCTTCATATAATGCTGGTATTGCATCCATAATCACATTTTGCTGAGGTGGTTAGTGTCATACAATTTATGTACATGAACTATGGCATGATAATGAAACATTGATTGAAAACCTAAACATTTTGCGGTGGCTTTGACTTTTGCCATTTTCCAGCCCTCTACACCTACCCAACAGCGCTACGCTACCAGCGCATACCCTACACTACGTCAGAACGACCTATCGGCGACAATATATGTAAACACGCTTCAAGTGCACCACGCTGTTGTCTTTGCGTCTTTTATAAGTTTTAGATAAATCCTGGGTTGCCACGACATGTGGGCATGGGTTTGTTTGTGCGAGCATTTAGAACGGTAATGTTATAAATTTATTGTCGTAACATCTAAACGTACCCCCAAAGTAAATGTTGATATATGGTCGATACCTCTGTAAAATACATGGCTAAAATATATTCTTCAGCTGAGCTATTAAAGGTTTTACTTACACGCTCGGTATTATTTGCCGTCGCTTGGAAATATGCATCCATGGGCTGAAGGCATCCGAGACCAATACTCTAGCGAACTACTGACCAGTGATTCTCACCAGAATCGCTTATACATGATTATACATGACCATCTTCAACAATACAGACTCCCACCCCATCATTATGTGTATTAAAAACAGGTCCTTACAACTGGCCAGTTAGATCACCTATAATTTGGGCATTTATATGCTCTGTAGGCAGGTCTGACAATAATATACGGCATTGATATGTGCTTAAGTGTTTCAATACATGTGCCAGTGCTATTCTATACAAAGTTATGTACATCATGTAATGAACGGAATATCGTCAAGAAAAGTTAGACTCATTTTGTTATATGTGCGTTTGGTTTCGAATTTTACAATATGTTGTTTTGATACCATGTCTAGTGTGGATACCGAATTACGCATATGTTGCAACACGTACTGCTTCATAGTGGCTGTACAGCAATCAGGGTAAATATGACACATCAGTACAAATTCGTCTGCCAATACATGCACACTATTACTGCACACTCCAAAACCTATTGGAAGTTTTGCCAATCGGGTCTCAATGACGTCTACTTTACGAGTCTACAGGCGCTTAATTAGCGGGTCAGCAGCGACCGAGTTGAGTGCCCTATGCAACGATAGAGATCGACTTGCTACCGCATTGAGAGTGCTAAACGAGCCCGATGGCGAGCGTTTCAACCGTCAGCGATCGCTGCGTGTGTATGCGATTGAGTTGCAACCCTATTAGGACTAGTATGAGTATTGTTTTAGACTTCAATGCAACTTAAGCAACCTGTTCAAGACTTTAAATGGGAGTTTAGGTGACACGGGCGAACTGACCATCAGACACGCATATAAATGAATGCGACCGTTGGCGATCATAGCAGTTATCCATATGCCACATAATAGACGACATGGACCCTGACATGGATTATGTACTCTTGGCCCTTTTGATCAAGAAAGAAGACCAGATTTAGCATGTGCCAGGCCATTATCAATGCCTACAGGGATGAAGACTTCAAGACACCAACCACACCCGAAGGAGGTCGCCACAGAGTTGGAGAGGAGGTGGCAAATGCCTTTTGCCATTCGTGCTCTGGATGGAAAACACGGCACAAACCGGCGTAGAGAAGTTTCTAAAGATTGCGATCATTATAGCAGCCTCAAATCGAGCGCATTACGACCTGTGATACCGAGTTAAGACTTGCGCGAGCTTATTAAGATCGATTAGGAGACCGATTATGTTTTTTCAATGGTCGTAAAACCTTTGCGAGGATTTAGAACAGTTCCATACACTCACCTCTCTGATATCGATGGAGACAGATGGCGAGTGATGGAGATCAACGCGCAACTCGGTCTTAAGCAGTGTGTTAACGGGGTGTTAGGTCGCATGCCTAGGTACAATACGTATAAAAACGACCATATCATCGACTATATAGCGCGTTTGTATTTGAACATACAACAGTTGGTATTGAAGGTTCGTTGTAAAACTTGTAAGGTCTAAAACGTACAAAACAAATAGATCACAAGTGTACTTGATGGCATCTTTATGTCGAATATACATGGTTACATTGACATATGACGCTCACCAGCATCGATTGTTCCAGAATGGTTTTCGCCCGTTGGACAGAGGCGAAACTCAATAAAACGCCAGATGTATGAGTAGCAAGTTACTTTCAACTATTAAAAATGCATCGATCAGATTCGTTGGACTCATTAAATCTGTAGCGAAGTGAATCGTTATTTTCTCAGCAATATACCTATCAGCGATGAGACATATATTCGCAGGGAGATCCATCGTCAGGATACTAACACGTCATTCGCAGTTTATGTTGAGCTCGCTGAGGCAGAATTGATTGCTATCGAGAGAGATAAATGTAAATCACCTGGCCTTGATGTCATCTGAATATCCGACTTGTAAACGATATTTGATCCCAGACCATGTCGATGCCGTGGCCGTGGACGCAATAATCGAAGTTTATACGACAGCAAAATAAATGAGGGACGTTATAGACAGACAACAATTCCAAGCATAATTCCTTCGCATGTTTCAGTTTTCATTCATTATGCACAATCAATGCTTATCTGTTAACGCAGCTCTTATTTCGGGTAGCTCCCAACATATCAAACCTTGAAACATTTGCTTTTTTGTGGCTGAGTAGTCAATTGGCCAACGAATTTGTTTGATAAACACGACATAGTACGTGTCAACTGATCTAGAAAACATATCGGATGTAACGCAACTTAGTAATTGGGAAATACAATTTGAATATCATGTGCAACCCGAATTTCATGTGTAAGTAATGAGAGGAACAAATCGTCACTACGATGCACAGATAGATGCAGGCGTGTTATACGCACCTAGGGTATTTATTATTTGCACAGGATGCTAAACGCAATACTTTGAACTAGCACACTGATTGGTCATCCGTACATGCAGTTACGGCGTGTCGCGCTGCCCCATGCGGAGACGTTTCTCAGAATGTTTCGTATATATGGCCAAAAGTTGAAAATACAAGAACATACATTCATACAAATTATCGCTCAGATATTGCCATATCAAGCTCACTTCACTTCATATTTACATATATTTATTCCATCACTGTCTTCTAGCAAAAAGGTGTATGAATGGCAGTCACGCAAGTAACACTGCTAAGAGTGGCATTTACGCTGTTTTGAGAATCACTTGGTGATCCAGTCAGCCTCGTTTGTGTTCTAAATCATCCCACTTATTGTCAAGCGCACACCTTCGTCTTCAGTTGCTGATGCCTTAAGACTGAAAAGAACGAAAAATTTGTTGCAACCAGTCTCAGTGTGTAGCCAAACTTCCTCGGTTAAGGAAAGGTCACCAATATACGATGCTGATGGCGCGTTGCACAACGAAAGTAATGGATTTCCAGAAATTGGAATATAAAACATATCTAGTTATTAACTGGCATACACGATGCAGCTCCAGGGGCAGGTTGTATGTCAGTCGACACGGAACTATCTGATTGATTTCTTCAGTGACTTGATTATAAGGCGTGTAATAGATTGCCATGAATACATTGCAATGATACATAAATGAGATGCGCCTTGTGGCAAATATACGACTTTATTGATGTACGGTACAATAGACAGGTGCTCAATACATATTGGAGATCATAACTATCCTATAGGTTGTGTTTAAGATGATCGAACTACGTATATATGATTAATGAGACTTGAGTAAATATTCCAAAGTGAGAAGGGAGGTGGTGGGTGGTGATATAGGAAGTAACCGGCTTGACACTATAGCAACGGACTGCAATTACTCAAAAGATCAAAGATGTCAAAATACGTGCAGCTGTCATCTTCGAAGAACTACTCAGCACTGGAAACATTGGACCAATCTCAAACTCTAGATACGTATATCTAACCCAAAATGGTTTCCAACCAGCAATGGTGTATCAGTTGCCCACTTTGGCCAAACATGAACCGTTTGCAGCGACACGCCATTACCGTTGATGAGCAATAAGCAGTGAATTGAGCAATTGTTTTGCAGAGGAGCGGTTGTCACGAATGCATTATAGCAACGTTGTATCACTACGATCCTGCAGGTCAGCTATTGATGAGTGGACATCAGCTTAAGCAACTAATTTCAACATTTCGGTATTGGATTAGCGTGGAAATCGCACGGTGTGTAGCTATGTTACACACCCTTTATATATCGCCTCTTATCAGTATCATTATAAATGCACATTTCCTTGCAAAAGGCTAATGATTCACAAAAATAGTCAACCTGGTGGCTTCTTCCATATGTATCATGTGCAGAAAAAAGGTTCATTGCATCGGCATCTGTGCTTAGTTAAATTTCTACAAATGATATATAATTACCCGATAATGTGGCGTGCGGCACAGTAAATAAACAGGACATCGAAGATTAGTCAACGTACTATATACAATTGAACAGTTTTCGAATCAGTCTTGAATTTTAAACAACGTTACTCCCAGTTGATATGATGATTCTGGTTATATATACCATTGTGTACGCAGGGAGGTTCATAAAATGTTCCAAAAACTGTACGCACATTTATTCATTCTACATATAATAGGCTCAGGCAAGCGCCTTGTTCAAGTTGGATAGAACATCCCATCACATCATGCAATACACTCGCAAGTTTTCCCGATTTTCGCGCCTAAGCTTGGCTCCTTAAGCATGCATGTGGTTTGATTAACATCTAATGAATGGATGGAACAAAAAGTCAACTTGCACTGAGTGGCTATCCAAGCAGCCTGAATATCACTTGTTGTGATATATACCGCGACAGAAAGGATATAACTACAAATGTATAGATCATTCGAACACCTGCAGATATATGCTTTTGCTTCACATAGGTGTACTGAATTAATAACTCGCCGTTGCATTACCAGAAAACAATATCAAAAACATTTACCTGCAGCACTTCCTTATAACAAAAAATGGACATACCCATAGCTGAGTTTGCATATAGTGAAAAAATAACACGGTCTTCTGCATTTGATAGATAACCCATACTCTTGCATTATGTTTGCCAACCACGTACGGTGTGCAATCGCCTTTGCCTATGTGAACCAAGGCACACTCTGGTCAATTGGCACAATTGACGTTAGTCTCGCTCACTAGCTGTTTCTAAATCAATACTACATTGTATAAGGAATCATACACAGTTATCGATAAGCCTCCAAAGGGCAATCAATTATCGCACTTTATTTACCATAAAATACCCCGACAAAAGCTTGGCCGCTACTCAAGTGGTGCCAGTTTCAAAAAGAGAAAATTAATTGATTTGCAATATTAGGTTAATATTTGGTTAGGCAATATTACACAAGTTGACGTTGACGCATCAGTATGTAGGTAAGCTCCATCAAACATTGAGCTCGAGGAAGGAGCTCAGCAGCATGGCGTTGTATTTAAGGTAATACTTTTACTATGTCTTTTAAGCGGTTACGATCAAATTATCGCTTTCCCCAAACATCTTTCCTACTTGAAAAACAAATGCCGCAATTAGATGGAGCTTACACACGATGATCGTCTATGCAACAATGATAACAAACGTTTTATTAGTCTGATAAATTGTAAGATACGCAAACGAACAATTGTTATACGGCCAGAATAACAATTGGCAAGTGTATGGCAAACTCTTGCAAACAAGCTGTTCACATCAGCACGCTGAAAATGCAATCACATTCTCTGTTATGGGCGTAACTTGTGTAAGGCACTTATATAAGGGAGCAATTCATACGAGTTTTCTCAGCATATATTTCTAAATCCATCTGTTATTTTAAAGCTGCATGAATACTTGTGGGTCTATCACTGAGATTGGCAGTCAAGTACACAGGGCGTAATTATTTTTTGAATAGGCCACCATCTGTTGTAATGCGTTTGTCTTATGGAAGGTTCCCAAACAAAATACAGCATTTGTCGAAAAAAAGTGACAGAAGGAAATTTACTGAACTTTTGCGCTCGCGTATTTGGACGATTCAATGCAGCTGCTCACTTTGGCGACCATGGAAGCATTAATACACCCACAATAACTTTCACCATATGAATAAGGCTCAGGCCAAGCAAATAATGATACATGTGACTACCATATATAATATACTGACTAGTTAACCAAGATAGGGGGAAACCCAGGGGACCGCACGAGAGAGAGTTAGGGATTTATAAAGAAAAACACATAGGAAAGAGAGAGATAATAGAGGGAGAGAGTGAGAGAGGGAGAGAGGGGATCCAGGAGAGCGATAGGAAGGAGAGACAGGAGAAAGAGGGGGAGAGAAGAGGGAGGAAGGAGGGAGGAGAGAGAGAGGAGAGAGAGAGCGAGGTAAGAGAGAGGGAGAGCTCTCTTTCTCTCTCCTGTATCTCTCCTGAAAAAGGAAGAGAGCTCCCTCTCCCAGAGAGGAGCTCTCTCCCTCGACTCTCGCTCTTCCTGTCTCTCTTCAGAGAGGAGGGAGGGGGGAGGAAAATCTCTACTAGATACTGAGTCTACTCCCCTCCCCTCTCTCCCTCTTATATATCTCTCCCTCTCTATATAGTCTCTCTCGTCTACTCTCTCTAAATTCTCCTCATATGCGCCCCAGATAGTCTGCGCCCCTATATCGCTATCTCTCTTATCTCTCTCTCTAATATCCGACTAGCTGTCTCTCTCTCTCCTTCCCACAATATATATATATGTAATATATGTATATATAAGTATCTCTGTTTTATAAACGTATATATATATACCTACATAAATATATACATCTGACTATATATATATCAATATATAATTTAAATTAATTTGTACCGCACCATGTTACCTTGGCCATCCTTGGGTCTATTTTTATGCTTTTGTTTATATGAATATATATTTATAATCCCTGCATACATATATATATTCATTTATATGGTTTTGTTATATAGTGTAGTGCTCTGTAGGATACACATGTATATGGGGGGTTGGGGGGTGCGGGATTGTATATATGTGTAGAATGTCAGTGGGCATAGGTGGGGTAGCATGCGTGGTGGTCGTTGTGAGATGGTACTGTATATAGTATGCAGTAGTGTGCAGGTAGTGATACAGTGTATACGGTAGTGTCGTCATTATGTAATACTGTTTATTTGCTATTTGAAGAGGCAATATGGGTACTATAGATGCATGATATAATCTAACATATATATATTAGGCATACCTATGGCATATATAAATCTAGTATAGATATATATACATACATATATTTAGGGACTAGAGAGATAATTTAGAGAATACTTAAAGGAGGAGAGATTTAGAAAATATATATATATTTACAACTATATAAATACATGCTATATAAGTATTATTATACCTATATATTTAATAGGTATATGTACTATAAAGATATGACATATAGTAATAGTAGCCTTATAATCATGGTGGGTTAGTAGGTGGGAAGACAATGTTCGTATGATATCTCCGCCACAAAACAACACTTTTGAAGTCGTCATTTTCTCATTGTTGTTACATAAAGCTTCGACCTAAATAGCTGCCCATCGTAGCGAATGAACATATTGTGATTGCGATGCGTAAGATATGTCGCCAAAAGATATTAACTAACAACAATATGCCACGTGCATAATGACCCACAAGGTTGTCAGTCATGTCCTTTCGAAGAGATAGAACCGTATACTACTATAATGCAGGTTATGCCCGTGCCAATCATAGCAATGCGTATATGTTAATGACCTTAGCTGTTGCTGGGCGTGTTAGTCCCTCCACAAGGCTGCTGCATTCGGATGGAACGGAATGATGCCTGCTATCCTCAACTGTTGCGTCTCAAGTCGTTACATGAAAACCAACGAAGTATGTTTGCGATCACTACACGGCAAGGATTTTGAAACGACTGATTAACCATCTATAAATACTGATATAATAACTGAGCTCAATATGTTCATGATGAAAGAATATTTGTGACTTCGTTTTAATGTTACTATCAATTTGGTTGTCGTAATATCGCATGAAATGTGCGGTTTTGTAAGGATAAAAATTATCTCATCTGTGTGGCATACATCCGAGCGTGTGGTCTTATTCTCATGAAATGTTATAAGTATAAAAAGAGCCTATAGGGGGGTTTGCTGATTTTGTCTTCTGTGGAACGTTTGTGCTTTTTGTACACTTTTGAATTATACCACCCAAATGATGTCTGGTTGTAAAACTATCATAACATTGCATTTATTTTGCGACTCATCTCGGTTCCCATACCGGCCGTGGTAAATCCTGCCGAGTATTATATAGTCAATGTAAGCAATGTTACTGTTTTGTTTCGATATGCTGAATTCCAGGCGTCAGGTGCGAGTGCAAGTGCAACAAGTCACCAAGACAGATAGATGTACATTGGAGTGCGACTCGTTTGCTTGAAATTATAAGCTGTCATTGTAATTGAACCATTTGGCAACACGCACAGCAACATGATGATTGCCGAATAGAATACGCTGCTGATTCGGGTTCAGCTGCTCACCAAATTATTAAAGTCAGCTGATATCTTTTGTTTACTTCCAGTCGAGTACACTTAGATGCCACACATCTGTGCTTTAAGCCAATTTACTAGCCCGTGTAAAAATTTGCAGATTATTTATTTTCTCATTTTTCATTCGTTCTTATTGGTAAAAACATCACGTACTTACCCGACAGCTGGTATCCGATAAATAGCAGTTGTACACCAGACAGAATGTAAGGGTCATTAATCTCTTACTTTTGTATAAAATTTAACGGCTCCGGGAAATCGACAGCACCACAATTAATTTATTAATTAGTTCATGTAAGCGTTATCATGGTTTCCGATTGTAGAACGTTGGACCAAAGCACCTCAGGGGTAGTAAATAATAGCCCGAGAAAATTTGGTGCACTCAGTAGTTCTTATGGTACTGCTGTCTTTTGCTCAAAGCTTTAAGGAATAATAAGCAACGATTTAGCACAGTAACTACAGCTGAAATCAAACATGGCTATTGTACTCACATGTTTATTAAATATGTAGCTTGTGCAAGAACCCATATCCCATTGCATTACTAAATAGCGAGTGTAAGGACAAATATCCATTTATTATATTGGATAGTCTACAACAATAATATAAGAAAATATAGAGACATCTCCACGATATATTTGCTTTGTTGCATTGCAGAGTAGTAAACATCATTTGCAATTATAAGATAATTGACCAAGAAATAAAATCAAATATAACGTACCAGGGCTTCTATTTACCATGCAAGTTTCAAGATGCAATGATTGAAACGTCGCCACATATATGTAAAACATATACGAAACACCAGCCTGTTAGAGTTTTCAGATTGACACTAAAACTCCACGCAATATTCATTTATTTTACTGCAAACGGATCGTGTCGGCTGGCGGCACGACGCCTTTGATGGCCTGTTGCTTTGTAACGCAGCACCAAGCATGGCAATCATGGAACAATGAGTTGGATCCACAGACCGCATATTTTAGCAATTATTTGAAGATAAAAACTATTTCTGTAAGAATGAACGGTTCTTTTTGCATTAAATTACATGCTTTGCTCAATGCACCACACGCTGATAGTTTACCTTGGATGAATCTAGAATGCATTTGAGGTCGACTCGGGAATGCATTTAAGGTATCTCATATGGATTTACTTCTCCAAAGCAGTAACGTAATCGAAGGCATCGACATTTATGTGATAGCACTTTATCATAAGCTGCAGTCTTTTAGTTTCCAAATCGAATGTAACTATTACTATCGCGAACTTAATTTAGCATTATGCTATTCCGTGTGTCCTGCGCGAGTATAGTAATAATAATTTGATCTTGATCTGCCTATGTGGTGATAAGTTCTCTCTCATTCTCTAGGAGCTGCTTACGATGGTGAGAACATATATTTGTGGTCGGTAATCGGATTGCTGGTATTGCATCCATAATCACATTTTGCTGAGGTGGTTAGTGTCATACAATTTATGTACATGAACTATGGCATGATAATGAAACATTGATTGAAAACCTAAACATTTTGCGGTGGCTTTGACGTTTGCCATGTTCCAGCCCTCTACACCTACCCAACAGCGCTACGCTACCAGCGCATACCCTACACTACGTCAGAAAGACCTATCGGCGACAATATATGTAAACACGCCTCCAGTGCACCACGCTGTTGTCTTTGCGTCTTTTATAAGTTTTAGATAAATCCTGGGTTGCCACGACATGTGGGCATGGGTTTGTTTGTGCGAGCATTTAGAACGGTAATGTTATAAATTTATTGTCGTAACATCTAAACGTACCCCCAAAGTAAATGTTGATATATGGTCGATACCTCTGTAAAATATATTCTTCAGCTGAGCTATTAAAGGTTTTACTTACACGCTCGGTATTATTTGCCGTCGCTTGGAAATATGCATCCATGGGCTGAAGGCATCCGAGACCAATACTCTAGCGAACTACTGACCAGTGATTCTCACCAGAATCGCTTATACATGATTATACATGACCATCTTCAACAATACAGACTCCCTCCCCATCATTATGTGTATTAAAAACAGGTCCTTACAACTGGCCAGTTAGATCACCTATAATTTGGGCATTTATATGCTCTGTAGGCAGGTCTGACAATAATATACGGCATTGATATGTGCTTAAGTGTTTCAATACATGTGCCGGTGCTATTCTATACAAAGTTATGTACATCATGTAATGAACGGAATATCGTCAAGAAAAGCTAGACCCATCTTGTTATATGTGCGTTTGGTTTCGGATTTTACAATATGTTGTTTTGATACCATGTCTAGTGTGGATACCGAATTACGCATATGTTGCAACACGTACTGCTTCATAGTGGCTGTACAGCTATCAGGGTGTATATGACACATCGGTACAAATTCGTCTGCCAATACATGCACACTATTACTGCACACTCCAAAACCTATTGGAAGTTTTGCCAATCGGGTCTCAATGACGTCTACTTTACGAGTCTACAGGCGCTTAATTAGCGGGTCAGCAGCGACCGAGTTGAGTGCCCTATGCAACGATAGAGATCGACTTGCTACCGCATTGAGATTGCTAAACGAGCCCGATGGCGAGCGTTTCAACCGTCAGCGATCGCTGTGTGTGTATGCGATTGAGTTGCAACCCTATTAGGACTAGCATGAGTATTGTTTTAGACTTCATGCAACTTAAGCAACCTGTTCAAGACTTTAAATGGGAGTTTAGGTGACACGGGCGAACTGACCATCAGACACGCATATAAATGAATGCGACCGTTGGCGATCATAGCAGTTATCCATATGCCACATAATAGACGACATGGACCCTGACATGGATTATGTACTCTTGGCCCTTTTGATCAAGAAAGAAGACCAGATTTAACATGTGCCAGGCCATTATCAATGCCTACAGGGATGAAGACTTCAAGACACCAACTACACCAGAAGGAGGTCGCCACAGAGTTGGAGAGGAGGTGGCAAGTGCCTTTTGCCATTCGTGCTCTGGATGGAAAACACAGCACAAACCGGCGTAGAGAAGTTTCTAAAGATTGCGATCATTATAGCAGCCTCAAATCGAGCGCATTACGACCTGTGATGCCGAGTTAAGACTTGCGCGAGCTTATTAAGATCGATTAGCATACCGATTATGTTTTTGCGATGGTCGTAAAACCTTTGCGAGGATTTAGAACAGTTCCATACACTCACCTCTCTGATATCGATGGAGACAGATGGCGAGTGATGGAGATCAACGCGCAACTCGGTCTTAAGCAGTGTGTTAACGGGGTGTTAGGTCGCATGCCTAGGTACAATACGTATAAAAAACGACCATATCATCGACCATATAGCGCGTTTGTATTTGAACATACAACAGTTGGTATTGAACAGTTCGTTATAAACTTGTAAGGTCTAAAACGTACAAAACAAATAGATCACAAGTGTACTTGATGGCATCTTTATGTCGAATATACATGGTTACATTGACAAATGACGCTCACCAGCATCGATTGTTTCAGAATGGTTTTCGCCCGTTGGACAAAGACGAAACTCAATAAAACGCCAGATGTATGAGTAGCAAGTTACTTTCAACTATTCAAAATGCATCGATCAGATTCGTTGGACTCGAAGTGAAGCGTTATTTTCTCAGCAATATACCTGTCAGCAGTGAGACATATATTCGCTGGGAGATCCATCGTCAGGATACTAACACGTCATTCGCAGTTTATGTTGAGCTCGCTGAGGCAGAATTGATTGCTATCGAGAGAGTAAATGTAAATCACCTGGCCTTGATGTCATCTGAATATCCGACTTGTAAACGATATTTGATCCCAGACCATGTCGATGCCGTGGCCGTGGACGCAATAATCGAAGTTTATACGACAGCAAAATAAATGAGGGACGTTATAGACAGACAACAATTCCAAGCATAATTCCTTCGCATGTTTCAGTTTTCATTCATTATGCACAATCAATGCTTATCTGTTAACGCAGCTCTTATTTCGGGTAGCTCCCAACATATCAAACCTTGAAACATTTGCTTTTTTGTGGCTGAGTAGTCAATTGGCCAACGAATTTGTTTGATAAATACGACATAGTACGTGTCAACTGATCTAGAAAACATATCGAATGTAACGAAACTTAGTAATTGGGAAATACAATTTGAATATCATGTGCAACCAGAATTTCATGTGTAAGTAATGGGGGGAACACATCGTCACTACGATGCACAGATAGATGCAGGCGTGTTATACGCACCTAGGGTATTTATTATTTGCACAGGGATGCTAAACGCAATACTTTGAACTAGCACACTTTATTCTGATTGGTCATCCGTACATGCAGTTACGGCGTGTTGCGCTGCCCCATGCGGAGACGTATTTCTCAGAATTTTCGTATATATGGCCAAAAGTTGAAAATACAAGAACATACATTCATACAAATTATCGCTCAGATATTGCCATATCAAGCTCACTTCACTTCATATTTACATATATTTCTTCCATCAAACTGTCTTCTAGCAACAAGGTGTATGAATGGCAGTCAAGCAAGTAACACTGCTAAGAGTGGCATTTACGCTGTTTCTGAGAATCACTTGGTGATCCAGTCAGCCTCGTTTGTGTTCTTAATCATCCCACTTATTGTCAAGCGCACACCTTCGTCTTCAGTTGCTGATGCCTTAAGACTGAAAAGAACGAAAAATGTGTTGCAACCAGTCTCAGTGTGTAGCCAAACTTCCTCGGTTAAGGAAAGGTCACCAATATACGATGCTGATGGCGCGTTGCACAACGAAAGTAATGGATTTCCAAAATTGGAATATAAAACATATCTAGTTATTAACTGGCATACACGATGCAGCTCTAGGGGCAGGTTGTATGTCCAGTCGACACTGAACTATCTGATTGATTTCTTCAGTGACTTGATTATAAGGCGTGTAATAGATTGCCATGAATACATTGCAATGATACATAAATGAGATGCGCCTTGTGGCAAATATACGACTTTGTTGATGTACGGTACAATAGACAGGTGCTCAATACATATTGGAGATCATAACTATCCTATAGGTTGTGTTTAAGATGATCGAACTACGTATATATGATTAATGAGACTTGAGTAAATATTCCAAAGTGAGAAGGGAGGTGGTGGGTGGTGATATAGGAAGTAACCGGCTTGACACTATAGCAACGGACTGCAATTACTCAAAAGATCAAAGATGTCAAAATACGTGCAGCTGTCATCTTCGAAGAAACTACTCAGCACTGGAAACATTGGACCAATCTCAAACTCTAGATACGTATATCTAACCCAAAATGGTTTCCAACCAGCAATGGTGTATCAGTTGCCCACTTTGGCCAAACATGAACCGTTTGCAGCGACACGCCATTACCGTTGATGAGCAATAAGCAGTGAATTGAGCAATTGTTTTGCAGAGGAGCGGTTGTCACAATGCGCACGTTGTATCACTACGATCCTGCAGGTCAGCTATTGATGAGTGGACATGTAAGCAACTAATTTCAACATTTCGGTATTGGATTAGCGTGGAAATCGCACGGTGTGTAGCTATGTTACACACCCTTTATATATCGCCTCTTATCAGTATCATTATAAATGCACATTTCCTTGCAAAAGGCTAATGATTCACAAAAATAGTCAACCTGGTGGCTTCTTCCATATGTATCATGTGCAGAAAAGGTTCATTGCATCGGCATCTGTGCTTAGATAAATTTCTACAAATGATATATAATTACCCGATAATGTGGCGTGCGGCACAGTAAATAAACAGGACATCGAAGATTAGTCAACGTACTATATACAATTGAACAGTTTTCGAATCAGTCTTGAATTTTAAACAACGTTACTCCCAGTTGATATGATGATTCTGGTTATATATACCATTGTGTACGCAGGGAGGTTCATAAAATGTTCCAAAAACTGTACGCACATTTATTCATTCTACATATAATAGGCTCAGGCAAGCGCCTTGTTCAAGTTGGATAGAACATCCCATCACATCATGCAATACACTCGCGAGTTTTCCGAATTTTCGCGCCTAAGCTTGGCTCCTTAAGCATGCATGTGGTTTGATTAACATCTAATGAATGGATGGAACAAAAAGTCAACTTGCACTGAGTGGCTATCTAAGCAGCCTGAATATCACTTGTTGTGATATATACCGCGACAGAAAGGATATAACTACAAATGTATAGATCATTCGAACACCTGCAGATATATGCTTTTGCTTCACATAGGTGTACTGAATTAATAACTTACCGTTGCATTACCAGAAATCAATATCAAAAACATTTACCTGCAGCACTCTCTGCTCATAAAGTCCCTTATAACAAAAAATGGACATACCCATAGCTGAGTTTGCATATAGTGAAAAAATAACACGGTCTTCTGCATTAAGATAGATAACCCATACTCTTGCATTATGTTTGCCAACCACGTACGGTGTCCAATCGCCTTTGCCTATGTGAACCAAGGCACACTCTGGTCAATTGGCACAATTGACGTTAGTCTCGCTCACTAGCTGTTTCTAAATCAATACTACATTGCATAAGGAATCATACACAGTTATCGATTAGCCTCCAAAGGGCAATCAATTATGGCACTTTATTTTCCATAAAATACCCCGACAAAAGCTTGGCCGCTACTCAAGTGGTGCCAGTTTCAAAAAGAGAAAATTAATTGATTTGCAATATTAGGTTAATATTTGGTTAGGCAATATTACACAAGTTGACGTTGACGCATCAGTATGTAGGTAAGCTCCATCAAACATTGAGCTCGAGGAAGGAGCTCAGCAGCATGGCGTTGTATTTAAGGTAATACTTTTACTATGTCTTTTAAGCGGTTACGATCAAATTATCGCTTTCCCCAAACATCTTTCCTACTTGAAAAACAAATGCCGCAATTAGATGGAGCTTACACACGATGATCGTCTATGCAACAATGATAACAAACGTTTTATTAGTCTGATAAATTGTAAGATACGCAAACGAACAATTGTTATACGGCCAGAATAACAATTGGCAAGTGTATGGCAAACTCTTGCAACAAAGCTGTTCACATCAGCACGCTGAAATGCAATCCATTTCTCTGTTATGGGCGTAACTTGTGTAAGGCACTTATATAAGGGAGCAATTCATACGAGTTTTCTCAGCATATATTTCTAAATCCATCTGTTATTTTAAAGCTGCATGAATACTTGTGGGTCTATCACTGAGATTGGCAGTCAAGTACCAGGGCGTAATTATTTTTTGAATAGGCCACCATCTGTTGTATATGCGTTTGTCTTATGGAAGGTTCCAAACAAAATACAGCATTTGTCGAAGAAAAGTGACAGAAGGAAATTTACTGAACTTGTATTTTGCGCTCGCGTATTTGACGATTCAATGCAGCTGCTCACTTTGGCGACATGGCAGCATTAATACACCCACAATAACTTTCACCATATAATAGGCTCAGGCAAGCAAATAATGATACATGTGACTACCATAATAATATACTAGTAACCAATCATATTGTGAAACCATTTACCTCACTATATATATATATTTATAAAAATATAAATACATATTAAATATATATATATATATTTATATATATATATATATTTATATATGTATATATATATATCTATATATATATATATATATATACATATATAAATATTTTAATATATATATATGTATATAATTATGTATATATATATATATATATATATATCTATTTTATATATATATATGTATATATATGTATATATATATAGATATATATATAAAAATATATATATCTCTATACCTAGATATATATATGTATATATATATATATATATATATATATATATATATATGTATGTGTATATGTATATACATATATACATATTTATATATATAAATCTATATATATATATATATGTATATATATATGTTTTATATATATATAAATATATATATGCGCACATATATATTTATATATATATATATATCTATAATATCTACATATATGTATATATATATATACTTACACAAATATATATATATGTAAATATATGTATATATAAGTATTCTTGTTTATAAACGTATATATATATACATACATAAATATATACATATGACTATATATATATATAAATATATATATAAATATTTTTACCTTGGCCATCCTTGAGCTCTATTTTTATCTTTTTGTTTATATGAATATATATATAAATCCATGCACACATATATATATTCATGTATATGAATTTATAATTATATATATTTTATATATATATACACATATATATATAAATATATGCATATATACATGTATATATATATAGATAACTATGTATAAATATGTATATATTCATATATATCTCTAAACATATATATATATATATATATACATATGCATATATAAATATATATATATATACATACATATATGTATATATATGTCTATTTATATATACTTATTTATATTTATAAATATATATATTTACACACACGCACATATATATGCATACATATATATTTATATATATATGTATATATATATATGCATATATATATACATGTATATATATACATATATATAAATATAAATCTATATATATATATATAAATTAACATATATATTTATACTTATATAAATATATATATATAAGTATATATACATATATATATCTATATGTATATATATATAAATATGCATATGTATATATATATGTGTGTTTGTGTGTGTTTGTGTAAATATATCTATATATTAATATAATATACATTTATATTTATACATATATATATATGTATATATATATGCATATATATATTTATATATGTATATATTTATTTATGTATATATGTATATATATATGTATAAATATACATATATACATAAATATATATATATATGTATATATATATATATGTAAAGATATATGTATGCATTTGTTTTATATATACTTAGCGTGACAGTAATTAAGTCTTATAATGAACGTGGGGTTCAATCACTCCCATCTGTGTGATGCAACTGCAGCGACTCGTTTGCTTTCAATTGTAAGCTGTCATTGTAATTGAACCATTTGGCAACACGCGCAGCAACATGATGATCGCCGAATAGAATACGCTGCTGATTCGGGTTCAGCTGCTCACCAAATTATTAAAATCAGCTGATATATTTTGTGTACTTCCAGTCGAGTACACTTAGATGCCACACATCTGTGCTTTAAGCCAATTTACTAGCCCGTGTAAAAATTTGCAGATTATTGATTTTCTCATTTTTCATTCGTTCTTATTGGTAAAAGCATCACGTACTTACCCGACTGCTGGTATCCGATAAATAGCAGTTGTACACCAGACAGAATGTAAGGGTCATTAAATCTTACTTTTGTATAAAATTTAACGGCTCCGGGAAATCGACAGCACCACAATTAATTAATTAATTAGTTCATGTAAGCGTTATCATGGTTTCCGATTGTAGAACGTTGGACCAAAGCACCTCAATGGTAGTAAATAATAGCCCGAGAATTTGGTGCACTCAGTAGTGTCGGCATCTTCGAAGGTGTTACCGAAAAGGATAGAATATTGATTGATCAAAGGAATGAGAAAGCATTTTATGCGCATCAAGCACTCCAGGTACAAATACACTTTCTCATAAGAATACGATATCTGTCTGCGTTGCCACGTTGTTAAAATAAATAACGGCCAGGACACATAAAACTCGCCAAAAGGTGAGCTGCAAACAAGAAAATCAGTTTTCTGTAAACCTGTTTAACTGGTGTTTAATAGAGCAATTACACCTACAATCATTGATCTCCGGTCACGATAATTATCAGCAGGGCAAAACCATATTATTTCATATTGACACGAAATTTGCGGTTTTGTAAGGATAAAAATTGTCTCATCTGTGTGGCATACATCCGAGCGTGTGGTCTTATCTCATGAAATGTTATAAGTATAAAAAGAGCCTATAGGGGGGTTTGCTGATTTTGTCTTCTGTGGAACGTTTGTGCTTTTTGTACACTTTCGAATTATACCACCCAAATGATGTCTGGTTGTGAAACTATCATATCATTGCATTTATTTTGCGACTGATCTCGGTTCCCATACCGGCCGTGGTAAATCCTGCCGAGTATTATATAGTCAATGTAAGCAATGTTACTGTTTTGTTTTGATATGCTGAATTCCAGGCGTCAGGTGCGAGTGTAAGTGCAACAAGTCACCAAGACAGATAGGTGTACATTGGAGTGTTTTGTACTGTATATTTACTCGATGCTACAATTTAGCCAATGTTCGCAATACATACAAATCGAAAATTTATTGGAATCATTTGTTTTTGTCGAGCAAACTTTAAGATTATATTGTGTCATGCAAGTATTCGGGTTCACTGTGTGCTTAATGATTTCGTGGAAGACATTGACACAGCAAAGATGATACCGACAACCATATGGCTAACGTTTTGAGCATATATTGGTCTTCCCTGGTTGAAAATCGCATTGACCATGTCTTTAAGTTCTTATGGTACTGCTGTCTTTTGCTCAAAGCTTTAAGGAATGATAAGCAACGATTTAGCACAGTAACTACAGCTGAAATCAAACATGGCTATTGTACTCACATGTTTATTATATATGTAGCTTGTGCAAGAACCCATATCCCATTGCATTACTAAATGGCGAGTGTAAGGACAAATATCCATTTATTATATTGGATAGTCTACAACAATAATATAGAAAATATAGACATCTCCACGATATATTTGCTTTGTTGCATTGCAGAGTAGTAAACATCATTTGCAATTATAAGATAATTGACCAAGAAATAAAATCAAATATAACGTACCAGGGCTTCTATTTACCATGCAAGTTTCAAGATGCAATGATTGAAACGTCGCCACATATATGTAAAACATATACGAAACACCAGGCTGTTAGAGTTTTCAGATTGACACCAAAACTCCACGCAATATTCATTTATTTTACTGCAAACGCATCGTGTCGGGTGGCGGCACGACGCCTTTGATGGCCTGTTGCTTTGTAACGCAGCACCAAGCATGGCAATCATGGAACAATGAGTTGGATCCACAGACCGCATATTTTAGCAATTATTTGAAGATAAAAAACTATTTCTGTAAGAATGAACGGTTCTTTTTGCTTTAAATTACATGCTTTGCTCAATGCACCACACGCTGATATCTGGAATGCATTTGAGGTCGACTCGGGAATGCATTTTAGGTATCTCATATGGATTTACTTCTCAAAAGCAGTAAAGTAATCGAAGGCATCGACATTTATGTGATAGCACTTTATCATAAGCTGCAGTCTTTTAGTTTGTTTCCAAATCGAATGTAACTATTATTATCGCGAACTTAATTTAGCATTATGCTATTCCGTGTGTCCTGCGCGAGTACAGTAATAATAATTTGATCTTGATCTGCCTATGTGGTGATAAGTTCTCTCTCATTCTCTAGGAGCTGCTTACGATGGTGAGAACATATATTTGTGGTCGGTAATCGGATTGCTGTTTGCCTTCATATAATGCTGGTATTGCATCCATAATCACATTTTGCTGAGGTGGTTAGTGTCATACAATTTATGTACATGAACTATGGCATGATAATGAAACATTGATTGAAAACCTAAACATTTTGCGGTGGCTTTGATTTTTGCCATGTTCCAGCCCTCTACACCTACCCAACAGCGCTACGCTACCAGCGCATACCCTACACTACGTCAGAACGACCTATCGGCGACAATATGTGTAAACACGCCTCCAGTGCACCACGCTGTTGTCTTTGCGTCTTTTATAAGTTTTAGATAAATCCTGGGTTGCCACGACATGTGGGCATGGGTTTGTTTGTGCGAGCATTTAGAACGGTAATGTTATAAATTTATTGTCGTAACATCTAAACGTACCCCCAAAGTAAATGTTGATATATGGTCGATACCTCTGTAAAATACATGGCTAAAATATATTCTTCAGCTGAGCTATTAAAGGTTTTACTTACACGCTCGGTATTATTTGCCGTCGCTTGGAAATATGCATCCATGGGCTGAAGGCATCCGAGACCAATACTCTAGCGAACTACTGACCAGTGATTCTCACCAGGATCGCTTATACATGATTATACATGACCATCTTCAACAATACAGACTCCCTCCCCATCATTATGTGTATTAAAAACAGGTCCTTACAACTGGCCAGTTAGATCACCTATAATTTGGGCATTTATATGCTCTGTAGGCAGGTCTGACAATAATATACGGCATTGATATGTGCTTAAGTGTTTCAATACATGTGCCGGTGCTATTCTATACAAAGTTATGTACATCATGTAATGAACGGAATATCGTCAAGAAAAGCTAGACCCATCTTGTTATATGTGCGTTTGGTTTCGGATTTTACAATATGTTGTTTTGATACCATGTCTAGTGTGGATACCGAATTACGCATATGTTGCAACACGTACTGCTTCATAGTGGCTGTACAGCAATCAGGGTAAATATGACACATCGGTACAAATTCGTCTGCCAATACATGCACACTATTACTGCACACTCCAAAACCTATTGGAAGTTTTGCCAATCGGGTCTCAATGACGTCTAGTTTACGAGTCTACAGGCGCTTAATTAGCGGGTCAGCAGCGACCGAGTTGAGTGCCCTATGCAACGATAGAGATCGACTTGCTACCGCATTGAGAGTGCTGCACGAGCCCGATGGCGAGCGTTTCGACCGTCAGCGATCGCTGTGTGTGTATGCGATTGAGTTGCAACCCCATTAGGATTAGTATGAGTATTTTTTAGACTTCATTGCAACTTAAGCAACCTGTTCAAGACTTTAAATGGGAGTTTAGGTGACACGGGCGAACTGACCATCAGCCACGCATATAAATTAATGCGACCGTTGGCGATCATAGCAGTTATCCATATGCCACATAATAGACGACATGGACCCTGACATGGATTATGTACTCTTGACCCTTTTGATCAAGAAAGAAGACCAGATTTAACATGTGCCAGGCCATTATCAATGCCTACAGGGATGAAGACTTCAAGACACCAACTACACCAGAAGAAGGTCGCCACAGAGTTGGAGAGGAGGTGGCAAGTGCCTTTTGCCATTCGTGCTCTGGATGGAAAACACGGCACAAACCGGCGTAGAGAAGTTTCTAAAGAATGCGATCATTATAGCAGCCTCAAACCGAGCGCATTACGACCTGTGATACCGAGTTAAGACTTGCGCGAGCTTATTAAGATCGATTAGGATACCGATTATGTTTTTTCAATGGTCGTAAAACCTTTGCGAGGATTTAGAACAGTTCCATACACTCACCTCTCTGATATCGATGGAGACAGATGGCGAGTGATGGAGATCAACGCGCAACTCGGTCGTAAGCAGTGTGTTAACGGGGTGTTAGGTCGCATGCCTAGGTACAATACGTATAACAACGACCATATCATCGACCATATAGCGCGTTTGTATTTGAACATACAACAGTTGGTATTGAACAGTTCGTTATAAACTTGTAAGGTCTAAAACGTACAAGACAAATAGATCACAAGAGTACTTGATGGCATCTTTATATCGAATATACATGGTTACATTGACAAATGACGCTCACCAGCATCGATTGTTTCAGAATGGTTTTCGCCCGTTGGACAAAGACGAAACTCAATAAAACGCCAGATATATGAGTAGCAAGTTACTTTCAACTATTAAAAATGCATCGATCAGATTCGTTGGACTCTGTAGCGAAGTGAATCGTTATTTTCTCAGCATTATACCTGTCAGCAGTGAGACATATATTCGCTGGGAGATCCATCGTCAGGATACTAACACGTCATTCGCAGTTTATGTTGAGCTCGCTGAGGCAGAATTGATTGCTATAGAGAGAGGTAAATGTAAATCACCTGGCCTTGATGTCATCTGAATATCCGACTTGTAAACGATATCTGATCCCAGACCATGTCGATGCCGTGGCCGTGGACGCAATAATCGAAGTTTATACGACAGCAAAATAAATGAGGGACGTTATAGACAGACAACAATTCCAAGCATAATTCCTTCGCATGTTTCAGTTTTCATTCATTATGCACAATCAATGCTTATCTGTTAACACAGCTCATATTTCGGGTAGCTCCCAACATATCAAACCTTGAAACATTTGTTTTTTTTGTGGCTGAGTAGTCAATTGGCCAACGAATTTGTTTGATAAATACGACATAGTACGTGTCAACTGATCTAGAAAACATATCGAATGTAACGAAACTTAGTAATTGGGAAATACAATTTGAATATCATGTGCAACCAGAATTTCATGTGTAAGTAATGGGGGGAACACATCGTCACTACGATGCACAGATAGATGCAGGCGTGTTATACGCACCTAGGGTATTTATTATTTGCACAGGGTGCTAAACGCAATACTTTGAACTAGCACAACTTTATTCTGATTGGTCATCCGTACATGCAGTTACGGCGTGTTGCGCTGCCCCATGCGTAGACGGTATGAGTTTCTCAGAATTTTCCGTATATATGGCCAAAAGTTGAAAATACAAGAACATACATTTATACAAATTATCGCTCAGATATTGCCATATCAAGCTCACTTCACTTCATATTTACATATATTTCTTCCATCAAACTGTCCTCTTGCAACAAGGTGTATGAATGGCAGTCAAGTAAGTAACACTGCTAAGAGTGGCATTTACGCTGTTCTGAGAATCACTTGGTGATCCAGTCAGCCTCGTTTGTGTTCTTAATCATGCCACTTATTGTCAAGCGCACACCTTCGTCTTAAGTTGCTGATGCCTTAAGACTGAAAAGAACGAAAAATGTGTTGCAACCAGTCTCAGTGTGTAGCCAAACTTCCTCGGTTAAGGAAAGGTCACCAATATACGATGCTGATGGCGCGTTGCACAACGAAAGTAATGGATTTCCAGAAAGTTGGAATATAAAACATATCTAGTTAATAACTGGCATACACGATGCAGCTCTAGGGGCAGGTTGTATGTCAATCGACACTGAACTATCTGATTGATTTCTTCAGTGACTTGATTATAAGGCGTGTAATAGATTGCCATGAATACATTGCAATGATACATAAATGAGATGCGCCTTGTGGCAAATACACGACTTTGTTGATGTACGGTACAATAGACAGGTGCTCAATACATATTGGAGATCATAACTATCCTATAGGTTGTGTTTAAGATGATCGAACTACGTATATATGATTAATGAGACTTGAGTAAATATTCCAAAGTGAGAAGGGAGGTGGTGGGTGGTGATATAGGAAGTAACCGGCTTGACACTATAGCAACGGACTGCAATTACTCAAAAGATCAAAGATGTCAAAATACGTGCAGCTGTCATCTTCGAAGAACTACTCAGCACTGGAAACATTGGACCAATCTCAAACTCTAGATACGCATCTCTAACCCAAAATGGTTTCCAACCAGCAATGGTGTATCAGTTGCCCACTTTGGCCAAACATGAACCGTTTGCAGCGACACGCCATTACCGTTGATGAGCAATAAGCAGTGAATTGCGCAATTGTTTTGCAGAGGAGCGGTTGTCACGAATGCATTATAGCAACGTTGTATCACTACGATCCTGCAGGTCAGCTATTGATGAGTGGACATCAGCTTAAGCAACTAATTTCAACATTTCGGTATTGGATTAGCGTGGAAATCGCACGGTGTGTAGCTATGTTACACACCCTTTATATATCGCCTCTTATCAGTATCATTATAAATGCACATTTCCTTGCAAAAGGCTAATGATTCACAAAAATAGTCAACCTGGTGGCTTCTTCCATATGTATCATGTGCAGAAAAGGTTCATTGCATCGGCATCTGTGCTTAGATAAATTTCTACAAATGATATATAATTACCCGATAATGTGGCGTGCGGCACAGTAAATAAACAGGACATCGAAGATTAGTCAACGTACTATATACAATTGAACAGTATCGAATCAGTCTTGAATTTTAAACAACGTTACTCCCAGTTGATATGATGATTCTGGTTATATATACCATTGTGTACGCAGGGAGGTTCATAAAATGTTCCAAAAACTGTACGCACATTTATTCATTCTACATATAATAGGCTCAGGCAAGCGCCTTGTTCAAGTTGGATAGAACATCCCATCACATCATGCAATACACTCGCAAGTTTTCCGAATTTTCGCGCCTAAGCTTGGCTCCTTAAGCATGCATGTGGTTTGATTAACATCTAATGAATGGATGGAACAAAAAGTCAACTTGCACTGAGTGGCTATCCAAGCAGCCTGAATATCACTTGTTGTGATATATACCGCGACAGAAAGGATATAACTACAAATGTATAGATCATTCGAACACCTGCAGATATATGCTTTTGCTTCACATAGGTGTACTGAATTAATAACTCGCCGTTGCATTACCAGAAAACAATATCAAAAACATTTACCTGCAGCACTCCCTTATAACAAAAAATGGACATACCCATAGCTGAGTTTGCATATAGTGAAAAAATAACACGGTCTTCTGCATTTGATAGATAACCCATACTCTTGCATTATGTTTGCCAACCACGTACGGTGTGCAATCGCCTTTGCCTATGTGAACCAAGGCACACTCTGGTCAATTGGCACAATTGACGTTAGTCTCGCTCACTAGCTGTTTCTAAATCAATACTACATTGTATAAGGAATCATACACAGTTATCGATTATCCTCCAAAGGGCAATCAATTATCGCACTTTATTTTCCATAAAATACCCCGACAAAAGCTTGGCCGCTACTCAAGTGGTGCCAGTTTCAAAAAGAGAAAATTAATTGATTTGCAATATTAGATTAATATTTGGTTAGGGAATATTACACAAGTTGACGTTGACGCATCAGTATGCAGGTAAGCTCCATCAAACATTGAGCTCGAGGAAGGAGCTCAGCAGCATGGCGTTGCATTTAGAGGAATACTGTTTACTATGTCATTCAAGCAGTTACGATCAAATCATCGCTTTTCCAAAACATCTTTCCTGCTTGAAAAACAAATGCCGCAATTAGATGGAGCTTACACACGATGATCGTCTATGCAACAATGATAACAAACGTTATATATATATATATATATATATCTTTAAGCACTTCTGCTGTAGAACTGCAAATACCCAACTCGCGTGCCATGCGTGTAACCGTGTGCACGAAACATGATATGTGGGCTGCACACAATGTGACGTCTATAAACGAAGCTTAAACTTAATGAAGTGGCAACATATAATCTTTACAATGCAATTACGATTGATCAGTTGCACCCGAATAACTCGTTCCAACCTGACGACCACGCGACTGACATGTGGTTATATAGACCAGATAGCTACGCATAAACCGCAAAGATTTGGTCATCATTCATAGTCATGCGTTGCACCTAGCCATGATTAATTATACTGTTATGACTAACGATCTTATTTATGACAGCTGCAATGTAATAAACTTCGGTACCGGATAATATGATTTCGCGTTAGGCCAAAGTATATATGGTGCAAAGTTTATGTCTTTATTGAAGTCATCAGGACGGCTCGATTCATACCGCTAAGCACCAATCGTAAACAATTGCAGGGATTACATGAGATCAGGAAAGTTTCGTTTATTGGTGTCAATTAGTACAGAAGGCAAGTGCGCAGTTAAAGTTGACTGCAGGTTTTACGATAAATCACAGAAAAAATTAACACAAAGGCCTTGCACATGCAGTGCATGGCTGGCACATGAGACAAGATTGATCAAGCAAATATTTAAAAAGGCTCGCATCGCAATTTACCACAACTGTTGTTTTAGGCGAAGCCTACCGTGAATATCGTAAACGTCATTATCTGTAACATTACGACTCTTGTTGTGAGAACAACGGGATCATTGCTGGCAAACAAAGCGAGAATCGTTCTCGAATCGTGCCTTAACAACAGCCGCATTCGATTATTACGAGGCCCTTGTTGTCAGGGGTGATATCAGCGATGCTCATTTGCGCAATTGCATTACTTCACGCAGTTTAGCGCTGGGGTGACGGGGCGACATATGTGGTCGACAAATAGGGCGACAATAGATTCGAAAACAAAACATCGAATGTTTGAGATAAATAAAGCAACACATTATGAGAGTTCAGTATACTCATTACGACTCCGGACAACGTATTGATTTTATCAACATGTTCCACCATGTGTATTTGGCTAAAAGGTACTGATTCTTGAAACCAAATGGACATTTCACAATACAATGAATTATTATAAACTTAACCATGATCACACCTATCCATGCATATTGTACCCTATCTTATAGCACTATCACAATTACTTCCGTGCCATAAAACACTTCCCTTCTCTGCTCGTTTTCTTTTGGCGCTCGTTTCATTCCTCCACACCGTCACCATCATTGTTCCTATACCCTCGTGCCTTTCGACTTGTCGTTTTCATTTAATCGGTTTCTCTGACCTTCCTGGCCCTCTATAACCCCAGATCTTATTGAACTCTTGAGTGCCTTATCATGTGGTGAAAATGCGGATGTCAATAGCTGTAAAGATATGGCACTCAACTGTCACTTCAGCTTAATCAATATGCGGGTTTTTACTAGGATGGTGGGCTCATATCATATTATGGTTAATACATCTTTATAAAACTGTATGATAATGAATACGCACTTATTTATCAGTACGTATGCAATGCATTATCAATAAGTATGTATATATAGAGGGTGTGATACGTATGGATATATATGTACCAAGCATATATATGTGTATCGAGCTAATTACATGATGCAGAAAACCCCCCTATTGTGTCTTTAACTAACGCCTAACCTCTTTGAATCAAGAGTTTGCTGATTCTCTACCAGATGACACCGGAGGAGGATCGGGAAGCAAATTGAATACAAATGTGGCATGAAACCCAGATGAAGGTACTGAGGTGAAATTGCTTTCTATTATTTTTCTGGGCTGTGATATAGTTCGGATGTTTGTAAGTAGTCTAACTAATTTGGGGGATGGGTTGGTGTGAGTTTAAATATCATCGGTCTAAGAACCAGTGTGATGAAATCGTTCATAGCCTCTATCTTTCTTGTCGACCTGGTATATATGTACACAAACTAAACCAAACTTAGTTGACTCAACGAACAACAGGTAATGCTCAATTGTGGCAAGCAGGGACTTCTATGTATCGGTTCCTCAAAACGGTACAAGCAACTGGATCCTGTCACCTCATTGTTTAATGTAAATGGGGCTAGATGAACCATTTCCGTCACTTTCACAGCCAACTTAATGGTAAATAAGGTCGAATATTTGCTTTCAAGGATAATGAAAAGTGCAGCAACTGAATGAGTACTGTGATCGGAACGTGAGCATATATTTGGTGGATCATTGTATCCTTGTATTGGAAAATTGAATATAGCAACATATTGTGCAGTTTAGAACAAATTATCAACAAGGGGGGATGGGCGGTTATATTCATCATGAGATATCTACTCTTGGGGGTGTAACAGTATATATTTCGTAAATATATGTATAGTATATAATGCAACATCAGAACATAAATATATTTCAACGATAGTTCTCATTATAGACAGTATGTTGATATGCAAAAGCATATATATATATATATATATATATATATATATATATATATATATATATATATATATATATATATATATATATATATATATATATATGTATATATATATATATATATATATATATATATATATATATATATATATTAATGCACGTGCAAGTATTCAATGAAAGACCACGGCATGGTCTAACAGAGAAGAAAAATGAGTACAAGAGTGATTTTTTGCGAAATATAATTATCGTACTGCCCATATAATGCATATATTCCAATAGTTTGCAAACATATGTATTACCAAGGATAACCTGCATAATTATCTCAATTACATGTTGATTATCTATCTTGCTATAAAATGTCGTTGTTTTGTTATCGATATTTTTTTCTGAGGCAAACCGTTTTCACGTAATGTTGGTACTAACGATTCCAAGTTTGTAATCGGGATGACGATGGATATGATGATGATGATTATGATGATTAAAAGATGCGGCTTTTCGGACACCATCCATCCGTGCGCATGGATCCAATATTTAGTGATTCATCAATATATAATCCGAATTCAGTAACATGAAAACCGATCACTATGCGTCTCGGTCAATGAATGCTCATCAGCAACATGCAGTATAGGAGAGAATTTAAAATGTATAAAGATAAATCATTTAGCATTTGCCTTGGGATGTCATATGGTTATCTAAGTAGTCGTTGTCGTTTCATCCAATCCAATTAAGCTGCAATGACAGCGGATTGAATGATCACTTTTGTTAATACAGCAAAACTTAACGACCAACTGTTTCACGTGTAGCAATATCGTATGGGCAGTTACATGATTTTGCTAGCAATTAATTCGTGCACTTACAAGTAGCCTGATAAATTGTAATCATTGGTTTGTATTAATAGTTTATCATACATTTCACGTAATCCATTCAGCGGCCGCAGATACTTTCAAAGGTATTTGCCCCATTTCACGTAAATTGTTTAATGCCGCCATCATGT
Source organism: Urechis unicinctus (assembly GCA_034190875.2). NCBI lineage: Eukaryota > Metazoa > Annelida > Polychaeta > Xenopneusta > Urechidae > Urechis > Urechis unicinctus. The sequence continues at coordinate 46,911,661 of CM067354.1, read as the reverse complement.
TAAGGTATTGATCATCAATCACATTTGAATAGGCACAAATGTTGATGCAGATCCATTACCGATTGTTCAATACATTTTTCACGGAGCTATATATAATGAACACTACAGCATTGTTTCTATTCAGTAGTCTGTGTCCTTACAAACCAAGAAGGTCATTTAAATTGGAGCTTTGAATAATTCACTACGTAAGGCACTGAAGCCGAAGCATGTGAAAAAGCTGCATTTAATGACATGTATTCTGGACAAAATGCGAATAAATCTAGTATTTTGATGAGCTGATCAATACTTTAAAATCATGAGTGACTAATGAAAGAGCGGCGTGAGTGACTGCTATATGAATTGCGCATGGTTATAAATATAATACAGAGTCTGACTCTTAGCATAAATAAATCTATGCATCAATTGGTATGTAGAAGATGCAGTTATTTGGGCATGCTTGAGCTCAGTATTGCAGATGTATTATAACTGACGAAAGTCATGGCACCCTGCATATATCCCGCTTATTACTAATCATCAAACACCCACAAATTGTATAAGCAAGGTGTCATCAACTTTAATGAGGTTTCATCTCACACTAACAATTCTGCCAGATAATTTTTTTAGTGACGTTACTCGCAGAAACTGCCGACTATGCCCATCAGGCGACCTGATGCCGATAGCTGAAGAACCTGTTCGGATATATCAAGCGGCGGTTAACCTGAACATAGACCGCCTAAGGTGTCACCCAGATTAACGTGTAGTTATAGAGCACTCTATTTATTTATCACGTCCCCTTTAAATATTTGCATCGCCTCATGGCGGTAAATATTCTGCTATTAGATTGCTCTAGTGGTCTATGTGGGACGTGTTATTCATATTAAACAAGAGACAGGCTTGGTTATACGTTCCACATAAATCCTACTATACAATTGGTCAGCATGCATTGTTTGTGGACCCTTTGAAAAGCTGAGTGTAAACGTAATGAGGGCTTTTATATATTTCCTCATGCTGAGGCGAAGCAATTCATAAAGAGAGTAGAATCTGATTAGGCGCAATCCAATTACTCACACGGATGTTGCTCGACGCAGCTTTGCTAACGGGTTTGTTAATGCGTATGCTGACTAAGTATCGAACAGGAAGCTTTCATCTTCTCGTCCGGTGGGCAATGCTTTCAAGCAATTTCCTACGTAAACCTTGTGAGTTGGTCGTTCTTCTTTTTTCTTGCTAATGCAAAATTCATTAGGCATGGAGGTAAATAGCCTTTAATCTTGCTTATCATATCTGCCTGATGTTCGATATTTGTTAATCGGGCGTTTATTTATCACGATAATGCTAGCTGCGCATCCTAGGTCGTTGTAACCCCTCGTGTAAAAACCTCCTTCTCAACCATCGCGTGTAGCTATCAGTCAGTGAGTGCCCCTATGTCATTGCAGATACGACTTTGAGTCATTATAACCGAACTTATGATGGCGATAGGAACATGGCTGGAGCAACCGACGATTTAGCAGCCTTAACCGTTTCACAGTTCCTCAAACTGCGCGAACCTGGCCGTGGCAAAGAGAACAGACTTCACCAATGTATGCAGCATGGTGGATACAGTAGATGATGCCATTGACAATATTTTAATGTATTCCATTACACACACTGAGGATTGTGGATAGGGCACGCTGGCTATATCAGATGGAGACCTCGGAACCATCTGTTGGCGCAGAGGGAAACTGACGTCATATGCCTTATTAACACCAGAACAGTGTTTTATAAACTCCAATCTGGAAATGCATCAAACTCCAGTAAAAAAATTCAAAGTCACGCTGTTATCCTATATTCAGCGTCTTGTATTCCCATATTAATATGTTTGATCACGCGATTCAACCAAAGTCCCTGATATGCCCCCAATTAGGAAACATACTAATAGACCATTTCTGGGTACGGGCCTGATTTGTGTTTTTTTCGTTTCAAAAATTGGTTGGTACGTTCAGTGGCTTAGATATCATTCGGAAATCATCATACCCTCACATTGTTTTTACCAATATATTCCACACGACGCTGTCATGCACGAATGGTATGACACAAGTGTGTTCAATCTTCAGCCTGTAAATGTTGATCTCTCACAGTGGTTTTCATGGGATAATGAGCATGCTGTCATTTGGAAACTCATATCAGGCAATGCTAATGTATGAATATTCACTGGAAGGTACATCATATAATTGCGCCCTTGTTGTTTGTTATTATAGGTAAATTTTGCCAGCACTGGAATTAATTGGGTCGTGAGACAAACATATCCCTTTGCTATGATGTCTCCACAGCTCCCATGATAGCAATGTAATCACCAAAGTTACGTTGTTTGTGCCCACCATGCTTGCGTGAATTTGCATTGCAAGCGACAGGGTTACGAGCAAAAAATTTCTGGGAGCCATATTTAGTGATAACATTTCCATTTGAAATGTCCGCTTCGTAAACAGCATCAACAAAGTAATCATCTATTGAGCTTCGGGATATAGTTTTCCATTCACACTTAAATAATCTCATGGGTGTTCCTCGCCAGCATTGATCTTTCGATCTCAAAGTTCTTAATTCGTCCCAATAGCGATGTTGGGCACATTTTACTTTACTTATTGGTTAACCCTCTCCTATGCTAGTGGAGCACATTGATGAGACGTTTAACAATCACCACTCGGCCGTCATGAGAGGAGCGGATCAATGTCCTCCATATATTAGTTTAGTCGACATTAAATAGTTAACCCGATATTCAGTTTTTACATAATGTTGCGATGAGAAACATGGCTGTAAAAGCATGTTGATGCTTACAAGATTTTTAACTAATTTTTGCCGATGCTGAACCATGACACACGTTTTCATGTCCATTATATATTGGTGAATTGGTGCATTGTTAAGTAAAGTCTTGTTCGATCGAACCACGGCGTTTATATATCCATACGTTAAACAAAAGAAATACAAGTCATGGAGTGAATAAGAAATAAAAGTCTGGAACTGGATCCTGCTTATGTCTAGTACTTGTTTTAATTACTCGGTTGCGCTGTACGTGATCGCTACAGTTTTAAATTAATATGGTTGTCACCACATGTGTTAATCACCAGACCAGTGGTAAAGGAAAACCTAATGCCGTCACCATGTCCATCGTGGCAATACTCATACAACGAGCGAGGCATATTTTGTCCTGTGATGATTATTCTGCCTGAATACAAAACTGCCCTCTGCGTAACTTCAATGCAAACTATCCGTATGAGCTTAGAGAGCTGTACCGTCTCTCTCAGTGCATGAATTCATTCACTCACAAAACTGCCTTAAGATATATATCCGAAGATTAACAACGACAGGGTTGATAACATTTAACTGACTTTCTGAAATGCCAAGATATGAAATATGCCAGGACACACGATACCATGGTACGGTTAGCGTCAAGTCCCTTCTGTAAAGTCTTTTGCGATTATGATATGTACGAGCAGATCGACTAGATTTACAAGCTAATAGCTGATGGCTTTCGTCAATTGCGTTAGACTCAATTGTCAACATTAATTATAACAATCGCTGAAAATATGTGTTGCTAGCACGCGTCAATTGAAAGAAGCAAGGTGTCCTGGTTAAACTGAACGAGCATTAACAGTTATGCATTTGCACGGAGATATTGAAGCCAATCTGGGAAATCGACTCTTGGGACGCAAAGGTCACTGTCATGTTTCTACGGGAAAACACTCTTGATGTTCACAAGTCCGTTGCGTTTTATTTGATGCCACATCACCACCAACCTGGCCTCGAACGATTCACGGCAACTTACCGGCTAACAACATTTTTACGACAAGTTAAACATCTGATCATAACGTTGCAATTGGATATGCTACAATGACGGCAACTTTTACGACAAGTTAAACATCTGATCATAACGTTGCAATTGGATATGCTACATCCCTCTTTCTCAGAGGAAGTTGCATTTCAACAAGATTATAGTCATAACCATTCAAGGAACATTATGTATATTGAATAATCTATCTATTGAAGAAATTACTAGTGTTCAACAAAATAACGTTGTGATTTGTGGGTCGCTTATAACATTATGTAGCACAGAGTTCAGTATTATTGACACATATAGTTCACATAGCCAGTCGATCTGGTTTCTTTATCATGCGTCTATATCTGGTACGATTTTGGTCCGTATTGTCTGGATGCCTTCGGTCTTGAGGCGTGTTGGGAGGTTGTGGTATTGGAGCCGATTGTTCTTTGTGTTCAGCTGTGTCCGGGGTGCTGATGATGGGCATTAGTGGAGCAGGAATAATTGGGTCAGAGCTGAATTGTATTTGTTTTTGTGAATCTGGACCTAATTCTCTTAGGTGCTTCCTGTTCCTCCGAAGAGTGGATCCATTTGGGGTTTCTATAACATATGAACGTGGTTCCTCGCATTTTCTCAAAACTGTAGCAGGCATCCAAGAACCATTTCTAACATCCTGCGTGAGGACATTCTGACCAGTAATCAAGGGTGGTAGATCAATAGCTTGCTGGTCAAAGCGCTGCTTCTGAGCATCTTGATTCTGTTTTAGCTTTTCATACACTTGATCTTTGAGGTCAGCGTGGTTCGGGATGTGTACGGGTAAGTTACCTCTGATCTTCCTATGGTACAGAAGTTCTGCCGGGCTACGTAGTGAATGGTCCAGGGGTGTAGCTCTTAAACAAAGAAGGCTCATGTATGGGTCTGATCCGCTCATCTTTGCTTTTTTTCAGGCTGTTTTTACTGTCTGTATAGTTCTTTCGATGAGACCGTTAGACAGAGGGTAATGCGGAGAACTGGTTATATGTTTGAATGACCATTTCGTGGCAAAGTTTTTATAGACCTCCGAGTCATACTGTCTGCCATTGTCACTTATGACTTTCTCAGGTACACCTTGTTCTGAGAATATGCTTGGTCGCGATGACAACAGCTTGGCTTGTACAGTTATTAGGCATTTTCCTGATGAATGAGAATTTCGAGAAATGGTCAGCAATAATGAGGTAAGTGTCTTCCTAAAAGTGGAATAAATCTGTCCCTGCCTTGGTCGAGTTGGTATTTCATGAGGGATCAGTGTTAATTTGGCCTGTGACCTCTGATAATGCTGACACGTTTCGCACTGTTTTGTTCTGGCTTCTATTTCTTTATTGATATCAGGCCAATAAACACCGTCCTTGGCTCTCAATTTGCATTTTTCCATGCCCTGATGTCCCTCATGTATCTTCTCAAGAATGTATTTCTGCAGAGATCGAGGAATCACCACACGCTCACCTTTTATAACCAGTCCATTCTCAACTGACATCTCATCGCGGAAGGACCAATACACGGGCGTAATGGTGTTGGCAAATCTTTCATTCTATCGGGCCAGCCCTTTGTGATAGTTTGCACGAGCCATAACTGGGTCACGTTGTGTTGCACTTCTAAGTTGGTTAACTTTTTCCTCGGTGAACTGCACGAAGTTAACCTGCAGATTTAGGTTGATGTGTGTGTTGCAAGGTGATGGTAGTCGTGATAAACTATCAGCCATGAACATGTCTTTTCCGGGCTTGTACTTGATTGTCACATCAAAGCTCTGCAGCCTGAGCAGAATTCTTTGTAGTCTCGGTAGAGCTGCTCTCAGGTTTTTGAGTTGTATCATCTCTAATGGTTTGTGGTCACTTTCCACGAGGAATGGCTTTCCATACACGTATGTGTAGAATCGCTCTCTTCCAAACACTACAGCGAGCATTTCTCTGCTCTGTTTCAGATAGTGATTTGGACGCAAAAGCGATTGGTCTGTTGTCCTGGATAAGAGCAGCCCCAGGTCCTTTCATGGATGCATCAACTTGAATTGTTGTTGGTTTGTTTGGGTTGAAGAACGCCAGTGTCACTTCACTGCAGATAATGTCCTGAACTTGTTGAAATGATAATTGGTGAGATTCGCACCATTCGAACTCAATGTCAGACTACAACAGTTTGCGTAGATTGGCAGTGTGTGATGATAAGTTGGGAATAAATGTTCTCATGTAGGTGACTAACCCAAGAAATTCTTGAAGTTGTTTTCTGTTAGTTGGGGCACTAATGGCTTTGATAGCTTCTACTTTAGTGGGATCCAGATGTATGCCTTCCTTGTCATAGAGAGCACCAAAGAATTTGATTTGAGGCTCCTTGATGGCACATTTTGCGCTGTTGAATACCAACCCATTTTGTGCAGATCTTGACATCAAGTTATGGAGGTTGTTATCATGTTCCTGTTCCGTACGTCCGAAGACTACTACATCATCTGCGATGCTTATTGTACCTGGACAATGCTCTAATATTTGTTCCAGCCTTTGCTGAAATACACCGTGTGACATTACCAACCCGAAAGGCATGCGTTTGTAGCAGTATCTGACAAAATGGTGTATTGAACGTTGTGATTCATGTCATCTAATTGAACTGACCAGTAGCCGTTTTTGGCGTCCATTATGCTGAAGTACTGTCCACCTTGTAGCTTGTATGAAATCTCCTCCAGGGTTGGGGTTTTGTGATGTGTGCGTTTTATCACTTTGTTTAAGTATTTGGGGTCAAGACACACCCGGAGGTCTCCATTGTCTTTGTATGACACGACCAATGCTGTTAACCCAGTCTGTTGCTGCGTCTACTTTGCAGGTGACGTCAAGTTGCTCCATTTTTTCGAGTTCTGATTTGAGTTTTCCTTTTAAATGGATTGGAAATTTGCGCTGTGCATGGACAACAGGTTGTGCATCTTCCTTCAAAGTGATGCGATATGTGCAAGGGAAATTTCCAATGCGATCAAATTGGTTGGGTTATAGGCTCTTCAGATCCTCCACTGATTTGATCGACTGCTTATTTTTCTCGATGGCGCAGTGAAGGGTAACGAGATTGAGATATTGTGAGCTTGGTAGACCAATGATCCCTGGTCCCTCTGGTTCGACAATGTAGAAATATGTTGGTATCCATGACTTTTGTTTATACCGGCACGGTAGTTGGATTGATCCATAGTGTGGAATTTCAGTTCCATTGTATGCTGTTAGCTTGACTCCGATACTGCTGGAGTCTTGCTCGTTGGGGTAACCATCATCATTGATGTTTTCTGGAAACATTTGCCTGTACATCCAAATCGGTATTGTGTTCCCTTGAGCACCTGTGTCTACTTTTACCTTTATTCTCATTACTGTCTTCTTGTAGTCAACCTTGGCTGATATATGAGTGAAGGCTTCATCTTTTATATCTGTTTTGATAGAGCTAATGCTTGACACCTTAACAGTTCTAATAGATAACTCACTGAACTCATCACCGCGTTCATCACTAGCATCGTTTTGATTTATTGAGTGGACGTTACTGCGTTGGTGTGTGCGCCTGCTGCTGTTTTGTCTTTGGTCTCTACATCGTGGTTGTGGCTCTTCTTGCCTGGGAGAACTGGTGTTGTTATGGTAGGATGATCGGCACATTGCTTGCCAGTGGTTTGGTTTACCACATTTATTGCATGTTGTTCTGTATGCAGGACACCTTCGTCTCGCATGATGACCGCTACAATTTTATTCTGACATTTGGCAGGCTGTGTTTTTTTGTGAATTGAATGTAAGTCTACATTTTGATTTGACTGGACACTTGCGAGCTGTTTCATATGTTCGTTCGCAGCTTCCTAAGTACGGCATATGTCCACAGTCTGATCTAGGGTCATTTCTTTTCCCTCGTTGAGAAGTTGCTTTTGAAGCTCTGGGTGACTGGTACCGGAAATAATTTGCTCTATGATTCTGTCATTGAATTCCTCTTGGTTAAAGTCACATTTCTGTGCCTCTAGTTTACATCGTGACAGGAAAGAGTCAATGTTTTCTGTTTCATTTTGTCTGTACTTCTGCAAGTATAAACGAGCTACACGAAAATTCAACTTTGGTTCAATTTGAGTTGCAAATCGCTGCCATACCACATCAGGATTCTTTCCTTCGTCCTCACCGAGACCCCATGAGTTATAGATAGTCCCTCATTCCCAGCAAACAATAATATGCGGTCAACATGCTTTTCTCTTTGGATATTTTTCACCGAGAAATATAGGCCGCATTTTTGTTTGAAAAGTTTGAGTGCACCGGCGAATTCCAGTCAATGTTTGGTGTGATTGATTCAGCCATTTTTGTAAATTACTTTGGTAGTTCAGTTACTTACAGTTGGTGTCTAGTTGTGGTAGCGCACCATTCTCACTCTAAGCAAGAGCGCAGCTGGAACGAAGCGTCGTAGCCAGTTGCATATACCTCCTTTCGTCTGTCGATCCATTTCCAACCGGCGTTGGCATTTGACAGCAATCGGTTATAAAGTTGCTCATTAACAAATTTGTCTCTTTTGCACCTCACGGAAGCACCTTTGCTGTGTACTCCGAAGGCTAGCGAGGTTCTTTGTTACAGCTGCCACCATGTAATGTTTCTACGGGAAAACACTCTTGATGTTCACAAATGTCACTAATTCCATAGGGACGTCTAATTAGTCAGTTAGTAATATGTTACGGTGGTCTACACATTATCTTAGTATATGATGCGTTCTGTAGATAACTTATGGACGCATAAGTATCCCTTTTGCGAATAACACACATTGTAAACAATTAATGATTATAGTGGAAGGCATGCGCGGTGGTTGGCAAATCTTAATAAGTAACGCCCCCCCTCACCACTATTTAATTCAAAAATGAAGGGATGCCGATCTATCTTGATACATGGTGTAAAGCGGAACTATTCATATCGACCGCTAATATCATTAAGCAATGCCACTTAGCTAGATATAACTATGCTGAAAACATACAAACTAATGCGAAGCCAAAAACACGAGATATCATTACTAAAGCAATTGCAATGCTGAGCCCTGCTTAACAGAACTCACTTTTGATACTTACTGTGCTTATACCAAATGACACCTATAGAAGACAGCAGCGCAACTTATGCATCATATGTTTTTGACAGCAGTCTTGAATATCTAGTCTTGATGTGTGAACTATTCACGCTTAATAGTTTCTTACACTAACGAAATGTCAAAACACTTCTGTCCCCAGGTTTGCTATTGAGATATATCGTCACAACGAAATGATAATAATAATGCTATAACTATATAATACTAGTTTAAATATCCTTTCATAGCTATGTTGATATCCGTACATTAATTTTTAAGCAAATGTACAACAGCATTCAACAGATGCAATAGTCCTTAACGTGTTCCGATATAGTATTATGACCTGCAATTGATCAGCGATAATCCAGCGGTAACCGCGGGGGCGTACGATAAATGCAGATATTCTTTAATACATATGTATAATACACACTTTTTGCAAGTAACGTGCAAAACGTACGCTAATCCTAATAACAGCTTTTGATATTGTGTACTGATTTTCAATATCTGCGGTATTAACTCTACTTTCTATACGGGCTCATATACCGACGACATAGGTAAGTTGCTTATATGACGAAGATGTCATCAAATGTATAGATATTAACTTAGAAAGCCAAAGGAGCCAAACGACCGTAATATTAGCATGTAAATGTTTATGAACTGACAACATGGAACACGAAAATAATCTCCAAAACCAACGTTCCGATGATATAATGAAAATAAGTGATCTGCGGATAAAAGCATCGTCTCCTGTGGACTAAAGATTGAGATCCAGTGTTGAATTGATTACCAGAGGATTATAAGGCCGTATTTGACGCAACATAGCGATACAAATAGCGTCGTGTAGTCGCATATAACCTTCAGACACCGTTAGCTGGAGGCAAATTGACGATAATTGACGATAGTACCACTTTGGTATGACAGTTTTCAGTACTGGGACGGCCCTTTTAATCAACACAAGAACCAACGACTCAATGTGTATAAAATTTGACACTAAGAAGATGTTTTTTATTTGGCTACGCTTGCCACGTTGTCCATATGCCGTCAAAAATCCATCCAATTTAATACTGTCAGTCCAGGCCTCCAATTGTACTATTCATGGTTTCTTAAACCAGATTTATGTATATAGCAATGTCGCGGTTATGGGTATTTGAGTAGCGGATTGACCGAAATATATAGTTACACATACGTCATAGCTCCTTGGGATAATATAGAGCCAAACATAGCGATTAAGTGGCAAATGAACCGTCCTTAAAGACATCCTAATTTGGAGTCGGTTGTCTATGTTGGGCACTCGGGCACTGCAGCGCAGGATGAGTTTACATTCACAATTTTGTGACATAGGTTTAATTACTCCATCTTTGGGGTGACTTTTTAGTGTTTTAAAGTTCCATAGTGCTATCCGGCCTTTGGTCGCGTGTTATATGCCACCACACTCTTACCTTGCCGTCCCCCTTCGGAAAAAATTGCGTACCAAAATCCTGTCATGAAAAATGGCTCCTGTATATAGTCCTGTAAAAAGTCACATGGCACAATTGAAACATTCTGCCATCGTTATTGATATAGTTAACTCGTGAAGAAATGAAGCCTTCATTATTACCGTCATTTGGACATGGATATTGTTTCATTATATAAAATCCAGCCACCAGCTAAAATGGCTCAGGATATTGCAGTCAGTAGTGGAGAACATAGGGTGAAGAAACCTAACTAAACAACGAGCTTGCATAAAATACTAGACTTGGTGTACTTCTGACAAATATCTTCCTTACCTGTAACCATATCATGAATAAGTCCGGATCCACGTATGCTAGCTAGAGCAGTGGTTAGCAATTTGTTCAGTGGAAATTCTATATTCGAAATTGTCGTGGGATCGTGTGACCAACGTCGACAAGTTCATGGAGCGGTTATTAATGCAAGTTCGGTGTCAATTTCTCGACCGTTGATTATCTGCTTCGACTGGTTCCACTGACTGAATTCTAGGATATGGCGCTGCTTGATGGCCATTACTTATCCATGGTGGCTTGTGTATTTGGAAAGAAGCAAACACTAGAAAAATTTAGACGTTCAGAGTAACAATCAAAAACAAAGGCAGCTCACTCGTCATAATAGCATCCATCGACAAAAGCCCGGACGAGTGGTACAAACGATATCGAATATCAAACGTATACTGAAATAAAGTTCTCTCTATGCGCTTTCTACCCTTTAAACTTGAAGATTTGTGGTCAGCGTGACCCTCTCCTGGTATAGGTATTGTGTTTGCTGAATTAGCGGCTTATAGATATTGGAAAGATGGAATGGCATAATGCCTACAAACATTAATCGATTTTTAATCACTTTATATAGTTATGGAAACTCGTAAAGGATGTGGTGGTGCCTGTAAATTGTTTTGCAGTTCAATAAAGCACGAGAATGCGGCACCTAAAAGCATTAAAATGACAATAACTAAGATGTTCTTAAACAGAGCAGCGAAAACACCTTTCACTCAATCAGGCAGTAAGTTCAGGGATGGGCCTGGTGGGGAGATGGTCAGAATTTTGGCAAGCGGTAGAGAGCATAGTGGTTCTGTTCCCAATGACATGCAAAACCGTTCGTAATATGTTGTAAGTAAAATTAAATTCAATCTTACAAATTAAAAATATTGACTTCTGCCTATCAACAGCCACTTGATGTAGGAATTATAACTATGTCGTATTGTCGTGTACTTGGGAATCGATCAAGTGTGTTACTGCAGGCCCGATGGTTGGCCTTATTCATTACTTGTTTTGACGTCGACTTGTTTAGGTTACTTGCGTATTCAATCATAGATGAATAAGCGAATAATTGGCGTTATATACGCACATTAGTGAGCGGATACATTGGTTTACATCTAAATGACTGTACATTGCTCTAGATGCAAAATCTGAATTGTTAAGATCATTAATCGTACTAAGGCGTGCTGACATGATATGTCATGATCACTTGCAAAACCACTGTCAACTAGTTGCTCTTAAGACTACAGTAACATAACTGATGTGAATCTGTTAGGAGCAGCAAATTCATCTGATACCGCGCCTTGTAAGGCGCCATAAAAAAAACGTGATACCCCTCCACCCCCCCAAGTGAATTAAGCCGCAGCAAAAAACAATTCATGCATTAACGACCTGTTCGCAGCGCAGGTTATCAGCAACACAACCCGCCTCTGAAGACAGAGGTCCAATATATCGTTTTTGCCTTCAGTCTATGTTCGTCAGCCATCCCCAACATTGGTATTTGTAGCTTTGTTCTATTTCATAAGGTTCAATAAAAAAAAAAACCCGTAGAGCGGCTAGTAAACGTCATTCTGATCGTCCTGAGAACGATGTAAGCCATTAATGCTGCTACACTCCACTGCTTAGCGGGCACCAAATCCCTAAAGTAAAATCGTTCATTTGGTATTTTAAGTTGTCATGTACTTTGCATTTAATCAGATTGAAAAGCATTTGTCAATTATTTCGTCAATCTAATGCGTAATGTAATCAGTTCCACTCCCAAGGGTAACATTTGGTGTCATCTGCAATAATTGTTAACATTATGTCAACACCACTGTCCAAATATGCAGCATCAACCATATCTCTCCACAAAATGCAGATATAATATATGTCGATCTGCCAACTAGGCTGTCAAGCAATAGCAACCATTTCGTCTTTCTTCAATGATCATGTCGATATCACAAAGTAAATGGCCGTTTTGGCTAACAGCACACTATCAACGGTTCTCTTGCACAACTAACGAGCTGATGAGCCGTGTCGATTTGTTCGTCAACAGGAATATGTAATAATCAGCACCACCGGCGAATGTTGTACCGTTTATGTTGAACATTTATAATCCACAAGCATTCAAAATATCGAGAAAGTGTCCAATTAGAATGAAGATGCATCTGATGATGATTATAGTTCAAGGTTCTGCGATATCTGCATTAAACTGTTTGTACACCACTGACCACACCCAAGACATGCAGGCAACGACAGCGCTTCATTATGACGCAGAGGATGGCTGACGCATATCGAACAGGCGACTCTGTTAGCTTTGAATTGTCAAACAAATACATGTAATAATTCGGTAGTTGTTGCGTAAATGACATAAGTGGCAGTATCGTGAAAGATCAAATGTCGAGCTAGCAGTTGGTAATGTTGCACTCAATGCAATGAACACATTGCACAATTTTAAAAATATGCATGCCTGCGGTCAATTCGCTATCTATAATGAACTGATGAATGGGTCATCAGAATGTCATTTAATATGGGGGTATTCCATGTATAACAGCGTATATTTCTCATTCTCGTTGATTCAGTTGGTTTGTACCCAATCACGGGATGGTTGCCACCAACTTGATAGTGTGTTAGTTCCCTATCATTCACAGAGAGGAGGCAGATGTGCGTTCATCCCATCGACAATAGCATTAATCATCTGCTTATGCGTTTTCTTGACCCTGAAGAACAATTCTAATGGGTTGCAACGTGCACCCGCTAATAGCTGCGGGAAGAAGTCTTGGTATCACTAACAGCATAGAGGGAAAGATTTTATCCTCTATTGGGACCATAGACCACGAGCTTAATACCTATCTTTCAGACAGAGGATGGTTGCCTGTCTCGGATCAACCACGCAGTCTACGTGAATAATCAAAACCAGAATAGTTTTTCAAACAGTCATCAGTCAAGTCAGAGTGGCTGTGAATTTGTGCGAGCCCTCTCCTTCATACTAAAAAAGTGAGTTCGAGTATACAACCAATGGCGACGCAACGCTAGTGAATATCTATCTGTCAATTTCTATAAAAATCTAATTTTTAAAAATAGTTGAAACGTTTGGAGGAGACTTCTGATCATATAGACAAGTGTCAAATACAAATGAATAGCTTATGTGTCCTATGCGTTATTGTTGGGTAGTACCCACCATTTATACATGGTGTCTAGAGCACATTCTAACACAGAGTGGGCAGCAGAGAATCGGACGCATCTAGCAATGAAAAGAGCGGCTCATATTGCAGAAAAAACATACACCGCCTTTAAGCAACAACATACCAATAGTATAGCAGTGGCGCAGCATTTTCTTGCCTTGCTCTTTATTGCCACCCAATAGGCCATCAAGCCATCGGGAGGAAATAAGCATAAACGATTGGAGAACTCCAAATGTGATTCCGCTACATTGCCGAGCCATGAACGAAACGGTGTTGTGACTGATGTGTTAGCTTATATTAAAATGAGCTACTTGTTTGTAAGTGCAATCAACACAACGGGATGGTAATTTTAATATTCGGAACCTTTATTGTAATATGCAATGTACAATGGATACATATTTGAGGCATCGTACACTGCTCGTGACAAACAGGAGAAGTTGCACCGTTAGTTTCTGACGAGTAGGTGACCAACTTTGCGTACTAAACTTGACCAAAAACGAATATGTGAAGATATCATGAACAAAATTACATATATGATCAATTGTATGCCATTGTTAATTATCACACTGCAAACAGTGTTAACGATGCATCGCAATTGATGCCCAGGGCTCTGTGTTTTTCTGCAACGCAGGCGTGCATTCGTCATTCATAAGAAGTGTTCGAGGACGAAAATATTTTCGACAGTTTATGATGATTTTAATAGGCTGAATACATGCCTTAACTGCCCTGTATGGTGTCTAATACATGCATGGAATCTATTTTACAGTTGATATGAATAATGTCTGACAGCAAAATACTTCTTTATCACAATAGGGCATATCGCCACAACAAATTTTGAATTAAACAGGTAAATAACGACAGCATTAATGCAGTATTTTTGTAGCATTGCTTCTTAACTCGAGCCAAACATTTTGACACTTGGTATCATCTTAACAAAGTTGAGAAATACACAGTGGTTCTCGCAACACAGCACGTTGCGCGTCGCGTTTACGGCGCTCTGCACATGTTTATGCGGAAATGACGGTCTATGGCGCCAAAGGCATTGCATCAAATGTGTTCATGTTGTCTGGAAAACTAGATAGGACAGCATTTATTGCGCAAGGAGGCCCTCTCATCTTAGCTTGTTAGCGCGTTAATATTAACTGCAATTGCGCATTCCCGGTTGGAACACGCAAAGTCTGTTGTTTCACAGTGTGATGTGTATTAGACTCGTAATATAAACAGTTTCAATTGACCTAGATATATAACTAGTGAAAACAAAAGCAGGATATTATGATAGGACACAACACGTCCCTCTCTGTCTGCTTCTTGTATCGGGTTATAATCAAGTGATGCCAGCTAAGAGAGAAAAAGGCTTATACCTTACATTATTCGAAGCCTTATGCCAAGATTCTTTCCACGCTTTAGAATAATGCAATCGGGTATTGTGGATTTTCGTGAGTCATAATAACCATTGATAAAGTAATTCGTTTTAATCAGCTAAAGATCATTTGCTTCTTTAGGATTATTAAACCCGACAAAGCAATGTTGCACATTAAAGCTATATTGATCCTGTTACCTATACACCTCGCCAGATCGCGCCGAGCGCATGTCCACTGTTTGGAATCTACTACAAGTTGCCGCCATTGGGAACATGCGCATTGAAAGCACTTGAAAAAAAGCCAGGTTGCATCAAGTGACCCAGTTGGTTTACGCGCTGTCGGCGAAAATGACCGTACTGCCAAAGCTAACCTGAAATTGACAAGTTGCGATAGATGATGAATGGTGGATCATCAAATTATCGTCGTGCGTAGCTGCATATACGAAATATAAATCCGCAAATATAATCTGAAGGTAACTAGCGTAAGACACAAACGGGAAAATGGCTTGACTTAAAACATTAGGCAAATTGCCACTGAGTTCGTTACTGCATCATTGGTTGAGTAGCGCGTGCAGAATTATATATTTGCTATAGGGTGAGTCATTGCTGACAGTCTCTATCGCAAGGGGCCACAATGCATGCTGGAATCTCTAATGGATTTCTTGGCGTAGAAAATAAAATCAAGACCACAATTTTATCGCATTGACTGGGTAGTTTTGTAGAATCCATTAAAATACATTAACAGACAGCTGCGCATTCTGTAAAGACTTACGCCCTATCGGTTAAATCAGTCTATTATTCATATAAATCATAGACGTTGCCTCAACCCTACAAATTCAAAAATGGGGTTTATTCCTAAGTCACATCTTACACCTCATATCAACACCAACTAGCACTAAAAGTATTCAATGATTAATTCGATGACAAACAAATGTAGTCCAATGCTGCATTATATTCACGCGCGTCAGAGAAATAACCAGAAGAGATCAATAGTAACTTTCTGCTGTTAGTTATCGGATATTTCTTAGTGCGTATGTAATTGCAACACCTACAGGTAATAGCAAGGTGACGCTAGATTAAATTAGCTCAGAGAAAAACATATGTAAATATACACATAAATTAATATGTATATAAATATATGAATATATCATATATATATGGGTATATATGCATGTATATGTATGTATATTTAAGAAATATGTAAATATTTATATGTATTTGTACATATATATATATATATATATATAATATATATATATATATAAATACATATATATATATATTATTTATATATATAGATATATATATATATATATACACTCACACATAAACAAACATATGTATATATATATGTATTTATCTATAGATAAATATATTTATATATTTACATATAAACATATATACATATATATATATGCAGATTTATACAAAAATATATATGTAATGAACTGTTGGTAACGTTTTTACACAGTGTACCGCATGGCGCTGTTTGTGCATACACATGCTCATTATCTAACACTATATTTCTCGTACGTGAGTGGTTAGGGAAATGAATGTAAACAAGAGGGGGATATCTGCCAAGTTAGTTAAGACAATTCGGCGGCAGATATTGCGAAATATATTTGTTGAATAAGCACGATTCCATGCGGTGATATTTGTAGAAGCTATAATTGTGTTGGGTACGGGTAAGTCACTTGAAAAACCTAAAACGTGGGTCAAAATTATGATTGAAGCAGGGCGCTACCGTACAGTAGAATATTTTAAACACAGTTTCTGTATATTCTGCATCGAGGCCAAAATAGTGTATGATCAAAGCCATGATAGAGTATGTTATATTGCCTATGTTGATTATTGAAGAGCTTAGATGTGTACCAGCCACTGTTGTCGAATGATATAAATTTAGATATGAACATTAAATATGATTTCGCGTACAAGTCGTGAAGTCTTATACAGTAAATGATCGAGTTGCGCCAAATTTAGAATCAAGAACGCATCAGCATTGTAACATTTGTAATATCTTATGAACTGACAGATCTATTTAACGTGTCTACAGCTTCGCCGCAGTTTTTACCAGTGTGTTGTATTGTGGTGTCATCTTCGTATGATATAAATTGTTATAGAGAGGGTGTGAGATACATATCATAGATATATGATAAAAATATCATTGGTCCAAATTTTTACCCTTGAGATTCTCAATAAACTATTTCTAAAATATCAGACGTGCAATGTTTGCATTAGATTGGCTGTTTCCAAACAGTTCAATAACATTAGATCAATTCTAAAAGTCCTCGGAAAAGACCATAGCATGCGGATAAATCGTGTCAAAGGCTTTCATCAAGTCAATAAAACTTAAACAGTAGTTTTATTGTCATCCAACGCCTGAGATATATATTCGGCTAAAACTGTGAAAGCATATCTTGAAGCATCTTCACTTCTAAGGCCATAATGGCCATTTTAAAGGATTGTGTTGGTATCAATTACGGATACTAATCTCTTACAAAATAACTTTTCAATAATCTTAGAGAATTGTGGTAACTAGGACACAAGTAACTGCGGCCAGCTAAATTCCTGTTGGGAATACCACTGTCTCGAATGACAAATTACAAATATAGGTAAAAGGCTGAATCATATGGCCGAAGATCCTCTGTAACACTTCATACTGATGTTATCGTATCCGCTTGATGTTTTGCTTTTAAAAGGACAAAACTACATTTATCACTGCATGTTCTGGTGTTGACGATAAGAACAATGCGCGGGAATTTACAGTAAAAGCATAGCATGACTAAAACTCATATTTACTAAGAAGTAGAGAAATCAAAATGAACTGTGAACAGTGAGCTGGTATCGGGATAGTGATACCACAATCAGATTGTAATCCTTGGTAAGAACTTAAGGAATACAATTGCATATTTGGCAAAACGCTCGTTGCGCAGACTAATAGGATCAAAGGCATATGCGAACAATTCGTTATGATGTATATATTTCCCAAGGAATAATGCCCGATGCGCATTACTTCATTCCAGATATTGATTGGCAGCCTATTGCTTAGCACAGTCATATGATCTCCCTCTAAATTGTCTGAAAAGCTCAAATCACTTCTAATCCATCACGAATTAAGCTAACGACAATGACTGGCGAGCACCTGCTAAACCTGGTGAGGATGTGCGTGAACAATACCAACTGCCCGTTCAGAGCTTATTCGCAGTATGATAATAACTAGGCCCGTGATCTACCCCCGTCCCTTCTACCGGTTTCTTGGATTGTGGATTTCAAACGTCATTGACCAACCAACATCCAATATGTTCCACCAATAGCTTATCTAATCCATTTACCCTTCCGACGATGCAAATCAATTTCCCCTTTTTGTGAGATTCGGAAGATATAGGTTGTTAAAAAAAGGTACTATGTTTTACAGTTTTAGATAATTGAGGGATATGCAAGGATGCCGTTATGATGTTATTGACCACGGCACTCGTAGGTGAAATATTTAAACATTTCACCGACACTGGCATTCATTCAGTTAAACAACATATAATCGACTTCTTGTGATCCAACGTCAACAAGGGAAAAAACGCTTTGTATTTGTGTGACCCCTAATGCAGAGTTTTTATACACTTGTCCTTGTGACAGATTGATGCGAGCGTTGTTGCAGGCTATGAGCTCTGTGTTCGAGCCTTGCTCTGGCATAAAATGTTGTGTCACTTGCGAACAAGAGATATCATGTATTAATTACTCGATATTTGTCAGTCAGTAGAGTAAGAACCCAAACAATGATTATATACGCTATTCACGAGCAAAATGCGATTCGAATATTTGACATAATCAACGGACATCATGCACGTGACGTCTATCATTTTCTATTGGCTGGAATTCATTTATTATTTGCACTAAGGGGGCGCGTGTAACTCAATCCTCTGTATTCCATCTGCACGATAAGGGAGGTTTTACAACGATTAAACCACAAGGTTGCCTCAAGTCTCCAGGTAACCGGCAAATCATCATGGCCGTTAAATATGAGAAGAACTGTTCAACCACTGCAGAGACCTGACAGTTTTGTAATTATTTCATACCTTCAAATTTGTTCAATACGCAACAACAACTAAGTTCAACACGCATGTTCTCATATATTGGTTGTGCTGGAATCGTCTTCGGGGTAAGCAAAGGCAATCCATTTGCACAGCCATTGCAATGATCTCAAATATTTAGCTAGCAGCAGAAGAGTTGATAGAAGAATCTTAGAGCCCAGTCAATCGGACGGGATTATGCGCTCAATACAAATAAAGTAAGAGGCCACGTTGTGGGAAGTACAGCGAGACAGGCGTCTAGAGAAGAAGAAGAAGCAAGTACAGTAATGAACAACTAAACATGACAATTGGTGCACTTGAATTGAACCTCCTATATGCCTTACATATTGTTTGTTAACACTTATCGCTTTGCTGTCTAATTGAGTTGCGTATGAGCATTGGGCATTGAGCTAAAGACAAAACAAGAAATACCTGTTCGACCGCGATGCTTTGTTGAATTTCACAATCAACACTGAAGCCAGGAGAGATTCGAGTAGTTTAGGGTCAAATAAAATAATTTTCACTTTGCAGGTGCGAGCTGATGTTATTAACTATAACTCATGTCACCTATTAATGTGGACCAATCATTGGTCACCCACGGATTTTATTGTTAGTAACGAAAGCGTTTGGTGAAAAGCTTACCTGGGGCGCATTCGCGAGCTCATGCTATTGCCTAAGTTGCCATTATGTGTTATGTAAGTCAATAGACCAGCCAGTTGGCGGTTTATGAGGTGTTTCATTTTATCTTCTAAAATATAATGGAAATGAAATAATAATAGTAGTCTTTGTAATCCACTCTAGTTCTTTCCCCTCTTCATGATTGTAAGCAGTATACAAGCACGACTCCACATATTAAAACAGCGACTTTTGATTATAAAGTCGTTGTTGTTATTGCTTTTGATATGATAATCGTCTTCATTTTTTTCAGATTTATTTGTTGTTGTATGTCAATTATTCTCATTGGAGACCATAGTGATGTAATTGAAAATCTGCACCGGTTAAACTCGCTAATAATAGTTAAATATATAAGAGACAATCTCCGTAATTTATGTTTGCAAGATAAGGCGGGAGCAGACGGAATGCGTGCGTGGTTCAGATGTTGTTTGTATCTGCTCGGCAAATATCACCCTAACAGTGGTTTGAATTGCTTCCATATCAATATGAGCCGAGGGATTCACGACGTTAACATGGTATGTTGCTTGTAAGACTCTATCCGTAATCATATAACGCTTACAAACAGACCAGCCCATTAATCTATAGTATCATGGTTCTTGCATAGCATTGCCGCCCTGTTTTCGTTTCATATAAACGATTTAAAAGGACCGACGGATGTCCAGTCGTTACTTGAATGCAACAGATTCCCATAAGTTCATTACGCTCATCACGTCGAGGGCCTGCGAGTAGTGCATCGTAATGTACATGCCGTGGACAAGACATGTGCTTTTGGAAAGCAACTCACCAATATACCTCGTAGCTAATATGCTGTTTTAGGAGTGAATATTACAAAGTCGGTGACGAATAACAAGTTATTGACTGCTGCTTGCTTTTGCAGAAAACCTGAATCGTGAAAAAATTCATGTCATCTGTTCAGTATATACTACGCTGTGTATGCTGGCGCATAGCCATAACAAGAATCAATGAATCATGAAGTTAGAAACCGACGTCCGCATCAGTAGGTGACATTCCTTGCTAGGACTAAAATTAATCCACAAAAGAGGCAGCATTTGACACTTTGGGCCTTAACGCAGTTGCATGTTTAGGAATGTATGCATAATCATGAGCGGTGCATGGGGTATGCAGGATCAGGATGCATGATAATTCGACCATAATAGAAAAGCATGTTAAAACCTACCCGTTCGGAAGAATAGCCCGAATCGTCTTTTATTACAAAGGTATATATATCCAGACTTACTTGCTGTTGAGTAAATTGCAAATGCATATCATAAAACCTTATGGATGATATAGACGATTGGATGCTTATGCTCAAGCGACATCACATCAGATGGTCCATTTGTCGGTTGTGCAAATACGGAGGGTGGCTCTGCATTAATTAAATCATGATCCATGGATTTTTTGAAAGCACCGCCAATATATGTTAGCAATGAGCGTCTAGTGCGAGTGGACACTAATAATTTGATTGCATATAGTGTAGTCGTACTATAAATGTCACTTCCTTCACCTCCTGCACAGATGTCATACAATCGCTTAGGTGTGTTCACGACATTCTGGATGACCGTTTGTGGCGATAACGTGTCAATATACTATAGTTAGGCTAACAGTTGAGTTCGGAATCACGGACTCGCCAATATCCTTATCCTAAAGTCAATTGCCAATTCATATCATACATATACTCGAAGGCGAAGCGATGCAGAATAAATCAGACCGGCCATTAATTCTCATGAGAGAGCTGTTTATGACTGACTGATATAGGAGTCCTTCTCGCTGGTGCCAAAGGCGTCGGCCAGGACAAAAGGGATCGTTTAGCAACCCATTCGCTGTACCGTGGGCTCATAGACGCCATCTGAGGATGGACTCCAGTTGATAATACAACCATGTAGACTCTATGGTGCCATAACAGTAGAGCAATTGTATTACATTTCTGTGAACTATTGGTTCATGACCATTTTATGTTATTAAAATCTGTCGGTCACGATGCCATAGAATGTTAATAAATAATGCTCTCAGCGGATTCTATATAACATCGTATCTTAACAGACACCGCCTTAACACTGTTCTCTGTGAACGATAAATACGCGTACAGAATAGTCGTCTGAACCTAAATCACAAAGATATACGTAGGCCTCCAATAGCTGCTTTTTAGGTATCATTTAGCATGTCGTCCATTTTGGTAGTCTGCATGGTTTGCAGAATGGTTTGTTTCCACAAAAATGACAATGGAGCGACAAAATATCACAACGGCCATTATAAAAAATTTTCATAAATGTAAGCGAGTGAAACCATTGTGTCAACTTGGAAGAATCTGATCAATTTGCGTATGATTGGGCATTAAATCTAGAGATTTATAAATGCAGTAGTTATTTCCTAAAACCGGCTAAACTTAAAGTAGATCAAGTTTCTGCCCCTAACCGCACCAACCCCACCACACCCCACCCCACCCGAACTTTTTTTATTATTAGCCTTTCATTGGCAACTGTGGAGCAGACTCTTGCGCGCTGAGTGATTGGTATTTTCTTTTTCGTTGTGAAAATTCAAGTGTGGATGGAAGGTATGTTACAACATTTACGATTTGTCCGTTTACACTTTCCCGTTGTTCATAAATGTATGTGATATCTAACCCAAAACCAATGTTGGGGAACATTCTAGCTGCATACCTTACTGTTAGATTGGTGGCAATTTCTATGCGTTTCATACAATTAAACAGATTGCAAAACCTAAAGGATGACTTATTATTAGCTTGAAAGAATATACAATATATCAATCCACACGTTTTATTATAACAAATTAATCGATTTTTTTCAAAGTGGCCTGAATTCTAGAGCGAGAAGATCGTGCATTCGAAGCCTGCAGGCATATAGCTCCGACATTGAAGATATCTAGTTCCTTCACTTTGTCATGACTAGTAAGGCGTCTTAGACATTCGGGCTAATCCATCACATAAATGACATTTCAATAGCTTCCTAACTCACGATAAAAGGGATCTTGATCAGTTAACAGTACATTAGACGACTTTGGAGACATATGGAGTTTAACCACGTGCCCCATATGTCCTATCCAATTTGGCCATCAATCATACACAATGCTTATTCACTATGTTAGAGAAATGGATCTCTCGAAAATGTTCAGAAGACTTTCCTTTTGATTTTTCCACAAAAATAAGCAGCAATCATATACTTTAACAGCAGCTTGACTATGTGTAACTTATGTCTGAGTCTGCTTTACTATGGAATGTGTGAATCTTAAGTCAGTAAAATCAGTCCATCAGGTTCTGCGGTTTTCTGGCGTGGACAAATTTAAAATAAATTAACTTCAATATGCAATGAGGCAGTCATATATTAAATACTACAGTTGCGCAATATATATTCGAGTTATACTAGATTTTTTCTTGCATGAGTGTCTAATATTTCGTTGTTCATTTTCCTTCGACTGTTAATAAGATAAGCTTGGTAGCATGATGCTTTAAAACGGTGCATGTGATCGACGACAAAGTGCATGCAGAATACATAGTGTGAACTCTACAATTAGTAATGACTTGGCAACTAGGATCGATATTGAACACACGACCGAGGAGCAATATTTAGGGGCTAAAATATGACATCCTACTGACGCTAACATAAGTCAGCGAGTGCTATATATGGATTTAAGCCGCACAGATACGGCAGGTCATCATTCTTACAATTCTTAATGAAATCGAGATGGATTGCTCGAGGCACACTGTATTGTCGCTTTGCCCTTTACGTTTGTAAGACAGATGAAGCCTTCCATTGGCTTTGACATAAGCGCAATAACAGCCACAAGTGCGTTGACAGCATATTAAGTTTGGAATGGTTATTACTTCTACCACTGTACTGCGACTTTACTGCATCAATCCGTAAGATCATCGTAAACGCATACTGCAATAACAGACTAGGGTAGACTCTAGTTGAGTGTGTGGTTAGCACGGATCTGATGCTATGCTTAATGAAGACGGGAGAGGATTTTCTGCCTAATTATGTGACGCAGGGCGCAGGGGACAATGATGATATCAAAACTTAGTATAGCTGCAGCTCCTTCGGTACGTAAGCTTCAGGAAAGAGACGAACCTAAACAGGTCTCCTTTTGCGCCATTCGTGAGTATTGAATATCCATGTTATGTTCTGACGTCTTTGTTTATAACAGTCGACAACGCACACAACTATATGCTCGCTGATACGAGCATGACCGAAATTAACCAAGGCAAACATGGCTCCAGATCACGATGCAAAGCGTGACATATGACATGTGGAAAGAGGGGCAATGGTCGAGATTATATTCAGTGACCTTGACCCCCTGCGTATCGGAGGTTCTTCGGAACATCGCTTATAGCAGCTACAAAGAGGGATCTTGAAGATGCCTGTTCTGTCGTAGTTAACATTCAAATGATTCATCCGCTCCAAAGCTGCTCATTCAAATCGAAATAAATGTTACAAATTCCGAAAGATTGCATTATATTTAACCATTTAGATGCAACCGAAGTTCGTTTCAATGTTTTGGAACGGTACATTTACATATCCAGGCTCTACGTGCATGAGCTCGCTGCGCCTCAAGGGAAACTGCCTAGCGCTGCATCGATGTAATCTGGCGCTGTTACAGCTCCCTGCGGACGAAGCAAGACAAGGTCAATACAATGGCTGCTGCCGTCGTCATTATTCTTTCCTGATTTCAACTCTAGCGTTGTCCAGGTACGCTTTTTCTTCTGCATTCTTGTTACGTGAACGGTGATATAGGAAGTATGCATTCGCACCTACCATGACGATCTCCATTAATCAATATTCATTAAGCAAAACCTTAAACGCATTAATGTGGATACTCCAAGGCATGATGAGGCGTGAGACATTCTCGATATATTAGCTAATGGCGTATGCAGAAAGTATCTAATACATTGCAAAACATTAAACGCATTGATGTGGATGCTGCAAAGTTGTTATGGTGATATAATCCAAGGCATGATGAGGCGTGAGACATTCTCGATATATTAGCCAATGGCCGTATGCAGAAAGTATCTAATACTAGTACCGTTCAATTACTTGCTTACCTTATTATGCTTAGCTGCAGCATACATTGGTATGTACTGTCGCTCGAGTAGATTTCGTCAATTCCGAGTTTGATAAGCAACGAGGCCAAATACATCTGACAACCTAATTTTGTCTCAAGGACCAAGCATCCATCCCAAGCATGTAACCAATTGATCTTGGTGCGTGAACCCCAGTTACAGACACATTATTGCAAGTCTATAAGATACAGGCCGCTTGCGAGGTAAATCATTGTAATATTGGTGATTGAGCGTAATTTCGAGCTTTAGGCTTAGTAAACATACATGTATATATGTAAATGTATATACATATATGTATATATATATATATATGTACATTTTTGCCTAAGAATTTATATTTATATATATATTTGTCAATATTTATATATACATGCATATTTATGCATATTTACTTGTGTAAATGTAAATTTTTCATGTGTATATATAAGTGACTGTATTTAAATATATTTTATATATACATGTATACATATCCATATATATATATATATATATATATATATATATATATATATATATATATATATATATATATATATATATATATATATATATATATATATATTGATATCTATATATATTCCCATATGTGTACATTTAGTAGTTAAAATATACCAATACATATATATATAATGTATATATATATATATATGCACGCTTATAGATATATATGTGTGATTACAAGCGCGGTACTTGGTTGGTGGTTGACGTACTCAATAAGGTCTCTTTTTGAAAGTACTATTACCCAATGTACGTGGATCTCACGGGGGTCCAGGCAGGGTACTGCAGCTGCATTCACGTTCTCTTTGCCATATGCCAAAACTGAATTTTCTTTGTGGAATCCTGTGTGTCTGTCCTTGCGACTTGTCACCACGCGCCACTATCAAGACACATATCCGCTACTAAGAACACACATTGTATGGGGTGTCTTGTCTAACCTAAGAGCCCGCCGGGATTTTAATGACACAAGCCCCAGCCATAGATAACATCTTTTAATGTTTTTAAAACATGCATCGATTTATTCAGTAAAGATGTTAACCTCAGAGGTGAGCTAGGGTCACCCAGTTATGTATTAGAATGCTCAAATACCATCGGTGCAACAAACTGACCACATATCCGACCAGATTTGTCCAGATTGCACGCCTCACAGACAGAATATACTGTGTTATAGCGCCACCTGGCTGCGCTGCTATAAATATACGTACAATGCAATAATACGCTGTCAGTCTACCGTCAATCTATTATGGCAGCTGCGGACGGCTAAAGAATGTGACGCAAGAAACCCTGTCTTCATTTTAGCGGCAAAGTTTATCAGGACTATATAAACAAAGAATGTTATTCCATCGAGACCGTTTTTTGCTTGAAATGACTTCTCTTTGCAGACGCAGATACTCATTAAAGACCACAATACTGAGCAGTACGGAACAATGAGGGCAATCTATTTAAGGCGGTAAAATAATATCCTCTCTGAAGAGAAGGTTTGGGTTTCTTGATTACATTTACCTTCTCCTGAGGCACGAGGCATTATGTGATTGACAAAAATGTCGTGACAAAAAACATATACCGTCTGTCGCCAAGTTGCAAAAGTTGTACTGCACCGAGTTCCATACAATATATAATATGTATATATGATATATATATATATCTATATATACGATCAGATATTTGGTAGATATATATATATATAGTTGTTTGTATATATATATATATATATATATATATAGAGGAATATATATATACGCATATACCACTTCGATGACAGTTTTACTTATATGATTCAAATACCCTACATATCGGATTTAAATGTTTGACTTCCCTAATCTATATATATCATGTTTGTCTACTGATAAGGCTCAGGCATATATATATCTATATATATACCTAATATATATATATTTATATTTAATTATATATATATATATATATATACATATGACGTGAAAATGCCTAGAGGCACTTGATTTTTATTGTTTCTTCCCTCTAGAAGCGGAGATAAGAGCGGAAGTAGCTGAAGTGAGTACAACATGTATAATATCTATTCATTTATTGGGAGAGTTAATGCTTTCATTGAACACGACCAGGGCCTGATAAACTGCGCCGTGCTTGGCTTCCTATATACCAGGTACATTCCTCACACATAACGTGCGATGATGTATATAATCTCTTAGATAACGACCAGGTTTTTTCAGGTTATTATACCATTTGATCCTGGATAATAATATTTATGCCCTTTGTCTGACGTGGTCGTGTCTTTTAATATTAATGTAATATTTTCATAAGACGTTCTTTACCAAGAATTGGAAAATTAAACTGATAGTTGTCTTTATAAAGAATAAATGTCGGCGATTGATGTCACAAGGACACATTCTTGTCACACACACACACACACACACGCACACACACACACACACGCACACACACACATATATATATATATATATATATATATATATATATATATATATATATTTATATATATACATATATATATATATATATATATATATATATATATATATATATATATATATATATATATATATATATATAACATGTAAAAAGAGCTGTTTGCTGCTTGCTACTATACAAATTACACAAGCGAGTATTGCTTACTTCCGTAAGCTCCAGAATCTTGAAACGCTTGTCTTGAAACCCTTCATTGATCTCAAAATCAGCATCACGCCACCGCACTGAGAAGTAATTATTAACAAACGTATGATTAAACAGATTTTATGACACAATATGTTCTTTGACTATAACTAATCGACAGCAGTACAGTACTACTTACAATAATGAGCAGAATATTGAATGCTTTCCTGATGGCGTTGGTCTATTGCTTTTTACGGCTATGGTAATTATAAAAGAAATACATGTCCATTAGAAGCCACTAATGGCGTTCGGTCTAGGGGGCTCCTGTACAGCCATGTTGCCATAAAGATGATTTATTCATGTAATTGGACAAGGCACGATACTGATAAATGACATATAATGCACGTTTCTAAGCTGTTTTTTGTTTTACCGATATCTGACTATAGCTGTGTAATTGCTGCTCCAATTGATGTGTGCGTAGTTTTTCGATTGATTTGTTGGAATCATATTAATAGTGACCAGGAAACATTTGCATCTTACCTAAAGTTTTGACTAGATCCTGACAAATCTTTTTATTTAATCACGATGTACAAGTGGGTTGCACTAGCAGGTTGAAGTTTTATTGCAATATCAGATTCAATGCGTCTTAATAATTCAAACTTACCAACTGCCACTAAATAAAATCATGCATCGTTATTTCATTTTACTCTCGACAATGATCTGCCATACTAGCAGAAAGTCCACATAATTCACCAATCCGAAAGAGTTTAGATAGCTGTTTGTAGGATAAGTCATATATTTAAACGGCGCAATGCCTTAATACTGATACTAACGCATATTGCCAAGTTTTCAACGCGCATAAAGGCTCTGCTTGCATTGATTATATTGAAGACAACCAAATTGTTGGCTATTGCTGTAAAGAAAATCTAAAACTCCAGAAGCACGTATGAGAAGTTAAAACGCATCCCACATGTTTGCAATTACAAGCAGGTAAATGTCATGCGGCATGCACTCAATATAACTATGTTGTCAAATGATTTAGCCGTTAAATTGTCAAGCATGGTTGCCTAGAGAGGTTTCTGGTATTGCATCCTGATACCAAAGGCGCAGTAACCTGTTGTTGTCTAATCGGTGACGTAATGCTTCCTACTAAGACTTTTTACTTACTGCGCCCTACAATTCTTAATGCCGTCTAGTTGATTAAAGCTTGATAATTTGCTATTACGATGCACAAGCCTATTCGCGAGTGTAGACGTGCGTATTAAATAAGCAACCAAGCATAATTGAGCTTGGTCCACGTATCTAGGTGTCCGCTAGAATACATTAGCAAAAATACGAACGCATGTTGATATTCGCCTCTAACTTATTTCCTAAAAACAGTTATGAATGAAAAACTTGTGGAAGTTGTTGTACAATTTATATTGTAATAATCTGCCAGTGGCGTAACCGCGCTTGGAATGATCTCTTTGCATGTAAATTGGCCTCATTCATTGCGATGTATAGCCATTTAGGTGCGTCACGCCGGTTATCATGCAAAACCGAGGCTTAACATCGGCTTTCAATTCCGAAAAAAGTCAATTACCATGAAATACTGCTGGTTAAACCAGCATGCGAGGGTCATTTCGTTTTACCTCGTAGTCGGCTTCTGTATTTTCAAACACCCTAGCATTTAAAATCCTCCATGGCAAAATGACATTTTAAATCAACCAAATTGCTAGCCATTTTTATCCTCTGGATGCGCTTAAAGGGCGATTGATACAAGCAATGGAAATGTTTTCTCCATTTGTAGCTCGATGTTTATCAGCCACCCACCTTTGGCCGTGATGGTCGTATTTGTGTATTTCACCTGGAAACAACGAAGAACGTTGCGTTGGAAACAAAATGCCACTGGGTGGATTTGCAATGGCACTACTTATTTCACTTATATAACATGGCCGAGTCGCCATGCCCTTATAGTAATACAACAAGAACATGACAAATAGCACAAGCATGATGCAACTGTCATCCAACAGAGTAAAAGTATCATGCGGTAATCAAAACAGTATATTGCAGTTCAAGATGTAAATCGATATAAAATCGACTTTGATCAGACGCTCAAGGCAAGTGAACAATGTGATGCAGCGATTGTTAAGACCACCACAGTTGTTGGGATGATCAGTCGAACGCATACAATCGCTCTAAAGAACCAAACTATGTCGAGTACTTGCTAGGTCTTATTTCAATTAGGCAATGCATTTATTGTCACTCCTTAATCTATGTAGCATATACTCATTATAAGCGATTTCAACAACGCTGATCAGGGCTGACATATTTTACAATAGGTCGCCATCGTAGGGATCGCACACGCCTGAGCAAGATGTTCAAAAGATTGCATAACATCACATTTGTTTTTCTATTTTGGTTTTTGGTACTTTGTGTTCCTGTTAACGCGAGGGCTAAAAGAGTACTACACATAGTCACCTATACCATAGAGATGTCACATCCATAAAAGTTAATTTAGAATTTTGCTGAATGAGCTCTGCCAAAATCAACTCGATGATTATAAAGTTAACTATTGTTCTTAACCGGACGCAAAGGACCTATAGATGGAACGTTCGTTTTCCAAAGCCTTCCATTACTACATGCGCTAAGTGCTATTGGATCCACATTATGTTTTATAACTAACGCACACATTAAAAGACTGTTCAGCCCCATATACGGCAATCAGGAATTATTTCGTTATTACATTACTACGTTTAACGCAGACGTACGAAACGCCATCTTCTAATTTGTGCCGCAAAGTTTACATGATGGAAAATAATTATGATAATTTTTCTACATTATTATTTGACTGGAAATATTCATGATCTTCTGTGGAAATCTGTTTAATTCAGTTATGTCGTTCCATCGATAACGGTGCCTCCCTATAACCATGAATCACACGAATGTTAGCTGTAAATCATAACGCGCTCTAAATATACCTCGATATCGATGTGTATACTTCCGATTTGGTTACATAATGTAGATTTCATCAAATATTCACTCATTCGAGTTGTGGGCATCTTTGCGCACACATTAGACCGACAAGCAAGAAGGGTAATGTCCGACAAGATAAATGGCAACAGCCGAAGTAAGGATCTATTTTCTGAGACCATAGCGCCGCGTTGCTACTGAAAATCTGAAAACATAAAACTTTTGGTTTCCAAGGTGTGGTCGCCAGGCAGCTTGCTAGGCATCCTCGTTCCAAATATGGGGCTGAACAGTCTCTGTAAGCGGTTGATTTTGGCGTCAGCTAAGTTAGATTTTCTGTGTTAACGTTGTTTCATAACAATCAATATATGGTTTTGACATCAGTTGACGAATTATGTGCAAAACGTCGTCCGTGTTGTTCCAGCGCACGCCGTTAGGCAGCACCCAAGCCCCATCAAATGTCACGTTATATTTAACACTGCTTTCATGACGCAGCCTCGGATTTGTTGATTGCAATAACTATTAATGGCAGTAATAATTTACCTCTTCAACTTTGATGTTAATGTCTCGTGCTTCCATTTTGACCTTGTTGCGTGTTAACTTGCTTCTAAAATTTGATATACTGTTATTTCGATGATCTAATCAGTCAAAGCCGAAGTCTATTCTTTGATACCTTTCAATGTATTAAACCTGAAGTCCAATCGCCGGGGCACATTTATCAGGTATTACCCTAATATGGTTTCCTTGCTCTTCCAGGCATTGCCTTGTAACTTTTGGCTAAATGAAGGATAACAATACCAATGCATTACCGGACGATACAATAATCTCTGATGTCGACCGTGTCAATTTGGGTGAAAGCAAAGCATGAATGAATTGCCTCTACGGCATCTGGCTTGAGCCATACACTGAGGGAGGTAGAGTTCTGGAAACCTAGAGAGGACATTAGCTAAAATTAGCGGAAAAGAAACAGGGTGTCTGGCATCAAAATCACTGTTTAAGAGGGAAGAATATAAGCAATATAGTTGCTAATTAAACCCGCATGTTCATTGTTGATAAGGCGTCCGCACAATTATTTAACATTGTAATTACTGGAATGTTTTTGATTCTATCAAGGTTTATATCATATCTATTCAGAGAAATTACTTTCATATGCTAGTGAGTCACATACTAATTACATTCTTGCCGGTCCTTCGCTTAAAAGCAACGTAATATAAGTAGTCAATTACAATAGTAATCAGCTGCAATGACCTTAACAACAGTTGCAACCTGCTAGCGTTAAAGCCACAATGTCTGAGCCAATGTCTACTGTCTCATGCAACACGAAAAGTTTCAAAGGCCATTAATCACCTAGTTAATAATTCTTAATATACTGCATTCTACGTCGATTCATGTCTGTTTCCGTTTAGCGAAACACGCTACATTATACGAGTGATATGATTGAAATACTCAGCGTTTTTAAACTACTCCGCAATGTTGTGACTTGGCTCTCCCGATAAGTTAAGCCCGTGAAAAAAGGGCAAACCTTACCTTTACATTTTGAAAATGGTACAGCCAGCAAAAATTAGCATGGGTGGCACATATAAACATATAGCTTTTTGTGTGATCTCTACCGCGTTGTATATTGACGAACAATCTACGTACAATCAAACACTGGAGCTCTGATTTTTCAATTTATTACAGCAAAAATCTTCGTTCATAGATTAAACAAAACTGATATTTCTCAAAATCTAGCCATTTCTTGATTATTAACAAATAGAGCAGTAAAGCAGCACCTGGAGACACCCGACCGCTTCTCTAATGTTTACATATATAAAGATGAGCTACTGTACAGTTATGTGCGCCATGTTGATGATGGTAGGTAAAGGTAACAGTCACGTGCATCACAATCAGCTTTAGCAAATTATTATCTTTATCTTAGCGCTTCTATTGCTGCCAGTGTTTTGTAATATTCCTGCCTGAGTTAATATTTGATACGCTTGCGGCACTTGTGATTTTAGTTTCAAATCTATTTATTTTTATCGGCTAGCAAATATAACGCGGATAGTTTGTCTCTTGCTACATAACTATTCACCAGCGCGAATTGTCACGATTGCTGCAAAGCAATATTGTGCACACCCCAATATGTTGGGCACTATATCATAGAGCAACAGTAATTCACCCTGTACGATTTGTAGTCTCAAGTCATATGCTTTGTAAGATACGGTGGATTGTCAAATTGTCTAAAATAAAACATGTTTCGACGGTCAACGAATGACTTCAGTTTAAGATCTCACTGTGTATCATCATAGGCCTGAGGGCACTCTCATTCAATCTCATATTCCGAAATTTCGTTGGTAGGTTACATTCATTTTTACATCCATTCGAAGATTGGATGCCCTTCAAACGGTTGCATTTAGCGATTGGCGGTGGGAAACGCATGTGGATTCGATTGGGAAGAGGCACAGCAGAGTAATTGTCAAATCATTGAAAATTAATTGGCTGGCATTTAGCAAAGCAGAAATATAACACTTTGCAAAAAGTTTATAAGGCTCGTATTAGTCAGGTTTATTAATCAACCACTGTAGAGGAAGTAGTAAGAATAAAATTGATAAAAACAGGCAAAAGTTAAGTTTAATTGCCAGGTTGTGTTCGCATCTTAGATATAGACTGCTTAATTAGAGCATGTTGTGCAAGACCAGGTGCTTACGTATTGCACTGCGCATGTCGTAGTGGATCATGGGAGCATTACCTGTGAGAAGCTTATCAATAAAGTTATTACAATGGGTCAGGGTATGATGATTGCAGAGATAGGTAATTATTGCTAAACCTATTTTCTAAAGCTCAGATAGTCTTAAATACTCTTCATTGCAAAGTTGTCACTTACACGTATCGAGTTACTATTTCCCAACAGTCAATATCAATCAACCCATGAGTAGGGGGTGTCCAGTGTTTTTAACCTGCTTTGGCAAACACATTTCTGGTGCTGAATAATCTGTTTTGAACGTGATGCCTACGTCTGCGTGTGAAAAACACATCCTTTTGTTGGGTTTCGGAAACTATTGTGTCATTATCGGCGAATCCCAAGAATCCAATTGAACACATGCCAAATGTGACGTGTCTTACGGTCTTTCATATACATCTAAGGGCTTCAACGTGCTACTTGCAAGAGCAATCAACATCGATTTTGATCCACGATTGAGTCTCTTTTACAATATTTGCTTATTAGAATCTAAAACAATAAACTAACCAACAAGAGGAAGTGGCTCTTTTGTTTTGTTTAGATGTTTTAAACTGGTACGATTTTATTTCAACTTAAATTAAGTATTGGATCAGCTTCGTTTATTAGGTTAATCTCATTATGCTAATGATTAGTGTCGGTCATTGGCTATGAATTACAGTGCTGTTGTGTTTACCACCTAACGCCTAAGCCTTATGGTAATAATCGGGCAGGAATCACTATCATTACACACGGCTAAAGGTACATTGGTATCGTTGTCGTGAAATTGTGTCATCAATTACCCATCGGCCGCATTATTCTATCCCTGATTACTTTTTGCTTTCTATTTTAATCTTACTGTAAGCGTTTGTTCCGCAAAACATTTGTCAAAATGATTAATATCAGTAACCTAATAGTAAAATATGCTGCGTCAGCAAGAAACGAGTGTAAACTCTCAAGAAGGTCCGATTTAGACCATTGTATTAACGCTGCATAATGCACATGCAAAGTGAAATATTCATGAGGCAATTAGTTACTTATAGCCAACAACAGTTCATTGCATGTGCAATTATTGCATTACGCACAATAATAAACTATGCCGTACATCTCCCATGCTCCTCCCAAGAATCATCGTTAGCCTCATATGCAGGCATATATCCACTGTTTCAATCTCTCAAGAGTCAGTACTTGGGTGCGTTCACGTTGCAGTACTTGTTAGGCCCTCTCGATAATGTGTCATTCAAGCGTAGCCACCACACCTTATACGTGATAAATAAGTATCCAAAAGGCTCGAAGACGAGCCGCATGGCTGCACAACACCGTAAGGCGTATATATGCCATTAACAATGATAAATGTATTTAGACCTCTAAGCATACCGTCAATCACATTCAGGTTTTCAGATGTATGGATTGGTTATATATATCATTACTTAATTCGTCGTCATATCCTAGAGCAGTACTAGAAAAGTAGTGCAGCATCTAATCGTCTCGAGTTGTGACCCTATGGCACTGTGTACAAGAAGAATGTAATTACAACATCCTCAAAGAGTATTGTTCAATGCCACAATTCAATTGATAGCATTTTAAATGTTGTAAGCTTCAAATATGAGGCTGACATACTTCCGCTTGGTCGCACCACAACCAACGGTTATTGATGCGCGCGCCAGTATTATGAGCTGTCAGACATCAAAGCTGATTAATAACTTTGTGATCGGGTAAATGTTGTGCCATCTGATGCTGCCTCCATCGCCTTGTACATGGCCGCCAGTCTTCTCATTACGCGACCTTTACATGCATATCATTTTGCTGGCTGGCTAAACAGCTTTGACGCAGTTGATGGAATGTGTGCTGAATCATATCATAGGAAACCAACATCTTGTTGATATATGTTGGTCGATCGTACATAACGCCTGCAAAATTACTTTTCGGTAGCCAAACCTATTTATGCTTGAGCATCATTATACTTATTCTGGCCAAGTTATGCGAATTATTCGCGTGGTAATGATTTGTAACGACCACAAAGTGAATAAATAGAATTATCTATATGATTGAGACAATTTAGACGGATCAATTTCTGAATGACAGTAGAATAGCGTGCAACGGCATACCAGAACAATATATCTATTCTTGCTGACATAAAAGCAATGTTTGGTGGCGCCTAGTGATGCTTTGAAATGGGGGAATTATAAACCGTGCCATTTAATGAGGCATTGTTTGTCCTGATTCATAGAGATTGCACATTATGCAACTCAGCCGCAATCAGTAACAAGCGCTAATGATCTAGCAACTTATTACAGCACGTGTGTGATGTCAGAAGAGCTTTTCCGATTACGAGGCAAAGTCAATCAGGCCTGCATATACAATTCTGGTCTGTTCCACCACAATTCAATTACTCGCACGGATATTGCTCGATAAGAGTCCTCTTGGCAGACACAGGGCTTATTATCTATCACAATGGTGACGAAACCTGACTAGCAAGGCATTCCATTTCAAGCGAAATCTGTAGAGAAGTTTCTCATTTCCTAATGGGCTTATTCCTTAGTAAAGCAACTGCCGTGAGTTGATGGTCGGAACAAATTATTCATCATCAATTTTAAACAGACTGTATATTTTTAGCATATGATTAATTGACAGAAAATTCAAAGACTTGTGCTTAATTTTCCTTATAATACCCTGCTACATACATAGAACAATATTTTACGCCTAACACGCGCGGCTGAATGGTCATTGGTCAAATGCATTAATATACTAGTTACATTAATTTGTTTACAATAATTCTTGTAGTGTTCATTTGACACTAAAATGGCTTCGTGGATAAATTTCCCTCTTTTTGTAATGCTAACATGGGATAATTACGACTCGAAATTAAAATACAGTCGTTGGATTTTATCCACAAAACATTCAAGGATGAATATTCTCTCCTTTTCATCAGTCATAAACCAACGATACGGATTAACCTCATCGTATTTTGCCCCCTTGAATAGATCGCAGCGTGCATCATAATTTAGTGGATTTAACAGGATTTGAAGCAATTGCGCATGCACGAATGCTGTTTATAAATGCATCAATAAAAGCGATCACCAATGTAGTACAAAGAGGATCGAAAGTTATTGCCAAAAATACATCATTCTCACGTTACAAATGTCAAAATGTAATTTAGATTATAGATCAGATATCCTAATCTAATATGTCAGTTACTTATCACCAAATCAGATGCAATATCTAAGTTATTTTAAAGTGTCTTGGTTTATTGTTGTCATGTTCTTGCATCAGCTCACAGATGAGGGCCCGTAAAGACACAAAGACAGGCACATCGTGAAGCGGAGGGTTGTTACTGATATAGCTATTATCAAGAGTGCACTACTTTTATCCAAGTGCAATGCTCAACCAACCTCAAAGTCCCGACAAAGGGAACATGTATAATGTCACAGAATGCGGTTAGATGATCACTTATTGCTGGCTGGTGCAATGGCTTCTATATTTCAACTGATCGTCGGCTAGCAAAGCACCATGCTCATCGGACCGTTCAGTCTCGCCAAAGTACGCTGCTGCTTCGTAAACAGTATAGACTATAGCCTCTCATCATTCAATGTATATATTTATCCGTAAACGTTATCACCATGTTAATGACCAAGTAGTGCTTTGTGCGCATATCTGATACCATGAAGTGACACAATCAATCACGAAACTGCACGGATGTCGAACAGATGACCCGAACGTCGGATAATTTCATAATATACGCATATATATATTTGTGAACTGTCATGTGACATCCTGACCTTGTTCCGCGCTTGGTTGTTTTTAATCCGTTAAGCTGTCATTAAGGCAGGATATTAGGTGATCTATTCAAAATAATAGACTTAACATTGACTTTTCCAATTTTTTACAATAGCCTAGGAGCTGATACGAAGCTAGATGGGTAGTATTCAGTCTCTTACATATATGGGTTGACAGCTCACTTGACGGAGCGCATAAACCTACACTGCAGAACCCGAAAATTCTGGAGAACGAAAAAAAATTATATATGGTTTAGATATACGAACATATACATATATTTCTGTATGCGGTACTAGGCGGTTATGACATCGGCATGCATAACCATTGTCACGATACGAAGCATTAAGAATACAATAATTTAAAGCTTGATTAAGAAGCAGGATTTGCATCTGTCGAAATACGCTGGAGAGTTGCAGTTGTCAAACTCGGATCAGTGAGAGCCGAAGGTGTAGGCTATAATCACCTGCATTAATACTAGGTATCTAGCATAGTCCACACTGTTGGGTATGGATTGTACACGAAACATAACAATCCCATTTGGCAATACCCCAATACTCTCTCATGATAATGGCCTACCTTGGCAGGCTGGATTATTATTCAAAGTCCAGGGCTTACCGTCGAGTAGTAAAATTGCTAAGTGGTATGGTTTTAGTCAGATTGACGAAGCTTTACTTGATTGAAAAACATTGAATAGCCTCCCATTTAAAAAACTCATATCCCGCGAAGACTTCTCATTGACCTTACATATTACATGAGTCAGCAATCAGTGATAACAACCGGTCGGAAGGTAACACTTATGGAGGTAGTCGACGCAGTCACTTGTCGATTATAATATCCTTTTGGAGTGAAGGGGATAAAATTCTGTCAAGCAAAGGCGGAATTGGTTAGGTTGGTTGGACGGGGGTGGGGAATGCTGGGGGAACGGGAGGTGGGTCGTCAACATGTACGTTTTTGACAGCACAGAATGGCATACTGTCAACGTATCTGCGTCCTTTAATACAAACATTCATTGGTATATCCGTGTGATGTTGCACCCCATACATCAATATGTTGTGTGGAAATTTGAAATGAATTGGTTACTGTCGCCCAACCCCCCCCCCCCCTCCCCCTAGCTTACATATTCCGCCAACAATGGCGGATTGATTTTGTTGCACGATCACTTCACTGTATGTCTCGCTGCCCAAAGCGATGCTGCACTTGGATAGAAATGTTCCTGGGTGCGTGCCATGGCATTGTCTTTAACAGTGGCACGCAAGGTGCATAAATCAGGTGTAATTGGACTTATTCATATTGCATGGTTACCCAGAGATCAGGTGGTTTTGACTCTCCATCCCCCGTCACCTGATTCGGAAGCTAGTATGCCCAGTGCTTTCATACCTTATTAAGTATTGTGTTGAACACGCAACTGGAGTTGGTGGTTTGTGAATTGCTCCTAATGCTGGCGCAACAATTGGTAAAACCTTAGATGCGGAAATCACTTCAATTGAGCTGACTTTATTAACAAATAAATGGCTGCGGACAAATGTATCTTGTTGCTATACATCTTCAAGAGTCAC
Source organism: Urechis unicinctus (assembly GCA_034190875.2). Classification (NCBI taxonomy): domain Eukaryota; kingdom Metazoa; phylum Annelida; class Polychaeta; order Xenopneusta; family Urechidae; genus Urechis; species Urechis unicinctus. The sequence continues at coordinate 46,873,183 of CM067354.1, read as the reverse complement.
ATACTTTTAACGTTACTGGCGGTCATAATCTGCCAATCAACACCACAAACATAGTAATATAGCTGTTATGACCATGCTTACGGAATCGCTATGTTTGTACTGTAGCTTAAATTCCTTAGCGCGTACTTTACCACCTCCAATAGAGCGACAAGTGCAGAAGCTAACCATCAATAACCGCGTCAATATGCATTCACAGACTGAATGTTCTGTCGAAACCAGCACGATTTCGCTGAGTAAGTGCAAGTGGTATGCGGTAAAAAAAGCATGAATGCCAAAGTCCTTAAGCGATATGGTAGAAATATGCGACATCCGAACGCTGCTTCACGCCATTCCAACAAATCACCCGGTAATTGCAGTCATCCCAGCATAGAGGATAACCAACTAGGAAGGGACAGAATGAGAACAAAGAAAGGGGATACCTACGAGTTGGGTTGGTTCCTTTTCATATTCTATCCTTAAACACAACTGCTGCAAATGCGCCATTTGTCAGTGCACAATACTCGTTTGAAAGCGATTGAAATAAGTCAAACTAATTTAATGATGAGAAATCATTACGCCTGTCATTATCATAGCTACCTGAAAGAATCTAACTGAAAGCTCATCTAGCATTGTCATTCAAATACTGCATTGATTACGATGCTTAGAGTAAATACACATAATATTTCCACACGCTTGTGGATTTTGCGCGCAACTTTATTAATGAAATAGCATAAATACACATGGGGTAGTCGCATTCTTTCTTAGGAAAGGAAATAAGCTCATGTCGTGATATTACCCGGTGTTTCCACACTCACTCAACTACCTGGACGTAAAATATCTAAGTTGAATACACAAATCGTGATTCTACCCTTTAGTGCGTTCTAGTTAACACCTGGTATTCGGCATTATCTGGTGTGGAGATTAAGTATAATGCCGCTCAATTATTATTGACATATGGCATTTTTTCCCTAGGCCACATCGGCCGAACGGTTCAACATTGGCTTTCATCTGCATCGTCCGAACTAAGTCTTATGACTCATTGGCTGCGTGTCCCGTAAATTTCTTCAATAAATGTGAACCTTAAAATTACAGGCAGCGGCGGCGGTAAGCGCCCTAATCAATTCGCCCTGGTTAATTTGATCACTCCAGCCACGAACGTATCTGACGATATAGAGACATTATATTGCATTAGTTACGAAGACATTTCTTCAATATCAGAGACATGTTGATAACATGAAGTTGATGTCCGCAAGTCAATCTAGCTCATTTCCTTCGAAAGGTTTCAGGCGAGATGATTGCTTGTATAGAGACACAGCTAGAAATGTTGTGTCACACCTACAGGATGACAGACGTATTTGCCTATGAGTCAGCAGATGCCTTTCTTTTCTTTTCTTTTTTGCGAATCAAATATGCTCTATTCTTTCAAATTTTTTACACTAGAGCAGCGTAAAATTGGACGCCGTGAATAAGCCACATCATGTTCAGGGCGTTGTTGTTAACTACTACAGTATGAGGTCAGTTGGTAGGGGCTTTGAGATACTAACAACACTGCTATACAATAACACAGGGGCCATCAGATCGTTATTTGTTTTCTAGTGGGATATTGTTATCTATATATCCAGAATTGATGAAATGTGTTAAAACGATACCGAGTCATGACCATACAACGAAGACAATGTCCTAGCTGTTAACCACAACTAGTTCGTGCTTCATGCTTTTAAACCTGCTATAATGCGAACAAGCCACATGAGACAAATTAAGTGAAAAAAACCCACTTGAACGGTCAGTAATGCAATTTTATTCATTATAAGCAAATTCAATGATTGTGCCTTGCGCTATATAGTCTCGATATCCTAATGTATAATATGTGCCCCATTATTTCTATTTTTAAACCCATTTATGAACAGCTGGTAATTGACGAGAACCATATTCCAATCAATTCTGGAGTGCTGCAACCTAATTCTATATGCATCGGGATCACTTATAAATTGTGACCGCCAGTAAAAAGCTGAGGGGCAGGAATCAAAATCGGAAATAAGCTTGACTAGACGCTCCGTTCAGCGTAACGTTAACCCAGCTTTCCTGACAATGAAATATTAATGGTATTTCAGGAACAATCCATGATATTTCATGAAAATATTTCATGAATATTCTACATAATGAGGTCAAGTGTTCAGGGATGTTCGTGAGCTACCATGAACGTTAAATGGCCACATTTGCAACGGAATGTTCACGAATATTCTTTGTTAATCATGCTATGAATAATTATGTCCATTCATGTCAAGATGCAAGTTATATTCATTGATAATGGTCACATAGGCAACCTTGAGTATTCATGAACTACCATGAACGTTAAATGGCCACTTTTGTAACCCAATATTCACGAATATTCATTGATGGATATGCCGTAAATAATCATGTCTATTCATGTCAAGACGCAGGACTCAAACCATGGATATTCAGGTATATTCATTGATAATGGTCACATAGGCAGCCTTGAGTATTCTTGAACTACCATAAACATTAAATGGCCTCAAACATTCATGGGATTGCCTTCACTGAGCAACAACCTGTTGAACAGAATGAAATATGATAGAAAAATACTATTTTATTCTTACTATACCACGAGAAAGCTCAAAAAATCAGAATATACAAGCATTAGCATAATACAAAAGCAACACGGTTAAAAAGTGAACTCACACTGATTTTAAACTTATGTTAGATTTAGCAAGACACTAGGATATAAATAACAAGGGGACTACATCATAACTATTTTCAAGTTGTCAACGCAATTACTAATTAGTATATTATTGCCCCTCTCAATGTCAAACATAAAGGAGCAGAAAACAAAATAAAGACTAGACATGATGACTAACACATTAATAAAACTGACAGGACTAGAGAAATCATGTCTGGACATATACGATACTAACGCATCTGCTGCATATGTAAATGACAATCAGTTATTATCATCCTGTGCGTAAACGAACTAAGTAACAAGACTGGTAAACTGGCAAAAGAATAACACAAGATGGCAAATGGTAAATATGTCGGTCGTTTAAGGAAAATGTCAAACACTCGCACACGTCGAATTCATGGTTGTGTGCCATGCAAACGATGGCCTTTGGAAATTAGTAGAACAAATTCAAGTGGTATTTGTCGGACTGAAATGTTGCCAACCGATAAAGCCGTGCATGGTGATAAAGGCCTCATATGCTCACAGCTTCTCTAAACGTTACGATGCTGAGATTGGGGGCTTTTCTAATAACCGCTATAGATGAGAACGTTCTGATTACTGATACTAATAATTATTTGTTTGCAAATCAGCAGTAGTTTTATGTATCGGTAATAGTTACGCCTGCTGTACAAATCAGTAACGACATTATGGTAATGTGTTGCACAGCTCACTATTGATTGTTGGGAATACATTACTCTCACCGCGATTGATACGTTCCGATCACTCACAGTATCATGCGGTTTTTCATTTATAAAGTTTAATCAATCAGCTAGAATATAAGAAAAGTTGTCCTTAGCCGGTTATTGCTAAAATTGTTATTTATTGTGCGATCGGTATTCCACTATAGAACCGATGTTTGAAGTCAAGTCGATCATTAAAGTATTATTAAGATAGGTCGTTTTTATCTTTACAAACCGGTCGACTGCCCATTACCAATAGCCGACCATTCAATCTCTGAATGACAGGCTTCTCGTGTTTGCTCCCCCAATAAGTCAACGCATTGCTTATAGTGAATGCATTCTTTTGACCAAAGTGTGTTTGTCTGGTAGGGAAAAAATGGAGATGGATCACAGAAAAATATATTGCAGAAAACCACCATCCCTTTGTTGGCTTTCGAGAGCTATGGTTAAATGAAGAGAGAATGCCTCAATATGATATGATGCATCTCATGAAAAAGCTTGTAACGCAAGCATGGTACGAATATCAGATAAACTCTACCAATGTTTCTAAAAGACCTATCTGCAGGAATGTACCTGCTACTTCAGGAATAATGATACATCCCATGTACTATACTCCTAAAAACTGGATGTGTGGTAATGTCACAGCAATATTCATAAACATCATTCGCCCTCTTTCAACACATGACAGGCTGTAATAAATGGAATATATTTAAGCAGAGTTCAGCATTGTAATGGCTTTCATAATGGTATCATGTGTTTTTGGCTTTGCATTGATTTGTATGTTTTCAGCATAGTCATATCTTGCCAAGTGGTATTTGCCTAATGATGTGAGTTGTAGATATAAATAGTCCTCCCCTGACAACGCTTGAGCTCAAGACCGTGATGGGACTGTGAGCCACAAGATGTATTAATAGTTCATCTGCTATGGCGCCTTATTTTCGACCACGTATCAGAATAGACATGGCTAAAAAATATTAAGCGGAGAGAGAGCTGTGATTAATGGATAATAGTAGTGCCAAAAAAATACCGTGTGTCGTGTATTATCAGCAATATGTGGGGTACAGTACTCTCGCTCTGACGATATATTACGAGGGCAAGTTAAGAACAATGACTTGGCTCAAATCCGTTGACGACATGTCATCCAACTTGCCTTACGTAGGGTTACTCCTACTGTCTTTTGTGAGCATTCAGTAAATCAGAATTGTAATATATACCCATAAATATTGCATAACTAGGATGCACAGACAGCTAAGGCCTCCAGCGAGTCTAGTAATCTCCATTGTGGAGTGGTCCATGGCTTCCCCTGGGGCGTCAAAATAACGTCACAGCATCTTAAATGACAGCGTTAGCAGAAATGTGGCGTCAAGGAGACGCCGAGATGCACAATTCCCAAAGCAGTGAGTCTTATCAACACGTGTGCGCTAACTCTATGCCTACATGCAGCAACATAGTGTTATGTGTGTTTCTTTATCACTGTCTGTTTTTTTGTCTGTCTGTCTCTCTCTGTCTGTCTCTCTCTCACTCTCTTTCCTCCCTTTCGCTCTCTCTCCCTCTCTCTTTCTTGTTGATATGACGCGTCTTTATCTTGACTAATGGTCCTATACGTAAATTTTGACGCGACAAAACAGCCATCAAAGGGAACACGCCGTTCAATATAATTTTTACATATGTGCTAGAGCATATCTGCATTTATCGTAATGCAATATCGTACACCATCTCGGTTACCCCAGTATTTTCGCTGATCAATTGCAGGTCGTAATATTATATCGGAACACGCTAATAACACGATATATTGCATCAGATGCATGTTATAACCTTATATATACATATACGACATATTGTTAAACATCCCATGTACTATGTTGCTACATTTGCTTACTTATATTAAAATAGCTATGGAAGGCTATTTATACTAGTATTAAATCGTTGGTGCATGACAATTGTCATTTAGTAGTGAAGATAAATCTCAATTACAAACCTGTGGACGTTGTAATGTTCTGGCGTCATTGTGCTAGTAACTTCAATGCGTGTATAGTACATGCGCCAGGACGAGATGATAAAGACTGTCGAAAACATATGATGCAAAATCTGCGCTGTCTCCTATAGATGTCATGTAGGATTAGCACAGTAAGCATAAATAGTGAGTGAGTTGTAAGCAGGGCTCAGCATTGTAATGACTTTCACAATGGTATTTTGTGTTTTTGGCTTCGCATTACTTTGTATGTTTTCAGTATAGTCATATCTTGCTAAGTGGCATTGCTAAATGATGTGAGTGATAGATATAAATGGTCCTGCTCCGGACAACGTATGCGCTGCATGACTTTATGGGACTGTATTGGGCAAGATGTACCACTAGTTCATCTGCTATGGTGCGTTATTTTTCGTCAACGTATCATGACAGATCGTGATTTACTTCTTCGCCTGTCGACCCTCGGGATATGGGTTCAACCCCTAAGTATGAAAAATGGATTCTCGTGTCTTGTACTCGGTCACTGCTCTGAAAGGGGGCTTTAAAACCCCTCTGAGGACCACCCTCAGAGTTATACACACACTGCGAATTGTACATGACCTAGTTGCTAATAACGACCACAATGGGACACACACACACACATACACACGATATGTCCTTTTTCACAGTTATAATTTAACTTATATCATACAACCTGCACAATTGAATAATACATGCCGTTAGTGCAAATGTATCCGCTATATATGAAAACTCCACTCTAGAACAAGGTCAATGTGTAATACGTTTTAACCTGGTAGGCTTTCTCCAAAAGAACAATTGATGTTGCGATGCATGAATTTTTTTTCCTCAATTAACTGATTATGACGAATGCTCTTTTATCGGCGGTTAGCCGATAATATGCCATTAGTAATTCGAATGTCGCAAATGATAAAAGATATGTTATGAGTATTGTTGATCATAATACTCCCATGGTAATAATCCAATCTACAGAATATTGATCAAGAGACACAATAATAATCATTTCAGTTGATTATATATTTAACCTTTACTTAAATGTAAAATACAGTGCTGCTCCCTTCGGCAGTATTTAGTCCGAGACTAATGGCTGCTATTCTACCGTTATCAACATAGACTAAATGCTACTCGTCTACCGTTATTAATAGTCGGTCACACATCTAACGTCGATTGGAAGGATCGCATATTTAAGCGATTTAATTGTGGAGCCCATAGACCTCCAGTGATACCATGACACAAGCCACCAGTCCACCACTTACACTTATAAATACGTGAATCTAAAATCCTGCCAGGAAAAATGGTCTATATTTGATATTGGAACCTGTTGTCCTTGCAAGTCGACTGACTAATGATGGAAGCAATTTTCAGACCTCGCCGATATGCCGCTGTTAAAGTGGCAGTGAGAAGTATATAAAGCTTATGCAATAAGCCCTATGAACAGTTCCGACATGTGCTGCGGTATTGAAATGTCAAATAATTGGATAAATATAAATGATAATACGACTACTCTTAGTTATATTGGCTCATTTGATGACATTGTCAGAGCTTGTGGAATCAAAGCTCATACCCCAGAATCTTAGTTGTGTGAATGATTTGTTACAGTTATAGAGGAAATGCGACGTTTGCTTTCTTAATGACAAGGGCTTGTAAAAACCAAAGACGTAGGTGTTCAGATTTGTTAGCTGCATGACTGATCGATACATTTTGTTTTTAATCGTCTTTTAAGCATCAACAAATATGCGACCTGTAAGTTACTAGCCTTGACGTGTAAACGGATTTCATTATGGTATGTAAGTTACTAGCCTTGATATGTATGTGGTTTTCAATAGGTGTGAGTGTCTAGACTTAGTGTGTGTATGGTTTTCAATATGAGGCGTGAGTAATAAAGCTTGATTGGCATACGGTTTACATATGAAGTAAAATTGTATATAGGTTACCATATAAATATGACGAGGCGCAACGGTTAACATATCATTTTTACTCTATGGTTTCCTACATCCTGTTTAGCATAAACGCTTTCTTAAATTGCAATGTATGCATAGAAATGGATGCCTCAGCAGCATATATGGGATATAAGATCATGAAAGAAGAGCCAATGTCTCCCTGCCCGGCGGTATGAAGTTTAAAATTGATCCTATTAGAGAGAGTTTGCAACGCAATCTGGCAAAATGTTCAAGGCCGAGAGTTACGAGAGGCAACGTGAAGGTTTTCGCTTTTTCACATGCTAGGACTGTACTGTTAAAGGCGTTCAGTCATACGACGAGGAACAATATTTTTGGCAATATATAAAATGACCCCGAATAATAAACTCTTACCGAACCACAAGCTACGATCCTCTTTCTCTTCATCGTCATTTCCATACCCATCATCATAATCATCATTATCATCATCATATATGTTATACATTTCTGTAGTAAGTAATGTGCTTAATACATTTACGGTACTACGAGTGAATAACACAAGTACGGTTTTGTCATAGATGCAACCATTACCAATATTACCTTCTAGCGTAGCCTTTTGTGCTAACTGGCAAGAGATTACAAACCAATAAGATACTTTGGCTATTTTCCTTCGTGCATGGGCGATGAATGAACAATTAGGAAATACACACATCACCAAAAATGAGGTCACCCTCATAAGCACTCAGCTTTGCTCATATTCATATATATCAAACTATCAAACGCCTGGAGGCCCTTTTTCAGCTGAAATAATATAGACCTAAACGCACCGCCACATAAATGTTCGTAAAAACTTTAGATTTACGGAAACGTTTTCCTATTATTGGCAATATTAGACATTGTGGCAGGATGATTAAATGTGAATTTGTGAGTAGGTGGATGGAAATATATGGTATATATCCTCGGGTCTTTTGATTCTTTACGACGATGCAATATGGTCTGGCTGACGTGGGAAGATAGACTAACATATTGATACCGTGGGCGTTAGCTGCCTGAAATAAATAGCTCTTAAAATTACCCGAATGACCTCTACACGATCAATCCTAAACATGTGTATATGTTTCAACTAGAAAACATGTGTACATATATGGTCATGGTAGTCTAGTGTAATATACACACATTGGTCAGTTATCAAAACACAAATGTGGCACTGAATCGAAATTTGTCCACTAAGTGATTCGACACATTTTTGTTTTTTCATGTTGCCTCTGTGTCATCATTTTATTACAGCTTTTATTCGCTATTTGTCCTGAAATTATGCATCAAAATTTCTTTGTGTGTCGACCATTGTCCGAGATCACTTAGCCCTATCGAGGCATTTATTGACAATATAGCTCAATACCTGTGTTGCTGCTTACACATCGATCGATTCCAATGTGGTCGCATATGGCTCGAATGGTACTGATTATGACTCGTTGTGTTGGTGCCTACCAACTACATCGACCACGATGGCCACATGTTATGAAGGCACCGCATGCTGATAATTACCGCCCAATCGTTTTTATTGCTCTTAAAGCAATTACCTAATCGTCACCTTGTTTGGTGTGTGCAATGATAGGAAGATAGTCACAGCAATCGATGTCCTGTAATGCAGTATAAGGTTATATGGCCATTGCTAAAGCACTTCGCCAGCTGCCGTTTTCATTATCAAACATGTGACTCACAGCTGCAGCATACATCGATACATTTAAATATCTTATATCTTTATGCTACCATTTATTAGAATTATATGGCATATATTATATGAGGGGGAGGGTATATTGCGTAATGTAATTTTAGAAGTTGATTGCGCATCAAAACGGATGTGATAACAAGAGCGCATAAGTGTTTGTAAGAGGAAAACGTAAATAATCTGGTAGACGAAATCATCATCATCAAATTAAATATGTAAGTAAGTCAGATAAAATCGGGTAGGTGGCTAGTATTTAATTGGCAATGTGAAACTAGGTTTTACCTGATATCACCGCGGTCATTAGTCACTTGTGCGCGGCTATCACTCGGACGGACATGTATTTGCTATTGCAGACCAGCGTTTTACGTATAACAATGTAAATACATTATGGCGACTGTATGTGAAAGAATGGTGTCGATACCACGCTGTATCCGTCCAGGTTTTTTAGGTAACTCATTCAGACAAAAACACAAAATGTTGAATTGCAATATAGTTTCTTGAAAGTTTTATCAGCAGAATAGCTCGCGTTTGCGATCGGTGGGAGTCAATGCACCAAATAGCAAATCGCTGCATGTTTCATTGACTGCTGTACAAACCTCGTGTACGTTGCTTGTCTGTTATCGTAGGAAAATGATAGCAAGTGGCAGAAATGCAATGTGGTTGCTAGGATGCCTTATTCGCGTATAATACAGCCACATTTTACACATAGCATACTGATTATCATCAGTGTATCATGTGCTTCTCAATATATATTTGTGACTACAACAAAAGTACGGCTGTGATTGTTTTGTTTCCGAAATATGACGTTGGATGTTTCACACAAATCGGACTAAGCATTGTGTATTTTTGTTCATTCTTATTATGCTGTTGCAGCAATGGGAGGTAGATTTTTGCCTTGTTAACCTCGCTAGGTATTGACTATAGACATCAGGCTAACAGCGCATGTTGAGTTAATCGCCAATACACATCGTCAAACGTCTCTTTGCACCAGGAACCATAGATATGCTTTAAGCAGATTTCTATGAAGAGCACTCAAGCTGCCGTGAGAATTTGTTTCCTTGTACTATATCAGATTGCACTAACACTGTCGACTTCAGGTGCTATCCTCACATCATTGAAATTAACCACAAAACCAATACATTCTATCTATTCAAATCAACCGGCTCATATTGGGGGTCAATCATATACTGATCTGTCAGCATTAATTAATCTGTCATATGTTATTACATGTTTATCACGTGTTATGGAAACGCGCAAGACAACGTGAAATTTGCCCTGATGTAACGCACAATTTGGCTTAACGCAACAAACGTTTTTGTCCAATTCACGTGGAATGCGCTGGCACCCAATTTGGTACGACCCAAAATTTTGACTATGACATCCCATTGACACTATAGATAAGTAAGCGGTATTTAATCGTGCACAAAAATCTGTCAGCAGCACACCCACTGTTATGGTCGGTTGGCAATAGCTGTTGTTTTACTGAGGATTCCAAGTTTCTACCCTCGCATAAATAAATATTGACATATCATCGGGTTCGTCATTAGGCAAGCAGCAACCGCTGTATAACAGTGCTTATATCTGGGCCATCATTCTAATACTGCATACTTTTAATGAGACAGGATTAGCTTATACAGACATAGAAAGTCATTCGTTTGCATTATATATACCCATTAACGAACGAATACATGGATAAATATATATGTTTATAAAATGTAATTACATATTTATATGCATTATTAAGTATTATTATGTATTTATATGCATATATGTAAATATATACACAAACATATTTGTTTCTATATCGATATATGTATATATGTAATTGTATATATACATATTGTATATATATATAATTGTACATATATATATATAAAACATATATTCATATATACATATATATGCAGATATAAATATATATATATATATATGTACATATATAAATATATATATATATATATATATATATATATATATATATATATAAATATATATATATATATATATATATATATATATATATCTATATATATCTGTATCTATATATATATATATATATATATATATATACGGTTCACTGTAAAACGGTTGCTTGTGTGGAAGCCAATGTGCGATTGCATACAGTAATAGCATTAATATATTGTCAATAGTTTGGCAGATTCGTCCATTCCCCGATTTAATTGCACACATATATAGCATTTACACGCTGTTTGTTGGGCATCTTCGACTGACATGCAGCGGTTTTGAAGATCTCCGGGCGCGACTCATCTGCATGTGATCATAAATATACTGGAGCAACATGAGGTGTCTTATAATTTTATTGTACCGTGTTTCATCACTAAGGTTTCAGTATTTGACAAGGTTGTTGTTGGGAACAAAATATAGTGAATGCTCATCCCGTGACTCCATACCGTCGTCGTTATGCGGCCATTACACTAGGGCACACTCGGGGCGATTGTAAGTTGTGCTCTAAGGGTGTAATACTAGACAAGTGTGCACATGTACCTAGATAATTACCGAGGTAAATTCAGAGGACACGAGAATCGCTTCACTAACGCATTCCCCTCAATGTATATTTTCTTTAACTAAAGCAGCTGATTCAAGCTGATCTACTTACTTTGCTTAATATATTCCGCTTTGGGCCTAAGGCAATATGCTTGATTGATGTTGCATGACTGTTGGGAACAAAATATAGTGAATGCTCATCCCGTGACTCCATACCGTCGTCGTTATGCGGCCATTACACTAGGGCACACTCGGGGCGATTGTAAGTTGTGCTCTAAGGGTGTAAAACTAGACAAGTGTGCACATGTACCTAGATAATTACCGAGGTAAATTCAGAGGACACGAGAATCGCTTCACTAACGCATTCCCCTCAATGTATATTTTCTTTAACTAGAGCAGCTGATTCAAGCTGATCTACTTACTTTGCTTATTATATTCCGCTTTGGGCCTAAGGCAATATGCTTGATTGATGTTGAATGACTGCGTGAATGTGAGATCGCCTCTAACACAATGCAAATGACCGACGACTATAATCTTACACGACGTACAATTACTGTCATTTACAGCACAGTTGGCATTTCACATGATCTTTTCAAATTATTCATTTCAATAATAAAGCCATCAAGTAAATTGCAAATTGGTCATTGAAAAACAACATTTGGAACATATAGCACATAGCGAATGCTTTATCGCTCATCGTACTCGATATCTTGGCCCTGCTAAACTCGTGTGCAAATACATACGCTGTGTTTACTTCCAGTGTGATTTAATTGCTCGAATGCGAAAACAAAAGTTTGGAAGCATTAGACATCGTACACAGCACACGTATTCGAATAGGATAAATTAGCTGATTATGCCGCACCACCTGTGCCCCGACGAGTATCCCCAGGCTCTGCATGTATTTGCATGAAACATGGACACACGTTCAAAAACAACAGCAACATACTATGGCAATCGGGGATCATTTGGTTAATACTTTGCTACGTTTATCGAAACAACTAAATAATGCTGTTGTTATCACTACAAGATAATGATATTTTGTGTTTCGCATTGGATATACTGTTTTGCGTAATGCAATTGTATATTTGTTAAGGACTATGAACCACAAGTTTTCGGAGAGCCAGCGTGCATATCACTTAATAGCTTACGTGTCCGGAAAATAATGCATCCGACACTGCGCTAACTCGTTACAAATGACACATATATATTATTCATTGTATTTTGCTAGTTATTGTGTTAATAACATCATGAACAACACTATAATCTGGCGTGTAACACTGTTTAAATGCACGATCGATTGTACATGTACACGTTGTCTACTATGAAGCGACCATTGAATAAACTTATCATCGCGAATTTGCTCCTTCAGAAAAGTAGCTTCAGTGAAAGCGATCACGTCGTCACTAAGTAAGATGCTGTCGAGCGAGTAGCCATAGAACGAATTACCTGATTAATGTTCGATTAAATTTGGGAATGATCCAGTTAAAAAACACTTAATAAAGTACTTGATTATTTCAATGTTGGTCGTTTTCAATCAGATAATATTAGAATTGCATATAACAGCAACAACCATGGAATGTCATAGAAATCCGTTGTGCTTGGGGCATTGATCAAGTAATTTAATGTATCAGCGACGAACTGTTCACTTTTTAAGTCCCCAACTTCATCCATACTTACACACTTAATGGCCAACTTAATGTGGGGCGTAATACAACTTAAGAGGATTAAAAACACCAGTTAAATTGATTGAAATAAACCTGCGTTTATCTCTTACTATGTATTACCTGCTTAGGCTCATACATATTTATACCTCGAATGATAAGTAAGACCTAAGCAAACTGATAAAAAGCGGTCATTATGCAGTCGCACATTTGAAGTAATGGAAATAATCTCAAGAAGGAGGGTATGACGTTTGCGCCCCGTTTCATTGGGATATCGCCGCAATCGTCATTACTGTGCCAGCCATCATTAGGGCAGGACCCCAACTAACAAAAGCGACATGAATTTGAGCATTAATGGCTGTTCAACATTCAGGCAGGCACAAGAAAAGTATTATTATTTTATATGATTCCGCACAATACTGCGACCTCTTTCACTATATATGATAGCTATTGCAGTATTATATGTTGTTGTGCTTAATTTGTATGAGATCGGAAATATTATGAGCTAGATGTCATAGTAGAATAAGTAGATTTCATCAAAATGGTATTGCTTTCATGACTGAAATATAGCCAATGTTGTCTATTATAATCATATAAACAATCTATTCGATAGCAGCTGGAGCTAACGACTACAACCGTCCAAGACCCGTGTCATATCATCGATGTAAATTGTAATTGTTCCATTTCAGGTGTACAAGTACATTCAGCATTTCAAATACTGCATACAACAAAGCAATTCTAACAATAATTACAAACACGCTCTCTGCAATGAATGGGATATTGCAATTTGTATGCACTCAGTTCAGGTGTAATATCTGCAAATCAGTCATGACTGTCAAATGTCTCATCGGAAATCATAGCTCCATGTTCAACCTACTGACGTTCAAATACTCACGTACTTTTTTGCAACTTTAGAGTAATGAATATGACATATAAATAAGTAATTATCTAGTTGCGCAATACGAAAAACACCGCTTTTTACTTGCGCCAACGTTCTCTTTTGTGATTGTTTCGCTTACAGAGTACAGCGAACTCGATGTGGGTGCAGCTTGCAATGGCCATGATGTCATGTATTGGTATGGTTGATAACTGGGGCCGTATTCATAAAGAAAACTCAAATTGGGAAGCTGAGCTGGTGTCTACTAGGGGTTCCTCGAATCAAGGTCTCCGTCCATTTAAGAAGCAACTGTCCAGCAGACATGGTATTTTATGCTTGGAATCTACCCTAGAATGACAAAGTGTACTCTAACCAAGGCATCATTTTTTCCCCAAGATACTGGTAAACGAGGCCAAAACATATGCAGTATCTCATCCATAATTGCATTTCTCGCAAATTTCGGAGCGAACTTGGATCCTGCTTACTCGAGTGGTTACTCTAGATAATGTCATGTAGAATGGAGTATTTTTAAGGACATTTTGTTTAGAAAAAATGAAGTCAAAAATAGGAGTCAAAACCAGAAAAAATACTACGCTATTGTAATGTTAGCATGATTTTGTCTTATTATCCTGCTAAACAGCATAATTATTAACCTACAACATCTTGAAGGCATTACCATGTGAATTTAATGTCTTTGCGATGTCCAAATCCGTATCCAATAGATGGAAGCCGATTGCATACACTCTACTTTCGTTGAGTATATGTATCAGTTATTAAAAGGGATGCTAGGGTAAGGTCCTCATTGAACCAATGGCCGCTTTCAATTGTCTTCATATACATAATCCAACCTTGTGTTGTAATTTGATCATTTTTATCGAGAACCTTTGAAAAACAGTGCATATCAATATCAATAAATTTTCAATGGTAAGGTTTTCCTGATTGGTAGAATGTGTTAGAATCGGGCCGGTCAAACTGTTATACAAATGCAAACTACGAATTACATGCGGCCGCCGTCAAATACATATTTTGTAGGTATAGAGCAAAACTACATGATTTTGGCTGTGGATGCAGTGTACATGCCAATGTAATTTTACGTCACGTAGTGTGTATATTGCGTTGGGCAGAATATAGTTGTGCGCAAGTAGTCCCTGTGATCTGATTGGCCAATTTAAATGTGTGCAGGCAATCCCTGTGTTCTGATTGGCCGACTACTTTGCGCCCAAGTAATTATTTAATTGCGCGCATATAAACATTATTTGCTTGCAACAGTTGAACGTTACGACTGCGACGGCCAGTCATAGAGCCACTTCACGCGACAATATGCGTCTGTAACTCCTCGATTGCTTCATGATTGACGCCTCCGATGGCCACCCGCATGGGTCCATCATTTAAGGAAGTACGAAGGTTGTTGCGTAACCATACATTACTATTAACACAACTGGTCCAAAGTGCAACATAAAAGATAAGGCGTCTGCCCCATGTATTATCAGGTCAAGCCGATAGCATACTTTATCTTCCATTGGGGACAACCGACTGCGACTACTTAGATCTAAGAAGGAATGATAACATTGTGAAACACACTGATCATTGTTCGAAGTCATGGAGATCGAAAAGTCGACGTAAATATGTGAAATGAAAAGTTATCTAACAATTCAACCTCATAGCGGGGTCGGTCAACATTTGCCTGATTGATAGCATAAGTATAGCAACAATTCATACTGAGAACAAGTACCAACCTAAAATATTTCATTCACCTATTTCTCATAAACAGATATGACCATGAGCATGTCAAAGTCATCCAGAGATAATCATAAAATACCCATTGTCAGATCCATTGCTTGTATGGGCACGGTCGGCAAACTGTGTTGTCATCATAAGCATTTGAATACAAATAAACCGGAAAAGAATTCAACTATTGACAATGAGCCTACTAAGCTACCTACCCCACACCTACCTACCTACCTACCTACCTACCTACCTACCTACCTACCTACCTACCTACCTACCTACCTACCTACCTACCTACCTACCTACCTACCTACCTACCTACCTACCTACCTACCTACCTACCTACCTACCTACCTACCTACCTACCTACCTACATACATACATACATACCTATTTGAACCAGCGTTATCACCATCATTCTTGTCGCTTTTGTCATGATTATCAACACATTATCATCATCATCGTCACCACCAGCACTGTCACAGATGCTAATAATTCCAATAAAGGATTACTTTAAATATTCAACTGACAATGATATGATGGTGTCAATATTTCTGAGGGCTGTCCATGAACACGTCTATTCAAAACCAAACACCATTTGCGGATTAGGCACTATTGCTGCAAGATCGTCACTGGATGCAGGCTACAGACTTACTGAACATACAAATGGCAGGTTATTTGCCGGAAAATTCCACCCCAGTCATTGCCTTCTGATTATTATAGCCTATGTACTCTCTCTATCTCGATGATTTTAAAACGCAGGGAATGGAGATCAAAATGTTGATATTGCAGCCTTAGAGTAGTGTTGGACGCGTGCCATATTTAAATACTCGGCTAACACACGCGCGCAAGCGTTAGTGCCTGACTTGCGATTTAATTTATATGCTGTGTTGTTATATTTCCGCGTAGACAACTGAAAATTGACCGACCTCATATATGTCAGAGACGAATTTGTAGTTAACATTATGGCAGCATCCAGTATGATTAACCATCCCAAGAGCCCTGTAATGTTAGTCGACCCTCACATACGGAAACTGCCGTTAGTAAAATGCGTTTTATGACAGAAGCGTCTATCGAATAATCAATCCATGTTGTGAAAAAGCAGTTATAAGTAATTACCTCTCTTGTTGGGGAGCACAAGCAGCTCTGGTAGCAAGTCGGGCATCTTTTTTGCAGCCATTGTCACAGGATCATTAGAATAACTCTAGACGAAATAAGTATAACGACTCCTACTGCTCTGCCATCCATTAAAGCATCTTTAAGTTACATACATTTCACCCGTGCGTCACAGTATATTTAATGCAACATTAATTGCGATGGATGACCAAGGCTTGGGATTGGACAATACCCTACGGTTCTTCCATGCACAAGCGCTTTGCCCACATCAAGTGGCGAACCCCCGTCGCCCGAATGTCTAATGTGCTACAGTCAAACATCCTTACGAATGTACATGTATCAGTAATGCTTCCAAAGCATCACATTGCAATTTGCTCTTATTTGCACATTATCGCAGTAAACGTGTTGGGGAGATCATTTCACGGATGGTTCTTATTAAGCAGAGGGATCGTCGATTACTTATGCCATTGTTCGTGATTGGGGCTGATTAGATCATAGGATTAGATTTTTGCGGCTATATGGGAAATAGCCCAGGGCCAAGGTAGGTGTGATATACCCAATCGGTGGAAAACTGGCGATCTGTTGCCTTGCCAGTTCGTTGTCCACCTTGTTTCCAGGAAGACGGGCAATCTGTTGGCCTCCATCGTCTTCGTTGTCTGTGGAAGCCTTGGTTGGATTGGAGTCCTCCATAGAGATAGCTGGCCCCTCTGTTGCCCATATTCTCGATAGCCTAGTGGACCCGATGCCTTACTTCTTTTTCGCGGCAGCAAAGGAGATTCTTCCCTTGTCCGCACGTAGGTTTTGTACTGCTTCCAACCCATCCAACCTACCCAACCCAACCTACCCAACTTACCCACCCAACCTACCCAACCCAACCTACCCACCCACCCAACTCACGCTAGGCTCCCCCACTGCTTCTTGGCGGCTGCACGACGAAGGCAGAAGGGCTGCCACAAAGGCGTCCACCTTTCTCTCCAACCCATCCACCTTTCTTTCCATCCGCTGTAGAGCATGCAACAAATCATATAGACTGGGTCTTCGCTTCGGGACAGTGCACCCAGCCTGTGCCCCATATAGACATTTGGGACAAGGGTATAAATGGAGTGGAAAAGAGGTGTCCCGCCAAGGTTCTCCAGCTTTCCCAAGATCCTGGGCAAGTACCGCGAATCTAGGTTGCAGAGGGGGATTCTAGACTAGGACGAGCCACCCACTTTTGCAAAACCCTGTGGGAAAGAGGCCGCTGTGGTTGGTGTTGTTCAAGCTGGAAAACGGAGGCGGGTAGGTCTGAGGGTGATCTATGTTGTTGGGTACTGTGGCCAGCCGTTTCTATGTACTAGAGGGGGTGTTGTGGCGTACTAGCGGAGACGTCGAACAGCAAAAATGCGGCACCAACCCAGTCCACTACCTCGGAAGGCTCTGTGGGCTGGGTTGGTGCCGCATTTTCCCTCTCTTTCTAGGTCGTTGGTAGGACAAGATTGCTTTGGACGGGGGCAAAGGGCCACCAACCGGTCCTTCTTCTTCTTTGGTGTTGTCCTTTCTCCTGCCAGCCTACACAGCATAGGCGCACGAATGTTTTCCAGCCCTCCAAGCCTCGCAACCTCCTGTGCTAGGAAGCACCCATAGACCGGGACCTCTTCTGCCCCAGTGACTGGTTCGCCGTTCTCTCCCAGCCGGACGAGGAAGAGGATTGGTTTTGGGGTGCCGCGGGAGGTGGTCCTTATGTAGTGGGCAGTGGTATACTCACCAGGCTCCATCGATAGCACCTTTTTCTGCTCGTGGAGGGGGGAGGGGGGGATGGAGACCATGGAAAGGAGGGCCTCGGCAACCACGGACGTGTGGAAGCCTCCTTGTAGGCCTACTGTTCCTGTGCCACTCTGGAGAAGGCGTCCAGCTCCTCTTGTCGTTTTCCCCCAGCTCCTTGGTTCGTTCCCAGGCTCCCCGCTTCCACTCTTCTGCGCTCTGAGCGTCCAGGATCTTCTCCAACCTCTTGGCAAGGTCCCAGGTGGAGAGGGCGGAGATGGTTCTGGTTGTTTCTATTTCCTTGACTGGGTAGGTAGAGGTTTCTACACCAACGGCATGGGTCTTCTTTTTCCTCCAGACCCACGAGACGTACTCCGTCGGGCACAACAACTCGTCTATCTCCGGCCCGTTAGGATGTAGGGCGGTCGGTTTCTTGCAGCCTGCCAGGACGGTTTTTGCATCGGGATTTTTGGAGTAGCACCGGAGTGGCCCCAGCTCTATCGCGTTTCCGTTGGTCCCAAGGATGTCCACCCGAAATATGGGGCAGTTGCGAAACGAAACCCAAAGTCCCCAAAAGCCCATAGAACGGCCCGTTCCCAGCACTGTTCTTTCTCCACTTAGGCTTTGGTGGGCCGGATGCGGACCCCTGCAATTTTCCCGGTTTCGGTGTGGGCATACCAGGCTACGAAGATCTCTCGGTGCTTCCTGTTGGATAGGACTAGTGTGCGGTCAAGGCGCTTTGCTAGGTTCTCCCACTGCGATCAATTAGCGTGGAGATAACGCCAGTTTATCTTGTTCATTTTCGTACATCATTGTCATAATGCCTTGTGTAGCTGCATTGGCATCAGCATCCAGTCACTAGAGGTCGAGTTAGCTGCGGTGGTAATGCATACGAGTAACAAGCCGCTAGCTGGACTCTGTAACTGACTTCGATAGACACTGATCATCATATTATAAAATATTTCATATGTCGTTATTTTAAATTTACGCCAAATGTGATATTTTTAGTCCGAATGGCTAACTAAGTAGTTCCCTACACAGCTCGATGTTAAAACGCATCATGATCCAAGATCAGTAGGCCAGATGATGTCTCACTATCGATTTTGAGGGGTTATTTATAATATTCTCAACATCCATCGATTCGCTCGTGCTCGGCCAAGGGGTTGTAAATGATTTGAATTATCTTTATTGACATCCTTTGTACGGCGGGGTTGGGGTAGGAATAGGGGCGCACGTGTGCACCATCGTCACTAGTCAACACCAGAACTAAGATGCTACTCGACCCCCGGATCACGCTTTAAAAACAATAGATTATTCAGATGGGATCTATCTTGAACGTGTACCAAACCAGTCATACAACCAGGGGGTACGTGCCTTTCAAACATGGAGTGAGGCTCAACAACACTCAAAAGCATCACCCAACACCCAGCGGGATCCCCTGGTGTCAAAGGATGTGCAATTATTTGAAGTTATCCTCGAAGACATCTAGTCTGCAAATCATACGGCCTAACACGCATATCACCAACGACGACCGCCTGAACAGAATATGATGAGAGCGGAGTTGGGTACCACCATCTGAAGAAGCGCGGGAGGTTCAGGAGCTAGTCCATCAAATGTCCACTCGGACGTGATGCAGAACCCACCGCTAAGTAGCAGTATACTAAGGGGCATCAAAATGCGCACACAACACGACCCAACTTAAGGCAAAGCAGTTTCGTCCCTGAAATATTGGAGGGCTATTACAGCCGTGACAAGTCTGCCGTGGCCCACACGCATTAGGTTCATAACCGTCATAAGATGACTTTTATGGGCCAACTTGTTGGGTAGCTCATTTTCGCTCCAAAGACCATGACACATTACAAGGACTGTTTGCCAGAGAACGAATCCACGTCCCACGACGTCCCACAGCAATGACGCGATTGTCTTATGTTGCATCTGCTGTAAACATGCCGACACTGTCTTCTTTTGCTTTGGCGCTGAACTATGACTTGACTGTCTCCTGTTGCTTCTGCTTTGAACAATGACGTGACTATCTTCTGTTGCTTCGGCTTTGAACTATGACGTGACTCTCTTCTGTTGCCTCTGCTTTGAACAATGATGGGTCTGTTTTCTGTTGCGTCTGCTCTGATCAATGACCTGACTGTCATCTGTGGCTTTTGCTTTGAACAATGACGTGACGGTCTTCTGTTGCTTCTGTTGTCTTCTGTTGCTTCTGCTTTGAACAATTGCGTCTGCTCTGATGAACAATGACGTTACCGTCTTCGGTTGCTTCTGCTCTGAACAATGACGTTACTGTCTTCTGTTGCTATTGCGTGACCTGTCTTCTGTCTTCTGTTGCTTCTGCTCAAATCAATGACGTGACTGTCTTCTGTTGCTTTGCTTTGAACAATGAAGTGACTCTCTTCTGTTGCGTCTGCTCTGAAAAATGACGTTATTATCTTCTGTTGCTTCAGCTTTGAACAATGACGTGACTGTCTTCTATTGCTTCTGCTTTGAACAATGACGCGATTGTCTTCTGTTGCGTCTGCTCTGATCAATGACGTGACTGTCTTCTGTTGCTTCGGCTTTGAACAATGACGTGATTGTCTTCGGTTGCGTCTGCTCTGATCAATGACGTGACTGTCGTCGGTTGGTTCGGCTCTGATCAATGACGTGACTGTCTTCTGTTGCTTTTGCTTTGAACAATGACGTGACTGTCTTCTGTTGCTTCTGCTCTGAACAATGACGTGAATGTCTTCTGCGTCTGCTCTGAACAATGACGTGACTGTCTTCTGTTGCTTTAGCTTTGAACAATGACTTGATTGTCTTCTGTTGCGTCTGCTCTGAACAATGACGTGATTGTCTTCTGTTGTTTCGGCTTTGAACAATGACATGATTGTCTTCTGTTGCGTCTGCTCTGAACAATGACGTGATTGTCTTCTGTTGCTATTCGGCTCTGAACAATGACGTGTCTGTCTTCTGTTGCTTCTGCTCAAATCAATGACGTGACTGTCTTCTGTTGCTTTGCTTTGAACAATGAAGTGACACTCTTCTGTTGCGTCTGCTCTGAACAATGACGTTATTGTCTTTTGTTGCTTCGGCTCTGATCAATGACGTGATTGTCTTCCGTTGCGTCTGCTCTGATCAATGACGTGACTGTCTTCTGTTGCTTCGGCTCTGATCAATGACGCGATTTTCTTCATTTGCTTTTGCTTTGAACAATAACGTGATGGTCTTCTGTTGCGTCTTCTCTGATCAATGACGTGACTGTCTTCTGTTGCTTCGGCTTTGAACAATGATGTGATTGTCTTCTGTTGCGTCTGCTCTGATCAATGACGTGACTGTCTTCTGTTGCTTCGGCTCTGAACAATGACGTGATTGTTTCTGTTGCGTCTGCTCTGAACAATGACGTGATTGTCTTCTACTGCGTCGGCTCTGAACAATGACGTTATTGTCTTCTACTGCGTCGGCTCTGAACAATGACGTGATTGTCTTCTGTTGCTTTTGCTTTGAGCAATGACGTGACTGTCTTCTGTTGCTTTTGCTTTGAACTGTGACGTGACTGTCTTCTGTTGCTTTAGCTTTGAACAATGACGTGACTGTCTTCTGTTGCTTTAGCTTTGAACAATGATGTGACTGTCTTCTGTTACTTCGGCTTTGAACCATGACGTGACTTATCTATTGGGTAAGACGACTTTTAGGCTAAGACTTGAGTTGCAGCTACACTCGAATGGATGCACCTTCCAGTCTTGTTAGCTAGGAGGATTATAAAAATCGACGCGCCTTTATTTGCTTGCATGCTGAATGGGCCTACCCTTGGCGTAATTAGAGAATAGCTACTCGTTGTGCCTCCCTATTCTCAGCGGGGAGAGAAACCTTGTTGACCCTGTGTTCCGTGATCTTGTGCCCTGCACTATGCAGCGTATGTAATGTCGTTCTTTTTCTTCTAGACGGCTCTCCATGTGCCATACAAATTGAGATCTATAATGTACTTTATATATACACGCACACTGAATTTTGTTTTTAATCTCCGACCAAAGCATTCCTTGTTCCAGCGAATTTAAGTGAATAGCCATACTCATGCTAGATCGCTCGTGTGTGATGGACAGCGCCAGGCGCCCTGTAGTTCTGGTGCGTATGCTACGCGCAGGACATTTGCTCAGAACTGTACCTCTTGGTACTTTGACAAGCGGTTGTATGAATACAAAATAAAACATGGTTCTATTCTGTTCAATGCATTGATATATTGAGACTGTGATGCAAATGCGTCATCACATCAGAGGTTTGGATAGCTTTGTTAGGAAATTCCTCCCTTCATTTGATAGCGGGTTATTTTTGTTGTCGGTCTTCCTTTTGCAGGCAAGCATTATAGGTAAAGTAAGATTGTTTTTGTTTTAGAGCCGCCGGTTATCGTCAGTCTTTAGACCCCATTTTATGTTATAATATTGTGTCATTGAAGTATGAAGAGACTTTTCCATTGCACCTCTACAGCGTGACGTATAAACGGCAGCAGAAACGAACAGCCGTTTGTGAAACCCAGCAACGTGATAATGACATGCAATTTATCAAGTGGGATAATGCTAAGAAGAGTGGTGTGAGCTTGGGATTACTGAAACCCTTGAAGCAATACACTGTGTGTCACGATAGGGCTATGCATTGATTCTACTGTCGGAAAATATATTTTATTTATTCACTTTTAAGCACTTGGCGCGTTTACAGCCTCTCCGAAGGATTAAGTCTAAACATTTATAATCCAGACAGAGCAGCATCAAGCATAACAGCAAAACATGTGTGTAGTCTTCGAAACTGCTGCTGATGTTCTTTTGAGAATTTATAATTCATTGAACAAAACTGCGCTGCATTTACCAAGTTAATGTGTAGCTCAGTGTAATTTCTGTTGCTGCTTTATTTTGTGTTTCTTCTGCGAGAAGAGTAGGAACATTTGAATTACAAAGGATCGAACTTAGCTATTGATCAACATACATGCCAAACCGAACTGCTTACCGTTTGTATATTTCATAATATCTTCTAATGAGAAGCATTTGTTGTATCGATGGTAGCAGTAAGTGTATTCTGTATATACCATCTATCAAAACATTTGTGGCAAATATGGACAACACTTGTAATGCTTACGCATATTATTTCCAGTTTTGTGAATTCAAGTCGTCTCTTCCAGCATTTACAATGGCATATTTATGTCGTTGATCTTCTCTTATAATCAGACACATCCTCTAGGGAGGTCTCATATCATCATGGAAGCTAAGTTTGAGTAGTTGTGTCCTGCTCTGTAAATGTCTGGCATGAATGCTGATGACATTGTGCGTAAGCGCTCCTGCCAGCGTTCTGATCCTTTAGGGCGTATATAAGTATGATATGACCACCATGTAATCTTTCCCAGTGATGTCATTCATGATCAAACTTACCAACCCGTCGCTTAGTCATATGTCTTCGGTTCCTTACTCGCACCAGACCTAATGTGTGCCATGTATGCTTTGTAACTGGTTTATATAAGTATAGATTGTACAATAGAGTACTTATAAGCAAAGTTCTCTGCATATCGTATAACTATGTACATTTAGATCAGATCAGATGTCCTACACAACCGTCGATATATACCCCATAGTTCATAACAAGGGATTCATGATAATGTGTCGCACCTGATCATATGGTATATCCAAAGGTTCTGATCCGCTACAGAATTACGGTATTAAAGGCGCCTATTTTACGAATGTTTAACTCTTTGTATAGCTTGCGACTAAGTACCATCTCTGTAGAGTTAGCGCTTTATCTATTTCAAATATGCTAGAATATCGAAACAATGACATTACAGCATTCTCCTGTCATTACAGCATTCACCTGTCATTACAGCATTCACCTGTCATTACAGCATTCACCTGTCATTACAGCATTCACCTGTCATTACAGCATTCACCTGTCATTACAGCATGCATGTATTTAATGCTGTTATCACATATCTATAAGTATGCAACAATAACTGGAGTAAAACATATGATCGCAATATCTTTACCCGTTCAGGCCATAATGCTACTGATTCAATTTGAGAAGATATCTATCCACTTTTGACTCATGTACTAGGAAGAGGTGCGCAATGGAATGCTTTTCATTTCATCTTATTAAATATAATGAACTGAAAACAAACGGGTTTGGAATTAAATCCGCACATATAATTCTTTCAAAATAGTATTCAGCATTATCAAATCCGAGCGGGGGCCCCCTGCGACATCGTTCACAGAGTACACGATATTGTTACATAAGCACCCTTTAATGTGAGTGTCCTCAGATGCCCATAACATTTGACGTAAATACCTACGCAACATTTCGGAGCAAACATGGCGGAGTCTTTAATGATTCACTGTTGCCATAGTCAGGTTCTGAAATACAATTTTACATTAGGCTTTTGCTTTCACATATATGCCATTATGATGCGTTTGTACACAAAGCTAGTTTCTTTTGGTTCGTGTTACGCTGTGAGGACACACCACCGAGTCGTATTCATTATCGTTAAGACATGTTGAGGGTGGATCAGATGTTTATCTGACATTTGCACTACAATGTGGATGTCAAGATCGAAAGTCATACAAAAGTAAAACCGCCTAAAATGTCACCCTATGGCATTGTATTGCGTTCATATTGCTCAGGGGCGCTCGTTTGCAGTGTGTTGTGCGACACGATGTACATCATAACGCATCGATGAGTCTGAACATCTTGTTGATATATGTTGGTCGATCATTCTTAACGCCTGCAAAATTTATACGTGAGCATCGTTTTCCGGCAAAGTTATGCGAATTATACGCGTGGTAATGATTTGTTATGACCACAAAGTGAATAGATAGAATTATCTATATAATTGAGACGGATCACTGTCTGAATGACAGCGGAATAGTGTGAAACGGCATATAAGAACAATATATCTATTCTTGCCTACACAAAAGAAATGTTTGGTGGCGCCTAGTCATGCTTTGAGAGGGGGGATTATAAACAAGTAACAAGCGCAAATGATCTAGCAACTTATTACAGCACGTGTGTGATGTCTGAAGAGCTTTTTCGATTACGAGGCAAAGTCAATCAGGCCTGCATTTACTATTCCATTCTGTTCCACCACAATCCAATTAGGGATATTGCTCGATAAGACTTCTCTTTGCAGACACAGGGCTTATTATCTATCACAATGGTGACAAATCCTGGCTATCCAGGTACTCCATTTCAGGCGAAATCTGTAGAGAAGTTTCAAATTTCCTAATGGGCTTATTCCTTAGTAAAGCAACTGGCGTGAGTTGATTGTCGGAACAAATTATTCATCATCAATTTTAAACAGACTGCATATTTTTAGCATAGGATTAAAAAATTCCTTATAATAACCTGCTACATACATGCAACAAAATATTAAGCCTAACACACGCAGCTGAATGGTCATTGGTGAATACATTAATATACTAGCCACGTTAATTTGTTTACAATAATTCCTGTAGTGTTCAGTTGACGCTAAAATGCCTTTGTGGATGAATTTCTACCTTTTTGTAATGCTAACATGGGAGAATTACGACATGGAATTAAAATACAGTCGTTGAATTTTATCCACAAAACATTCAACGATGAATATTCTCTCCTTTCCATCAGTCATAAACCTACGATACGTATTAACCTCATCATATTTTGCCCCCAGGCATGGCTCGCAGCGTGCATCATAATTCAGCTGATTTAATAGAAATTGAAGCAATTGCGCATACCCGAATGCTGTTTATAAATGCATCAATAAAAGCGACCACCAATGTAGTACAAAATGGATCGAAAGTTGTTGCCACAAAGACGTCATTCCAACTTTACAAATGTCAAAATGTAATCTAAATTATATATCATACCGCCTAATCTAATATATCAGTCACTTATCACTAAATCAGTTGCAATATCTTAGTTATTTTCGTCAAACTTAAAAGTGTTGTGGTTTAGTGTTGTCGTGTTCTTGCATCAATTAACAGATGAGGGTCCGTCAAGACATAGCGCACATCATGAAGCAGAGGCCTGTTACTGATATAGCTAATATTAAGAGTGCTCAACCAACCTCAAAGTCCCGACAAAGGGAACATGTATAATGTCACTTAATGCGGTTAGATGAGCACTTATTGTTGGCTGGTGCAATGGCTTCTATATTCCAACTGATCGTCGGCTAGCAAAGCTCCAAGCTCGTCAGACCGTTCAGTATTGTCTAAGTACGCTGCTGCTTCGTAAACAGTAAAGACTATAGCCTCTCATCATTCAATGTATGGTATTTATCTTTAAATGTTTTTGCCATGTTAATGATCAAGAAGGGCAATGGCAATGAATATGGAAATAAAATGGAAGTATAAGCTTGTTTGATTGTGAAGGAATGCCAATAGTGTACTGACAACTTCAAGCAATGTGGAATTCTCCGTGGTGGGGGCGGGCGGGGCATCTTATTTGCGCTCAATCCAATATCGACTCTTTCAATATTGTTTTCTACAACACAAATATTCTCTATGGCAATTGCTTGCCCGACAGGGCAAATAGGGTACTATGCAAATGATCCAAATTTAAGAATGTAAGAGCGAAATGTGCCCGGCGCATCTTTCGGTTTAACTATGTAAGTGCACCTACAATCTCGTCCTTTGATCTTGTATTACTAGAGAGCAATCCGGTGCCCTTGGGTGACATGGGCATGTTTTCTGTTCTTGATTTGATCAAAACAGATGCAATTATAGGTGTCATTGTTCATTAGCACATCTTACATAAAGATGATAATGCTGGTAAAATAAAGTCAGCATTGAATAACGTGATATTACTAACAGAACTGGATATGTTCGATCTACTTTATTTGCATGAATCACATGTTGCTCTCATGCGGTAACTCCAATGTTGTTCACCTTAACTGTCACGGAGGGCTTTTAAAGCATACCTGTGTCTATGACGAAATGTTTAATATTCTAACATCGGCTATAATCTTAATGTATAATGCAGTGCGACCAATTGATCGTTATAACATTACAAAGACAAAGCTTTGACATATGCTGATATCGCTTCGATCCTAATTATGCGAATTCGTTAGAGCGGTCGAGCACTATATAATGAAGCGTTTTTCAGCATGCACGAGCATAAAGGGAAACATCAGAAGTGCTTTCATCTTCAATCGCATCATGCTCGCGTGGAGGATTGGAATCACTCTTTAGCACATTTGGCCAGCGTCATGTGTTACGGAAAAGTGCCTCATTAAGACTAAAACATACTGTAGCAGCCTCAGGGTGTTCGGCTGCTTGTTGCGAATGATGTAAATCAGGCTGTCATTTAATGCTGGAGATTGCCGATAGTCCTCTTGCTGTAAGGTAATCGTTATTAGAAGATGATTTAGGTCGACATTTGTCAAATTCCGTGCAAGGAGGCTGGCGCGAAAGTGTTGGCACCGGACACCTTGTTCTCAAATATTGTGTCCTTTCACACTTTGCAATGTCAGAATCCAGACGCGTTTATTTATAATGAGTACATTACGATGTGTTGGTTTAATAAGGATACCAAATGGTCTCTGCAAATTTTACCATCCTTTGACCAGATTCTACTGAGCCCGTCATAGAGCATCGCAGTTTTGAAGCACGAACCCTCACCAGTGGAAAGAACAGTACATGAAATTACTTTATATATGAATAAACAGGCAGCCTGTATATTCATATACTTAATATATGAATATATATTGATGATTTTGATGGGCGGTGCTGATTGGATTTCAAGAGAAAGGGTGTTGATATTGACTTCACTCGATGATTTGGAGGCAAAATGACGTAAATATGGCTCTCATACCGGCAATTGGGGATATGGAGGAGCCTTCAAATGTCACTATATATTTATCATCATTATATGGAGCCTGTAATGGAATGAACAGCAATAATAACAGCAGGCGGTGCCATCTTTCATATTTGTGTACTGCACTGTGACATCCTTACTTTGTTTTTAATTCCTTGAGCTGTCATAAAGGCAGTTCATTAGGTGATCTATTCAAAATAATAGACTTAACAGTGACTTTTCCAATTTTTAACAATTGCCTGGGAGCTGATACGAAGATAAATGGGTAGTATTCAGTCTCCTACATATATGGGTTGACAGCTCTCTTGACGGAGCGCATAAACCTACGCTGCAGAACCCGACAATTATGGGGGACGAATTAAAATTATACATGGATATACGAATATATACATATATTTCTGGATGCGGTACTAGGCGGTTATCAAATGGGCACCGTCATGCATTACCGTTGTCATGATACGAAGTCTTAAGAATAAAATAATTTCTCTAAGCTTGATTAAGAAGCAGGAATTGCATCTGTCGAAATGGGGTCACGCTATACACTGGAGAGTTGCAGTTGTCGAACCCGGATCTGTGAAAGCCGAAGGTGTAGGCTATAATAACCTGCATTAATACTAGGTATCTAGCATAGTCCACACTGTTCGGTATGGATAATACACGAAACATGACAATCCCATTTGGCAATACCCCAATACTCTCTCATGATAATGGCCTACCTTGGCAGGCTGGATTATTATTCAAAGACCAGGACTTGCCGTCGAGTAAAATTGTTAAGTGGTAAGGTTTTAGTCAGATTGACGAAGCTTTACTTGATTGAATTACATTGAATAGCCTCACACTGAAACTCATATCACGGGACGACTTCCCATTTATCTTACATATTACATGAGTCAGCAATCAGTGATAACAACTGATCGGATGGTAACACTTATGGAGGAAGTCGACGCTGTCGCTGGTCGGTTATAATGACCTTTTGGAGTGATGGGGATCAAATTCAATGAGGCAAAGAAATATCAGGCGGGCTTGGTAAGGTTGGCTGGACCGGGGTGGGGGGGGGGGGGGGGGGTGGGGTAGGTTATGGCGGGTGATGGGAGACGGGAGGTGGGTTGTCAACATATAGGCTTTTGACAGCACAGAATGGCATACCGTCACTGAGACCCAGGCCTTGATTGGGTGATTTTGTTCATGATGAGCGACTTTACCAGCGCCATTTAATACAATTATTCCTTGGTATATCCTCTCATCAATATGTTGTGTGGTAATTTGAAATGAATTTCATACTACCCCCCCCCCCTCAAACACACACACACACACACACACACACACACACACACACACACACACACACACACACACACACACACACACACACACACACACACACACACACACACACACACACACACACACACACACACACACACACACATATATTCCGCAAACAATGGCGGATTGATTTTGTCCTTCAGCAAGATCACCTCACTGTCAGTCTCGCTGCCCGAAGCGATGCTGCACTTGGATAGAAATGTTCCATGGTATTGTCATTAACCGTGACACGCAAGGCGCATGAATCAGGTGTGATTGGACTTATTCATATTGCATGGTTACCCAGAGATCAGGTGGTTTTGACTCCCCATTCGCCGTCGCCTGATTCGGAAGGTATTATGTCAAGTGCCTTGATACTTATTGAGTATTGTGATGAACACGCAACTGGAGTTGGTGGTTTGTGAATTGCTTCTAACGCTTGCGCAACAATTGGTAAAACCTCAGACGCTGAAATCACCTCAATTGAGCTGACTTTATTAAAAACTATATGGCTGCGGTCAAAATTTATCTTGTTGCTATACATCATCAAGAGTCATGTACTATTTACATTATTTGCGGTCATAATCTGAAACCAATGCGACAGAGGCTGTCAATTAACACCACAAACATAGAAATATAGCTGTTATGACCATGCTAACAGAATTGCCATGTTTGTACTGTTGCTTAAATTCCATAGCGTTTTCGTTACTACATCCAATAGAGCGACAGTGTAAAAGCTAACCATTAATAACCGAGTCAATATGCCTTCAAGGACTGAATGTTCTGTCGTAACCAGCGTGAGTAAGTGCCAGTGATATGCGGTAAAAAAAGCATGAGCGCAATAGTCCTAAGCGATATGGTAGAAATATGCGAAGTCGGACATTGCTTCACGCCATTCCAACAAATCTCCCGGTAATTGCAGTCATCCCAGCATAGAGGATAACCAGCTAGGAAGGGACAGAATGAGAACAAAGAAAGGGGATACCTACGGGTTGGGTTGGTTCCCATTCATATTCTATCCTTAAACACAACCTTTTTCAAGGCACAATACTCACTTGAAAGCGATTGAAATAAATCAAACTAACCTAATGATGAGAAATCATTACGCCTGACATTATCATAGCTACCTGAAGGAATGTAACTGAAATCTTTATATCTCATTGTCATTCAAATACGTCATTGATTAC
Source organism: Urechis unicinctus (assembly GCA_034190875.2). Classification (NCBI taxonomy): domain Eukaryota; kingdom Metazoa; phylum Annelida; class Polychaeta; order Xenopneusta; family Urechidae; genus Urechis; species Urechis unicinctus. Next base: position 46,842,247 of record CM067354.1, on the reverse strand, counting down.
GATGCTTATAATAGTTACACATAACATTTCCACACGCTTGTGGATTTTGCGCGGCACTTTATTTATGAAATAGCATAAATACACATGGGGTATTCGCATTCTTTCTTAGAAGAAGCAATAAGCTCATGTCGTGATATTCCCCGGTGTAATCACAATCACTCAACTGCCTGGACGTAAAATATCCAAGTTGAATACAAAAATCGTGATTCTACCCTATAGTGCGGTCTCGTTAACACCAGGTATCCGGCATTATCTGATGAGGAGATTACGTATAATGCCGCTCAATTATTAATGACATATGCCATTTTCCCCGTAGGCCACATAGGCTGAACGGTTCAAGATTGGCTTTCATCTGCATCGTCCGAACTAAGTCTTATGACACATTGGCTGCGTATCCCGTAAATTCCTTCAATAGATGTAAAGCCTTGAAACTGCAGTCAGCGGCGGCGATAAGCGCCCTAATCAAACGATTAATTTGATCACTCCAGCCACGAACGTGTCTGAAGATATATATAGACATTATATTGTATTAGTTACGAAGACATTTCTTCAATATCAGAGACATGTTGATAACATGAAGTTGATGTCCGTAAGTCAATCTAGCTCATTTCCTTCGGATGATTACTTGAAGGCGATGTTGTGTCACATTACCGCATGACAGACGTATTTGCCTCAGCAGGCCTTTCTTTTCGGAATCAAATATGTCTATTCTTTAAACTACTACACGTATGGACGCCGTGAATAAGCCGCATCAGTTGATAGGGGCTTTGAGATACTAACAACACTGCTATACAATAACACAGGGGCCATCAGATCGTTATTTGTTCTGTGGTGGGACATCGTTATCAATATATCCAGCATACTATAGTCCAGTGAATATCGACAGTGTAATTTACAGATGTGAGCGGCAGTGTTAAGACGAATGGGCAACGGCAAAGTAGGGCTACGCCTCCAGCTAACGGTGCCTATGCGACTACATCATGCTATTTACATCACTATGTGGTTTATATGCCGCCTTATTATCCTCGGGTAATAAATTCAACACCATATTCTATTCCTTAGTCGACAGAAGACTAGGCTTTTATCAGCTGTTCCTTTATTTGCATTATAACATCTGAACGTTGGCTTTTTCGAACATGTTGGTGCTCTACACTTATAATCAAAATATATGGCAACAATTAAAAAACTATGAATGCAATTGAACAACATCATTACAGCAACGCTGGTGAGATACGATAGCCAGCCAATATTGTTGTAGTGATTATAATATACTACAGCCTGCCAATTATAATTTATGAAATGTATTAGAATGATACCGAGTCATGGCCATACCACTGAGACAATGGCCTAGCTGCTAACCACAACTAGTCCGTGTTTCATGCTTTTAAACCTGACATAATGCAAACAAGTTACATGAGAAAAATTAAGTGGAAAAAACCCCTATTTGAACAGCCAGTCATGAAAATTTAATCATTTAAGCCAATTCCGAGGATTGTGCCTTGCGCTATATAGTCTCGTTATCCTCATGTCTAATATGTGCCCCATTATTGCAATTTTAAATAACTATGCATGTTTTGAACCATTGTATGAACAGCTGGTATTTGACGAAACCATATTCCCATCGATTACGGAGTGCTGCAAATTAAATCTATATGCATCGGGATCACGTTTAAATTGTGACCGCCATTAAAAGGCCGAGGAGAAAGAATCAAAATCAGAGATCAGCATAACATGGCGCTCCGTTCAGCGTAACGTAACGCATCTGCTGCATATGTAAATGACAATCAGTTATTATCATCCTGTGTCTAAACGAACTAAGTAACAAGACTGGTAAACTGGCAAAACGGCTTTTTTTGTTAAGAATAACACTAGATGGCAAATGGTGAACATGTCAGTCGTTTGAGGGAAAAGCCAAACACTCGCACACATCGAGTTTTTGGTTGGGTGCCATGCAAACGATGGCTTTTGGAAATTGGTAGTACAAATTCCAGTGAAATTTGCTGGACTGAAATGTTGCAGACCGATGAAGCCTTGAATGGTAAGATGGGCCGCGTATGCTCATAGCTTCAAAACACGTTACGATGTTGGCATTGTGGGGTTTGACTAAAAACCGCCATAGATGAGGACAGTCGGATTACTAATGCTAATGCTAATTATTTGTTTGCAAATCAGCAGTAGGTTTAGGTAATAGTTACGCCTGGTGAACAAATCATCAACGACATTATGGTAATGTGTTGCACAGCTCACCGTGATGGTTGGGAATACATTACTCTCGCCGTGATAGATACGTTCCAATCGCTCACAGTATCATGTTGTTTATGATTGATAAAGTTAAATCAATCAGGTAGAATATAAGAGATGTTGTCCTCGGCCGGTTATTGCTAAAATTGTTGCGCGATCGGTATTCTACTATAGAACCAATGTTTGAAGTCATTTCAATCACTTAAGTATTATTAAGATAGGTCATATTTATCTTTAACAACCAGTCGACTGCCCATTACCAATAGCCGACCACTCAATCTCTGAATGACAGGCGTCTTGTGTTTGCTCCCCCAATAAGTCAACGCATTACCTATAGTGAATGCATTCTTTTGACCAGAGTGTTTTCGTCTGCTAGGGAAAAAATGGAGATGGATCACACAAAAATATATTGCAGAAAACAACCATCCCTTTGCTAGATTTCGAAAGCAATGGTAAAATGAAGAGAGGATGCCTTGATATGATAAGAAATACCTTATAAGGCAAGCATGGTACAAATATCAGATAAACTCTAATTTTGGTAAAACGCTGGCCCATGAATAAGATATGGCTAAACAATATTAAGCGGGGAGAGAGAGAGAGCTGTGATATATGGATGAGAGTCGTGCCAAATAAATATCACGACTGGATGGACAAGACTGTCTAAAACATTTGATGCATAAAATGCGCAGGTGTCAGGTGCCATATGATATAAGCACGGTAAGCGTAAATAGTGAGTTCTCTTAAGCAGAGCCAAGCATTGTAATGGCTTTCGTAATGGTATCTCGTGTTTTTGGCTTTGCATTAATGTGTATGTTTTCAGCATAGTCATATCTTGCCAAGTGAGGATGTGAGTGGTAGATATAAATAGTCCTGCTCCTGACAACGCCTGAGCTGTACATCGTGAAGGGACTGTGAGCGGCAAGATGTATTAATAGTTCATCTGCTATGGTGCGTTATTTTTCGACCACGTATCATGATAGACATGGCTAAAAATTAAGCGGAGAGAGAGATGAGATTAACGGATAAAAGTTGTGGGAAATAAATACCGTGTGTCGTGTATTATCAGCAACACGTGGGGTACACTATTCTCGCTCAGCCGATATATTACGTGGGCAAGTTTAGAACCATGACTTGGCTCGCATCCGATGACGACATGTCCTTCAACTTGCCCCACGTAGGCTACTCCTATGTCTTTTGTGAGCATTCAGTAAATCAGGATTGTAATATATACCCATCCATACTGCATAAATAGGATGCACACACAGTAAAGGCCTCCAGCGAGACTAGTAATCTCCATTGTGGAGTGGTCCTTGCCTTCCCCGGGGGCGTCAAAATGACGTCACAGCGTCTTAAATGACAGCATTAGCAGAAATGTGGCGTCAAGGAGACGTCGAGTTGCACCATTCCCGAAGCAGTGCGTCTCATCAACACGTGTGCACTAACTCTATGCCTACATGCAGCACCATAGTATTATGTGTGTTTCTCTCTCTCTCTCTCTCTCTCTCTCTCTCTCTCTCTCTCTCTCTCTCTCTCTCTCTCTCTCTCTCTCTCTCTCTCTCTCTCTGTCTGTCTGTCTGTCTGCTCTGTCTGTCTGTCTGTCTGTCTGTCTGTCTGTCTGTCTGTCTGTCTGTCTTTCTCTCCTTTCCCTTTCCCCCTTTCTCGCTCTCTTGTTGATATGACGCATCTTTATCTTGACTTATGGTCCTGTATGTAATGACAGATCGTCACCGCTTAATTCGTGGATTATATCGTGGTCAGTGGGAGCGTTCCTTACTCAGATTCAACGATTTTACACAGTAGTGCGGTGCGCATGCCTTCCACTATCATCTTTGGCGTAAGCAATGTCTTTAATACAAAAAAGAGATATTCATGCGTCTTTGAGTTATCTGCTGAACGCATCCTATAATCATATAATATGTTAAGAGAGCCCTAACTTATTACAACATGACTATTTAGGCGTCCCGACAGGTCCAACGACACAGTGCCCTACACGTCACCAAGTCATTTTCCCAAATTAGCTACAATATCTCCATTGTGATTAAAATGCATAGCTGCTTATGCTCGTTAAGTTTAACCAGAACACCTTGTCTCGTTCAATTGACACGTGCTAGCAGCACATATTTCTCAGCAATGGTAGTGATGAATATTTACAATTGAGTATTACGGGGTTAACATAATCGCAAAAGATTATAAAGAAGGGGTTAGACGCATACCGTACCATGGTATTGTTTGTCCTGGAATATAACATATCGTGGAATTACAGAAAGTCAGTTGTATTAGCGGCACCACAGATAATTAACTGTTATCAACAATGCCGTTGTTTAATGTGAAAGCAGTTTCGGACGTGTATAGATATATGTATTGAGTGAGACGCAATAGAGCTCTAAGCTAATTGGGATGGTTCACGTTACGATTACGTGAAGGATACTTTTGTTTTCCGGCAGAATAGTCATCGCAAGACAAAACATGCACCACTCATTGTATGAGTATTGGCACGGTGGAAATTGTGACGGCATTAGGTTTCATCTTGCCATGTGACTGGTGATTAAACATAAATTGTGTCTACCGTTTTTATTCAGACTGTAGCGATCACGTGCAGGGCAACTGAGTCATTTAAATGGAGTGCTTGACTTAAGAACTGGACCTCAACAGGAGCCACTTTATTGGCAAGCAATCGTTCGTGTCATATCTCAAGTTCAAGCCGTTTCATTACCTAAAGGTATAGATGTAAAAACAATACTATGCAATGGTTCGATCGAACGGGCTTTGACTTTGCAGTACATTAATTTACAAATAAACAATAAAAATCTTGTAACCATCTACATGTTTTACAGTAATTATTTTCCTCACAGCATTATGCTAACACTGCACATAAGGGGGACTATTTAATGTCGACTCAACCAATATTTAGAGGCTATTGATGCCGTTCATCAGCGCCTCTAATGACTGCCGATTGGTGATTGTTACACGCATTATCAATGTGCTCCATCAGCAAAGGTGAGAGTCAACCAATAAGTAAAATGTGCCCAACACCAATATTGGGGAAGAACCAGCCATTGGAGATCTAACTAGCATTGCTGATGAAGAACTCTCATGAGATTAATTACGTGGGGGTTACAAAGCTATTTCATGAAGCTCAGTAAGTGAACGGAGCGGACATTTTAAATAGAAATGTCGTCACTAGATATGGCCCCCGGCACTTTTTGCTCGTAATACTGTCGTTTGCAATGCTGTGACATCTTCTTCAGGCCAGCAGGAGAGACACAAACAACGTCACTATGTTGATTACATTGCTCTCTTGGGAGCTGTTTAGTCATCCTAACAACTAGATGTGAATGCCTCATGACACCATTAATTCCAGTGCCAACAAGCTAAACCAAGAGTAACAAACAACAAGGGTATAAATATATCATGTACCTTCCAGTAAATATTCATTCATTCGCATTGCCTGATATGAGATTTTCAAATGACTGTATGCTTATCGGCCTACTAAAAACATTGTGCTCCCACGAGATCAACATTTGGCAGACTGAAGTTTGAACACAATTGCCGTCATACAATCGTACTTCGTGTTGAATATATTAGCATAAACAATACGAGCACCTGATCGTATGCAAACGATATGTTCGAAGCCACTCAAGATCAATGCACCAATCTTGTATGGACAAACCGCAAACAATAATCAGGCCCGTACCCTTAAATGGTCCATGAGGGATATTCTAGGTGGAGACAGATCAGGGATTTTCGTTGTTGGATAAAAGAATGCATATGAACTGGTTGATGAATACTAATCTTTGTTTGATGCATTACGAGAATGGGGTTTTCGAAGTGCTGTTCTTATGTTAATTAGGGTAAGGCCTCTGTCATCAGTTTCCCTGCCCATTCGCGGGGACCGCCAACAGATGGTTTTGAGGCGTTGAGTAACAGCCATAGTTCAGAACAGGTTTCGAACGCCTCAAACCGTTGTACAAAGCGTGCCTTACCCAGAATCTCCGGTGTGTATAATGGAATACATTAGAATATTGTCTATGGCATCATCTATTGTACCCATCATGTTGCATACATAGATGCTTTCTGTCCCCTTCTCCACGGCCAGGTTCACGCAAAGTGGCACAAGACGAGGGGGGACTGTAAAACGGTAAAGGCTGCTAATTCGGTGGGTTGTTCGAGTCATGTTTCACGCGCCATCATAAGTTTTGCCTGTTATGTTATTTTGACCCATAGTCGTATCTGTCATGACTTGCACTGTGACGACCTCGCCACGTTCAACATGGTCTCTAATTGAATGATAAACTTCCATATATTCACTGACCGATAGCTACATGGATAAGAGCTGTCTTTCTCAGCTAAGACTGCTGAAGCCATTCTGATAGCTGAAGCTTATTTTCAAAAATCACGTGATAGCAGATTTAGGCTGCAGGACAAATAAGACGCCGCAAAGCGGCTGTCATTGTTTATTTAAACATTCAGTTCATTGCCACTATATTTCTACTCAAAAGAAGAGCATCAAGGTGTATGTTAAAACGAATTGTTTGGAAGTTTAAAAATTAAATGCGTTATACAATCTTTTAGACATAAACCTATGATGGAAATCGAAACGGAGCGAAACAACAAAATACCGTTGAAAGATGACCATTTATATTCACTTGTGATTTGTGGTAAGGTATGTTCTGTTGCATCCACATGCACACACATATACAACATGTAACAATAACTACACAAACTCTGTAAACGACGAATTATATGAGTACCACGTCATTTTCACCGTCGGTGATTGATAAGGATGATTGTGCTCACATGGGCATCTCCCTTGAAGTGCCAGCGGCCCACTGGACACAAACAATATGCCGGTCCCCGTGGGGTAGTGATTTACTTGATCGCCTGTCGATCCTCGGGATATGGGTTCGACCTCTAGGTATGAAAAGTGGATTCTCGTGACTCATACTCGGTCACATCTCTGAAAAGGGGATTTTAAAATCCTCTGAGACGAACGTGCTCCCATGCAGTTATACACTCACTGCGAATCGTACATGGCCGAGTTGCTAATAACGACCACAATGGGACACGCACACACGCAACGCAAACACACACACATATATACATGTATCTATACATATATACATCTTTATATATGTATACTTATATATATAAATTTATATGTAAACACATGAATATATACATATAGATATATATATATTTATACATATATAAATATGTATATATAAATATATATATATGGGTTTATATATGTGTATATATATATATATATATATATATATATATATATATATATATATATATATATATATATATATATATATATATATATATATATATATATATATATATATATATATATATATTGATAAATTTATATATATATTTATCAAAATATATAGATTTATTTTTTTGGCATTTCAAATGAATAGGTCCCGCCACTTAGACTAGATCATCTCATACCGAGTTCAGAAAGACGTTACAAGGCAGTCGACTCTAACAGCTGCGTCAACCGCGGCTAGATGGCAGCATTACCCGATGGCATATGTTTGATTTTGATTTTGCCTTTTTTGCCTTGACGCGGGTAACACACAAATGACAGTACACACACACACACACACACACACACACACACACACACACACACACACACACACACACACACACACACACACACATACACACACACACGCACACATATATATATATATATATATATATATATATATATATATATATAGAGAGATATATATATAGATATATATATATATATATATATATATATATATATATATATATATATATATATATATATATATATATATATATATATATATATATATATATATATATATATATATATATATATATACGTATATTTCGTTCACGCCGCTTAAGGGTATTGTCAGCAGGAGACGATTGGATTTTGTTTATTTTCTTTCCCGGAGCATGAGTACTAAAATTGGTTCTATCATCTATTGGTCAGTCGAACGAGGCAACCAATTAGACAGAAATAATATACATATTGCGATGATTTTTGCATTTGTGAGGCGCGTCCTTTTATCAACAGTGATGGAAAAAGACCAAAAAGGTTGTAGCCAGTCAACAAAACACAGCCTGTTCGATGAACTCGACACCTAATGGCGAAACAGAGTATACATCCGTCTGTGCGTTTGAAAACTCCTCACTTCAAATATGAATCAATCAACTCCCACTGTAAGCATTGCATTAAGACGGTATAAATGTCAATATCAGAATATGATGAGTTGACCTTTGACCAGATTATACGTTAATGAATCACTATGTTGGTTTTGCGGTGCTACTTCACCCATACACACGTTAAGTCGTGTAGATTTATTCATTTAACATCGCACAAGTATCCTGCCCCGGTGCACAAAAATCAGTGTACAATTATTTAACGTCTCTGAAATCTAACTCTTGACATAATGCGACCTTACATATCATATAAACACTTTAGCGCAAGTCTTCATTTTACTTGCAACGATGTATTTACATTTTCCCAATATACAGCATTGTACTCTGCGGTCAGTCTTAACCATCAGTCAAGTCTATATCAACGTATAAGTCTTTTGACGGCTACCGGTCAGGTTATCCAAGTCTTTTACCAAATAAATGTCCTCATCAGTTGCAACAATCAGATTCAAATTACGCAATGCTACTTTTCTAATGTAATCAATAGTCTGTTATATATATAACGTCGATGGGAAGGATGGCACTTTTACGCGATTTAGTTGTGGAGTCCTTAGACTTTCGGTGACACCCTGTTTAGCATTAAAGCATCCTAAAATTGCAATGTATGCGTAGAAACGGGTGCCTCAGCAGCCTCTATGGGATATAAGACAATATGAATGAAGAGCCATTGTATTCATACCTTCATCAGCACATATGAAAGTGCCATATTCGGTGGACAATGGTTTCTATTGTTACACTTATAGTAAATACATGAATCTGCAATCCTGCCAGAAGAAAAGGGTCTATAATGGATATCCACGAAATGTTAGAATCAATCATGCCGTGATTCTAGCATCGTCTCCAACTATTTTCATGCACGATTCATTCAGTACGACTCATCAAACATGGTCAACCTGTGAGATTTGATGCGGGCAATTATTCGACTGATGAAGATACAATGAAAGCTCACGAGTCGTGTAGGGCATTCTGTTTCATACGAAAAATGATGTATGCAGGTTCATACATAACGGTACATTACACCACTCGCATATATATATATACTTATGTACGCAATTTTGCCTCAGTACACGTGTTGAAAAACATATGTTTTCAAACCGTTATTATTTGTTCCTCCAGAGAGCTAACCAATAAAAATCTGTTGTCCTTTCAAGCCGACTGATTAATGACGGAAGCAGTTTCAGACCTCGCCGATATGCCGCTGTTAACTTGCAGTGAAATGTAAATAAAGCCTATGCAATAAGCCCCACGAACAGTTCCGACATGTGCTGAGGTATTGAAATGTCAAATAATTGGATAAACATCATACAACTACTCTCAGTTATATTGGCTCATTTGCTGACATTGTCAGAGCTTACGGAATCAAAGCTCATACCAAGAATACTAGTAAGGTGAACGATTTGTAACTGCAAGAGAGGAAATGCGATTTATGCTTTCTTATGACAAGAGCTTGTAAAAACCAAAGACGCAAGTCATCAGATTTCTTAACTGCATGATTGATCCATATATTTTGTTTTCAATCGTCTTTAAGCAGCAACAAATAAGCGAGCTGTACGTTACTAGCCTTGATGTGTTTACGGGTTTCAATATGGTATGTAAGTGACTAGCCTTGATATGTATATGGTTTTCAATATGTGTGAGTTTCTATATTTGGTGGTTGTTTGGTTTTCAATATGAGGCGTGAGATATAAGCCTTTATGGTATATACGAAATATGAATGAAGAGCGAATGTCTCCATGCCCTGCGGTATGAAGTTTGAAATTGATCCTATTAGCGGGACGCAATCTTGGGGAATGTTCAATGCCGAGAGTTACGGGAAGTAACGTGGAGGTTTTGACTTTCCCACATTATAGGACTGTAACATTAAACGCGTTCAGTCATAAGACGAGGAACAAAATATTTGGCAATATATTAAATGACTCATTTGACGATATCACCAAATAATAAGCACTTACCTAACAACAAGCTACGATCCTCCTTCTCCTCTGCATCATTTTCATCCGCATCATCATCATCATCATCATCATCATCATCATCATCATCATCATCATCATCATCATCATCATCATCATCATCATCATCATCATCATCATCATCATCATCATCATCATCATCATAACTATCATCATCATCATCATCATCATCATCATCATCACCACCACCACCACCGTCATTATCACCGCAATAACATATTTGTTCACTCTTAATTGTATTTTTCAACTGATGCAAGAAGTTTACCTCATGACATCGCGGTCAACGTTCGATAAAGATTATTATATTCTTGTCCCATATTTTATTGATATTCGCATCGAAAATTCAAATCAGAGTCAGGATTTATGAGTACCTGAAATAGAGGACCCTTGTAATCAGGCTTCACCTTTCGTTCTCAAAGGCACAACATTCGGTGATTTATCGTTGCCCCGTTCCTCAGGAAAATGGAAGTGCGTGCTCTTACATGGCACGGATCTTGACGGATAATGACAGGTAACCTGGGCAATACAATAGACAATGAACAATTAAATTAAAATGTACATTAATAGGGGACCATCAAGGAACAGCCAGCAGTAATATTGAGGGCATCAGTCATTTCATTCCGAACATTTGATCTGCAACACCAGATACGCACACACACACACACACACACATACACACACACACACGCGCGCACGCACAACACACACACACATATATATATATCTATAAATGTATATATATATATATATATATATATATATGTATTTATATATATATATATATAAATATATGTATATATATATATTTACAAATATATATATGTATATATATCCTTATATATAGATATATACATAAATATGTATATATACAAATGTATACATATACATATATTCCTAAATATATGTACATAGTTATATATATAGATATAAATATTTATATATATACTTATATTAATCAAATATATATTATTGCGTATATATATAATATATATATATATATATAAATTTATATATATATATATATATATAAATATGTATATATATATATATATTTATATTTAGATATATATATGTATATATACATATCCATATATATATGTATATATATATATATCTGTATATATATATATATATATATATATATATATATATATATTTTAATTTATATGTATATGTATATACATATACATATATATATATATATATATATACATACATATATATATGCATATATATGCATATATATATGTGCGTGTGTGTGTATATATATATTTATATATAACATATATATATATATCTATATATATATACATATATATATATATATATATATATCTATATAGATATATATATATATATATATATATATATATATATATATATCTATATATATATATATATATGCTTTTATATATGTATGATATTGAGCTATATATATCAATATATATATATATATATATATATATATAGATTTAAATATATAGCAGCATTGTTGCCTCGAGCCAAAATGTGATATCCGCCACCTAATATAAATAATACTATAAGTATACGGTTTACATAAGCAGTTAGGTTGGTTGTATTTGATTGGAATCTGTACCCCAAACACGATAACATCGCTCTAGGTCTAGATTTCCTGAAACACGAAAAAAGCAGCATTGTTTTTCGATCCTCGTTGGCCAAAATGTGATCATAGCAAATGAGCAGATCCGTGCTGTTTTTGTTCCTATAAGCAAAACATATAGGATCAATACTATCAAACAGTTTCTACCTATCTATAAATCAAGTAGTCAGCATGCCATTCGTTGTATGTATCGTCTATTTGACTATTATATAACAATTGTTCCCTAAATAGTCCAATTTTCAAAACTCACCGCAATTTGAGGCGTGCTTCGATAATGTATCATATATATGACCCTTAAGTAGTTATAAGAGCATGAACCCCGTAGGACATATATAGCATGATATGTAGACGATCTTGACGTGTTCAGAGTTATCAAGGGATATGTGTGCGTAACAAATTGGATAGACTATATATGACGAGCGAGCCAAAATGTGATCATAGCAAATGAGCAGATCCGTGTCTTCCTTAAACAAAACAAAAACAGGATAAATACTACCTCACCAAACTACGGTTCTACATAAGGCAGTAGTCAGGGTCGTTGTATGTATCGTCTTTTTGTTTTTAACCAACAAACAAGCAAAATAGCATTTGTAGCAACGATCAAGGGATAACAGCAAACCAGATCATTATCATGAAAGCGATAAGCGAAAAAAACAGGTTTGTTTTTCGATCTTCGTTGGTCCAACGGAATATGAATTGTGCTACAGTCGGTGCTGTTTTTGTTGGTATAAGCGGCTGAATATGTTGGTGCTTACTCCACAAACAGTTTCTACCGGACGTTTTGTCTCCGTGAAAATCAAAGAGCAGTCGCATGCCATTGTGTGTGCGCGTGGGTGCGACGGGTATGGGTGACTATTATATGACAATTGTTCCCTAAATTAGTCCAATTTCAAAACTCACCGCAATATTTGAGGCGTGCTTCGATAATGTAACAAAATCATTTATCGTTACATAATTCTACATTATTAGTGGACCCTTAACTGTAGTTACCCTACAGAGCATGAACCCCGTAGGAATTAGGGCTAGTGAGCACCCTGGGCACTAGGAAGCTAATACAATCGTAACCAATGATATGTAGACGATCTTGACGTGTTCAGAGTTGCTATTTTAATCGGGTCTTTTGATTCTTACGACGACGCAGTATGGTCTAGCTGACGTGGGAAAATTTACTAAAATATTGATACCTTGGGCGTCAGCTGCCTGAAATAAATAACTCTTAAAATTACCCCAATGATCTCTACACCATCGATCCTAAACATGCGTATATGTTTCACCTAGAAAACATGTGTACATATATGGTCATTGTAGTCTAGTGAAATATACACACATCAATCAGTTATCAAATAGAAATGTGGCACTGAATCGGAATTTGTCTACTAAGTGAATCGATACGTTTTTGTATTTTTATGTTGCCTCTGCGTCAACATTTTATTACAGCTTTTATTCGCTATTTTTCATGAAATTATGCGCCAAAATTTCTTTGCGTGGCGACCATTGCTAGAGATCACTAAGCCCTATCGGGGCTTTTTAGGACAATATAGCTGAATACCTGTGTTGCTGCTTACACATGTGGCCATGGTGGTCGATGTAGTTGCTAGGCACCAACACAACGCGTCATAATCAGTACCATTCGACCCATATGCGACCAGATTGGAATCGACCACGATGGCCACATGTTATGAAAGCACCGCCTGCTGATAATTACCGCCCAATCGTTTTCTTTTGCTCTTCAAGCAAGTACCTTATCATTACCTTGTTTGGTGTGTGTAATGGTATGTAGGTAGATAGTCACCGCAATCGAATCCCACGTCGCTGCGGAGGCCGTTTGGCTCAGGCGACTTCAATCGAGCGGAATGGTAAGCATTAAAAGCGACAAAAGAGGCGGCGTACGATAATGTCGCATGTGCGTCTTGTATAGCGAGTCCTCTTTAAATGCTCCGTGGCGACCACGGTGTTCGTTGTTTGAAACTGGCAAAAATATACTGATCCAACATATACTGGGCATGACTCCTATATTGGCAAATACAATCTTGCCGCATCTGTGTGCCTTGTGCTGCCCATGAGGCGTGTTAGCGGGAATTATATCGGCAATTTATTGTTCATTTTGCAGTTTTATCTGTGTAATCGTGCACTGGCATTCACATAACGCTGTTCAGTATCCACCGCCGCCGTTATATGCGACTTTTTTGGCTTCTTATATTCCTTTTCGGGATAAAATAGTTCTGCTTAGTAGACGTAATGCAGTTCTAATATTGGCCATCATGTGGGCTTCATCAAAGTCGTAATCATCATTAAATCCCGTTTTTGCGATTCAGTTTAAAATTAGCTGGCTTCTAAATCTTGGGTTGCAAAGCAAACGTAACGATGATTTCACCTAGGTCTAGCTGTTTAATCATGAATGTAGGTAAACACTTTTGAGATCCCCTAGGTAACAAGAAGCCCCAAAAAACGCTCATCTCTAAGGCCGTGAATTAAAGCAGATACCATGTTGCATTAACACAGATATAGCTATAATACGAAAGATAAAAACAAAAGTAATCTTTCCTTGACGCTCTACTTATTGACACACATCACCTACATATGTACAACGACTACTAAAAAATTTCACTGACGTAGAATGCGCACATAACCGAAACATTAACATATTGCATTTCAAGCAGTGATTGTAATTGTAGTTTGATGCGCATAGAACTTGTTCTTTCTCAAGTCGTAATTCACTAAGCAATTAATCATTACCTTACGTCATCCCCGGGGTCTTGAAGCACATCATGGTCAAAGCATACAAATTGCAATCATCTAAATGCATGCAATGTTTTATAAACACCCCATTTGTTAAGCAAGTTCATGAATAGGTAATAACATGAGGTGCAGTTATGATTAACTTTGCTCACAAAACAAAAAGCTATCCCTGTGTATCTACAATTGCAAACAGGCAGTATGCTCGGTGACCCAGTAGCCCCACTACTAACACCCTAGCATTTTTAAGTAGCTAAAAGCTAGAAATCGTATTGACCTTATAGATAATTACGCGGTATTCAATCGTGCACAGAAATCTGCCAGTAGTGCACTCGCAGTTATGGTCGGTTGGAAATAGCTGTTGTTTTATTGAGGATTGCGAGTTTCTACCCTCGACGTACATTTTACAGCTCAATTGGCATTTCACATTATCTTTCCAAATAATTCATTTCAATAATAAAGCTATCGAGTAAATTGCAAATCAGTCACTCAAAAACAACATTTGGTGAATAATGCAGGTAGCGGAGGCTTTATCTCTCATCGTACTCGATATCTTAGCCGTGCTAATCCCATGAGCAAATATATACGCTGTGCTTACTTGTAGTATGATTGAATTGCTCGACTGCAAAAGCAATAGTTTGGAAGCATCAGACATCGTACACAGCACACGTATTCGAATTGGATTAATTAGTGGATTAAGCTGGCTCTCCAAAAATGTGTGGTTCATACGCCTAAACTTGTTGCCAATGACACATATCTATTCTACTTTGTATATTGCTTGTTATTGAGTTAATAACATCATGAATTAGACTATAATCTGGAGTGTGACACTGTTGAAATGTGCTATTGTACAGAGACTACGATGATGCGACCATTGAATAAAATTATCATCGCATTTTTGGTCACTCAGAAAGGTAGCTTCAGTGAAAGCAATCAAGTCGTCACCTAGTAAGATGCTGTCGAGCGAGTAGCCATACAACGAATTTACCTGATTTATATTCGATTCAATTTGGGAATGATCCAGTTAAATAATGCTTAACAAGGAGCTTGATTATTTCAATTTTGGTCGTTTTCAATCATATAATATTAGAATTGAATATAACAGCAACAACCATGGAATGTCATAGAAATCCGTTGTGCTTGGGGCATTAATCAGGTAATTTCATATATCAGCGACGAACTCTAAGTCTCCAACTTCATCCATACTTTACACAGATCGATGCAAAGCCGCCTTTATATTGGGCGTAATACAACTTAAGAGGATCAAAGAAACCAATTAAATTGATTGAGGAAACCTTGCAGGTTGACTCTTACTATGTATTGTATGCTTAGGCTCATACATATTTATACCTCGAATGATAAGCAAGACCTAACCAAACTGATAAAAAGCGGTCATTTATACAGCCGCACATCTACCCTAATGCTGACACAAAAAACATTTAACGCCATAGAGTATCGCTAAAACCCATCCATTTGCAGTAATGGAAATAATCTTAGGAAGAAGCGTGTGACGTTTGCGCCCCCTTTCATTGGGGTATATTCGCAATCATCATCACTGTGCCAGCCATCATTAGGGCGGGATCCCAACTAGGAAAAAGTGACATGAATTTGAGCATTAATGGCTGCTCAACATTCACAGGAGGCAGCCACTGGAAAAGTCTAATTATTATATGTGATTCCGCACAATACTGCAACCTCTTTCACTATATATGATAGCTATTGCAGTATTATATGTTGTTGTGCTTAATTTGTATGAGATCGGGGATATTATGAGATAGATGTCATAGTAAAATAAGTAGATTTCATCAAAATGGTGTTGCTTTCATGACTGAAATATAGCCAATGTGGTCTATTATAATCATATACTCAATCTATTTGATAGCAGCCGGAGCCAACGACTACAACCGTACGGTGGGACAGTCGGTCGGTGTACCGATGATACATGGTCCATGTTTCGAAAGAATCTAGAAAACCGCAATATTTTAGTGGCAATATCAATTCTCACTTGATACATCGTCCTGATAGCCACTAAATACTTATAGACGTCGTATTTCTAAGGTTATGTCCTGATGACATTTTCATCATTTATAACCTTTGTTGTAAAGGTATCACATGAATTTGTAATAAAACATTTGTAGTATTTATTTTCCACGGCGATACGCAGTCCTTATATCACTTAAGAACTGCAAGATATGTTTGCGGTTGTTTGTGGTTGATAAGATATATGTACGACGCCTACGTCATGTCCAGATGACCATCACCGTTCATTTATGGTCAACGTTTCAGGCGAATCAAAACAAAAATGTAATGATTGTGCTGTTTTATCACTTCCCATTAATGCCACATTGTTCTGATAGCAGCTAAGTACTCCCAGTCATCGTAGTTATTCGGAGTAGAACTGAGAGTGAGGGTTATATCCCTGTTATCCGGTTGCAACTTATATCACCTTTAATACATAGACTACGTGGAATATGAAGCTTGTAAAACGTAACAATTCATTGGGAGCATCAATACGTCAGTTTCGTACCAAAAAAATGATTTAGTGGCAGTATCTCATAAAGGATTCGTCGCCCTGATGTGATAACTGCATTATCTCGCAGTTCTTTTTTTGTCATTAAAGAGCGTTATTTATTGCATTGTAGACATGGCAAGATAAAATTTGCATTATATATCAGCTTTGATACATGGTTCATGATTCAGCTGAATTTAGTAAAACATAATATTGAAGTGGCTCTATCAATTCACAACGATGAGAAATCGTCCTGATATTACCAAACAACTGCTACTTATTACCGATATTGTAGTTTTTAGTTTAATGTTAATAATTGAGAACTAAAGCGTATGCATCATATGCCCACAAAATGCTCACTGCATATTAAACCAAGTGTCTCATCCTCGGCAGCTATATTGCCTCATAAACTATCATGAACATCATGCCACAACGAGCATGAGATCTACTGTGTTTGCTTGATGTTTGCTTTGTATTGGTTCTGGGAACATGCACTCCCGTACAATGCGAGGTTGCTTATGTGCAACTGTTCTATTGTTTAATCGTTCTTGGAGGTATCGTATGGCAATTGGAATAATTTGAACCAGCGTTATCGCCATCATTCCTGTCGTTTTTGTCATGATTATCAACACAATATCATCATCATTAACACAAGCACTGTCACAGATGCTAATATTTGCAATATAAGGATTATTTTAAATTATTCAACTGACAACGCCATGATGGTGTCAATATTTCTGAGGGCTCTTCATAAACAAATATATTTAAAACCAACCACCAATTTATGCTTGGATTGTTCACTATGCTATATCAATGCACTGCAGAATAGACGAGAACATGGATGCCTCGGGAACAATCCCAAATTACTACTTTAAACACTGTTGCTACAAGATCGTAACTGGATGCATGCTGCAGGCTTACTGAATATACAAATGGCAAGTTATTCGCCGAAAAGTTAAAAATCCACCCCAGTCATTGCTCTCTGATTATTATAGCCTATGTACTCTCTCTATCTCGATGATTTTAAAACACAGGGAATGGAGATGAAAATGATGATGTTGCAGATCTAGTGTAGTGTTAGACTTGTTCCATATTTAAATACTCGGCAGACACACGCGCGCAAGCGTTTGAGCCTGATTTGCACATTAATTTGTATGCTGTGTTGTTACATGTCCGCGTAGACAGCTGAAAATTGGCTAACCTCATACATGTCAGGGACGAATTTCTAGTTAACATTATGGCAGCATCAAGTATGATTTACCTTCCCGAGAGGATATTGTGAAGCATCTTTCCTCACATGCCCTGTGGTGTTAGTCAACCCTTTATATACGGAAACTGCCGTTGGCAAGTGCGTTATATGACAGAAGCTTCTATCGAATAATCAATCTATGTGGAGAAAGAAAGCATTTCCAAGAAAGTACCTCATTGTTGGGGAGCACGAACAGCTCTGGTAACAAATCGGGCATCTTTTTTGCAGCTATTGTCACAGGATCAATTCGAAAACTCTCGACGGAATAGGTATAACGGCTGCTATACGGCTCTGCCCTCCATAAAAGCATCTTTAAGTTACATACATTTCAACCGTGCGTCACAAAGTACGTTTAATGCAACATTAATTGCAATGGATGACCAAGTTTGGACACTGCCCTACGGTTCTTCCATGCACAAACGCTTTACCCACATCCAGTCGCGAACCCCCGTCGCTTGAATGTCTAACGAGATACAGTCGAACATCCTGACGAATGTCGCCAACGAATTTACCAGTAATTGAAGACCAGTGTACAGTAGTTTTCTATTTGGTGGGGTGAGATATGCTTTGTCCAGGAAAGTTTTTTCGACGAGCAATGTGGATTGCTTGCTCAACGACGGACTTTTAGCAGCACAACTTGCGAAGTGCATAACAGTATTGGTACCAAGCATTGTGTGTCAGCTTGGATGCGGAATAGGTCGGCTGTCCACTGCATATACAGTTACAAGCATACGACAGATGCTAGATGTTAATTAGGAATCATCAATAACATGGTGCCCATAAGCAACGATATAACATGGTGACCTAACTAGACGGAATAATTCCGTTTTATTGATCTTACTGTTCTGGTCCACAAAGCGATCTAGTGTACACGTAATGCGCATTTGTATCGCGCAATGAGTGTTTGCCAAATGTGGTAAGTTTTGTCATGCAAATGTACTTTCTTTCCATCGATACGACAACGCCGGGCCTGACGTCATACGGAGGCGATTAATTATTCATGGGCTCGTCGTTTCGATAAGCCGGACTCGGCTTAAATGTCGAATCTCGATTCGAAAGCACGCACTTTCATGGATAATACATAGACAGAATAGGTACTTTGGGTTATATTTCCGTATTCTTGGGAAAGAATTGACATTATTGTCCGTGCAATAGGCACTTAATATTAGAGGGGGTAAGCGATTATGTCGTTGCGCCAGGTGGGATAGGTTGCCCTCAATCGGTGGTTTGGACACTAGTTTTGTATTGACCAGTAAGCGTCGGGGTCTTGTATGTCAGGTTCTGAATTTAGATTTCATCCATGGTGCTGCCAGAGGCGTATGGCACTGTTAGAACCTGCAGCTGGAGGGTTGGATTGGTGTGTATTAGGTCGGTTAAGGTGGCCAAGTGGCTCGGGCTCAAGGTTCAGTTTGTGATCCACGAACGATAAGGGTTCTGCTCCATTATCATGAACACCCTTTTGCTCAATCAACGCGACAATGCTAAATTGTATGGATTATCACGATTATCAGCCCTTATCTATTACCAATTGGACTCGTGGTGAATTTTATGATCTTGTGTTACAGTTCTATTTGCGATATCATGAACATCACTTTCTGATTTTTTTGCGATTGCTGGCGGCAGTGATACAATTTTGATGTAAATGTTTGTCAACATAGCGACATCGACAACACGCGAACACATGCTCAGTTGCCAAAATCGGCAAAGACTGGACATAACGTTGATGGTGTGTTAAATAACAGCTGTGTAAGACGGAAATTTATAAACAAGTATAAGAAGGACATAGCTAGGTGCAAGCTTAGCTATTCGAGAAGATTTTCCATCGAATTAGTCGAACAAACCCGATGCTAGAATCGCATTGAAGATAAAGGCTAGTGTTACCAACCCTTATTTCAATATCACCTTTTTCCCCTCGTCAACAGGATCATATATGGCAATTATCATCGACAAAGCAATCAACACATGAAATCAGATATACTGAAAGCTGTTTCACATATCACTTTAGGTCGTTTATTTGCTTGCATTCTGAATGGGCCTACCCTTGGCGTAATTAGATAATAGCTTCTTGTTGTGCCTCCATATTTCAGCGGGGAGAGAAACCTTGTTGACCCTGTGTTCCGTTGATCTTGTGCCCTGCACTTTGCAACATATTTAATGTCGTTCTTTTTGCTCTAGGTGGCTCTCCATGTGCCCTACAAATTTAGATCTATAATGTACTTGATATATACACGCACAGTGAATTTTATTTTTAATCCTCCGACAAAAGCATTCCTTATTCCAACGAATTTAAGTTATACCCATGCTAGATCGTTTGTGTGTGATGGACAGCGCCAGATGCCCTGTAGTTCTGGCACATATGCTACGCGCAGGACATTTGCTCACAACTGTACTTTTTGGTACTTTGACAAGCGGTCGCATGAACACAAATAAGACATGGTTCCATTCTGTTCAATGCATTGATATATTGAGACTGTGAAAAAATGTGTCATCACATCAGAGGTTTGGATAGCTTTGTTAGGCAATTCCTCCCTTCTTTTGATAGCGGTTTATTTTTGTTGTCGTTCTGCCTTCTGCAGGCAAGCATTCTAGATGAAGTGAAGGTTGCTTTATGTAATGTTTTAAGTTGAAGATCGACCGGCTATGGGCGGAGAGTGCTGGGGGAAAATGGGGGGGAATTCACTTGTTTTTGTCACACGCATTTATCGTCAGTCTTTAGACCGCATGTTATGTTATGATATTGTGTCATTTAAGAATGAAGAGAGGAGATGGACTTTTCCATTGCACATCTTCAGCTTGAACGTATAAACGAAGAGCCGTTCGTGAACCCGGCAACGTGATTACGACATGAAATTTATCAAGATGGATAATGCTAAGAAGGTGGTGTGAGCTTGGGATTATCGAAACCCTCGAGGCAACACACTTTATTGAACCTACGTGTCACGATATGGCTATGCATTGATTCTACTGTCGGAAAATATATTTTATTTATTCGCTCATAAGCACTTGGCGCGTTTACAGCCTCTCCGAAGGATTAAGTCTAAACATTTATAATCCAGACAGAGCAGCATCAAGCATAACAGCAAAACATGTGTGTAGTCTTTGCAAACTGCTGCTGATGTTCTTTTGGGAATTTATGATTCATCGAACAAAATTGTGAAAAACAGTCAACAATGCTGCATTTACCAAATGAATGCGTAGCTCCGTGTCATTTCTGTTGCTGCTTTATTTTGTGCTTCTTCTGCGAGACGAAACCTTTTGAGAAGAGTAGGAACATTTGAATTACAACTGATCGAACTTCGCTATTGAACAATATACATGCCAAACAGAACAGCTTACCATTTGTATATTTCATAATATCTTCTAATGAGAAGCCTTTGTTGTATCGACGACAGCATATTCTGTATAGACAATCTATAGAAACATTTTTAGGCAAATATTAGACAACACTTGTAATGCATACGGATATTATGTCCTGTTTTGTGAATTCAAGTCGTCTCTATCAGCCTTAACGATGGCATATCAATGTCGTTGACCTTCTTCTTGAATCAGAGACATCCTCAGAGAGGTCTCATATCATCATGGAGACTAAGTTTGAGTAGTTGTGTTCGGTCTGGCGTGAATGCTGATGACATTGGGCGTAAGTGCTCCTGCCCGCGTTCTGATCCTTTAGGACGTATATAAGTATGATATAACTACGATTTAATCTTTCCAGTTATGTCATTCATGATCAAACTTACCCACCCCTCCCTTAGTCATCAGTCTTCGGTTCCAAACCCGCACCAAACATAATGCGGGCCATCTACGTTTTGGTTTATGTAAGTACAGATAGTACAATAGAGTACTTATAAGCAAAGTCTTCTGACAAGCCGGACTTTGCATATGTAATACTTATATACATTTTGTGACATATGACGTGTCTTAAATGTACTTAACTGTTATCATGAAATATTACGACGTATGATCGAATGTACTTTAATCAGACTGCCTACACAAACGTCGATATAAACCCCATAGTTCATAACAAGGAATCCATGATAATGTGTCGCACCTGATCATATGGTATATAAGGTATTAAAGGCGCATATTTTACGAATGTTTAACTCTTTGTATAGCTTTGGACTACGTCTCATCTCTGCAGCGCTTTATCTATTTCAAATATGCTAGAATATTGAAGCAATGGCATTACAGCCTTCACTTGTCATTACAGCATTCACCTGTCAATAGCATGTATGTATTTAGTGCCGTAATCACATATCGACAAGTACGCAACAATAACTGGAGTAAAACATATGATCGTAATATCTTTCCACGTTCATGCCATATTGCGACTGATTCAGTTTGAGAAGCCAGGCTGTAAATCACTCCCGATTAATTCTACGTCTAGCCGTTGCTCATTGAATTATGGGAGAATACGGTAAGTAGTACAGCACATTATCACGAGTACGAGCATCATGTCGACAGGATTCACAACAACCGGTCGCAAGCTTAGCATCCACGAACCCGCCATGGAGGTCTTTTCACACGAGGTTCTCCGTTACATCTGCCTCTCCCGTAGGTAGAAATCCCATTTCCGGAGTAAGCATCACCGTTGAGGAGCTCAGAATGGAATGACATGAGCTCGTTCGTCTGAAGTTTTTCTATCTACACTGAAGTATTCAATAATACGTTCAATGTTTTATCAGTCTAGGTCTTTAACCTCACAGTCCTGTGCTGTTGGCAACACATGTCAAATAATGAATAATGTGCATCAAAATCGGACCCATATGAATCAAGCAGCTTTTGTTTAGCTATAACGCATAATGTTTCTTTTGTTTTTCTATACACTCACTCACTCACTGTGTTGCTTAGAGACAGATATTTTAAGACTATGATTTCTGTTAATCGTCTCGCTGAAATAGTTTTTCAGTCATTATAAAAGGGTTGCTTCTAATATTTATCTCGCAGCTCTTACTTTCCGGAGATGGCAAATCCCTTTCACGGTCATTGTCACCGCCCGTTCAAGGGAATTGCCGACTTCATGGTATCTTGAAATGCATTGTCGGTAGCCAATGCGCGCCTTTCCATTCCTAAAGTCTGAATGTCCAGCTTCACGGATACCCGGGACATGCTTTCACGTTTCTGCAACGTTTTTAGAATTTGGTGGAATTCAGTCTCAAACAAGCACTGGATGTTTACGCCGGGATAAGGTAATTTTGCACCTGGATAGGAAGCATGATTACCTCTTTTGATTTTGATAATCATGAACTTTAAAAACCCCAGGACGAGAAGGCAGAAACATCAATAATGCCTCGAGAATGTAGGAGGGAGATGGCTTCACAACAAACAGAGCCATGTCATGAATAATAAAAGTTGTCCGTAATTAGGACTCATATTGCTCGGCTAGCGCGCTCATAAGGGTCATACAGAAAACGCTCATCGTTGCTGCAGTAATATTTCGCATGAAACCAATATATTCTTACAGCAGTAATCTTTACCACATAGGAAAAATTGGCTCCCAATAGTTATATTTCGCACCAAACCAGCATTCGCTTTACAGTAGGGTAATACATAACTCAAGATGTCTTTCTGTTTGTGAATGAATTACTCACCATGTCAATTTCTGTGCAGTACAATTCATCGAATTCTTTGTGAATAGGTTCATTATGCAGAGTAAATTCCTATGCCTGAGTGATTATTGGTCTTGGGTTATGTTAATAGTTTATTATTCATCACGGACAATTCTACGGAAGGTCAAGAAATATGATTTAAAGCAGAGCTAAATCGTAAAATAACTATGCAGTTATTGATCATAACGTTTTTACTGGTATAATCCGTGATTCTACCTCAGACATCAATAAGACTTCTTGAATCTCATACATGGAGTGTTGTAGCTGGTTCCCATTGAGTAAGGGCAACGCTGCATAGTGGTTAATGAATGATGTGTATGAGGTCGCTCTGTGGAAGAGTAATATCAAACAACACCGTGTAAAAATAAACAATGAAAGTCTTACTTTAACTAACAATTTCACGTTTATATCATATTTCATGCCTAACTACAAAACATATATATATATTTATATATATTAATATATATACATATGAATATATATATATATTAATAAATATATATATATAAATATATATGTATAAATATACATATATATATATAAATATATATATATATATATTTACATATGTATATATTTATATATGTGTATATAGATATGTACGATGTCTAACTCTCAGTTAACATTCAGTGATTGTTTTCGTGGCTAATGGACACAGTTCCGTGCAACTTTAAATATCGTTATTATTTGTGTTTCTTATCAGTCAAATAAGAGACGCTATCGCATATTTGTGAAAGATTGGCTTTCCTTGCGCACAGGATCAGTCATTTTCAATCAGAACTCTGCGATTCTAAACCTAATTAGATGCCACGGCTGATGAAAGGAGAAAACAACACAAGGAGGAGACGCTTCAAAGCTGTATTCAGATTCTCCATGGGCTTACATTTGACGTACTGGGTTGATCGTTCTTTGCCATTATAGTGTGAAGTGAATCTTTTGCTTTCGTATGCATGCACCTTTGATAGTATGATGATCTTATGCAATATCAGAATGTCACATAATGGGGTAAAATGATGCACAAATGTATTTGCATAGTGGCTATAATAGGCTTACACAAAATCGTCTGGACATCATCCAACGCCTTTTTTGAAGAAATTTGGTGTTATGCGCCGAATATGTATGACACAGATGTGCTTTATGAGTGCTTGTATTAACATGCTTTAAACTCGAGTAGTGTGATTATTGCACGCGTCTTATATAGCCCATAGTTTCGTCAATTATTCATGATTATGCCACGGCATATGTTGGCATTCTATAATGACATTTGTGACTCGATGTGTGATATTTGAACGTTGTTTTGCACGTTTGTCAGTTGCTGAACCTCCCTTTAAATATAATCCAATCGCAGAAAACTGGAAATATATTGTCTCATGACCATTGGTATTGAAGACATATTACCTATTTATTTGCTTTTGCGTAATACTGAAGTTATTTCCGTCATTGAAGTTAACATTTATATTTTGTTCCCACCCATCAACAAGCTCAAGTTTTTCTTACTTTACTGTCTGTGTTTCATAAATAGCTGATTAAATTGACTATGGTATTTGCTTTATTAATTTCGTTCCTGATGCCAGAATGCACGTTTCCAGGCGGAAATGCGCATGTATTCACGCTTGTTGCACCGATGGTAATAAATAATGTTGAGCACTGATACCCATGGTATTTAAAGACACATACATAACTTCATTTAAGAATGGTGCGTAACCAGTATGATCACAATTGTTTTCGTTATTCGTTTTTTTTTTGCTTGTTTTTTAAGTGACAAACTTAACAATAAGGGATGGGCTCCGTCGTTATCATTTGTAGCTGGACCCAATAGCTTTTCCAAACCTATTAAGCATTTTCCATCTTAAAGTAGTTACTGCCATAATGTTGTCCCTGGATATCACAGACAGCTGCTCTTAATGTTGTCAGTCGTAGCTCTCGGCCACTGGTGTCACTTATCAAAACTACGAGTTGCATCTGATACCCTGCTGCCTCATTAGAATTGCTTTATCTGTCTCCATATCAACGTATTGCAACATCAGGCGGTTTGATAGGCAATGATCATCTTTTCAAACTACATAACGGCTCGAGGTATATCTTACATATTTCGACCGCTAACATTTAAAATGCACCAGGGTCGCATTCGAAAAATATCTACATAGGTTAATGTTGTTTATCAGGGTTTTCAGGAGAAATGTAACGGCATTACACAAGACAATAAAATAGCATGGCCTCGACAAGGTAAACGTACAGGTGTTTGCGATTCATTAATATTGAGAGAGTGTACCACATTAAAACATAGGGGTAATCAATTGGCGATAGTGTGCAACTTATGTTTGATATGTAATGGAAACATAACCACGAATCTGTTCTCCTTACAAGCATCTCCACTTCAACATTATAAATGCATTGATTATCGAACAACTGCGGACATATCCTGGGGCATCACAGGTACAACTACCAAAATATACCGGACAAATATAGCTTAATAATGCTGCTTGAGATTTCGGGTGATATAGCATGAATTTATTGTTATCACAAGGTTATTTTTGTCGTCTTTGTGAGCAATTGTGGAGACTCCGAACACATGTTTCATTTTAATACTATATTGCAATATCATTTTCTTTTGTCCACTTCTCAAAGCTTCAATATCCTGAAAAGTGTTTCCCTTTAAACACTGAATTTGCAGTTT
Organism: Urechis unicinctus; assembly: GCA_034190875.2. Classification (NCBI taxonomy): domain Eukaryota; kingdom Metazoa; phylum Annelida; class Polychaeta; order Xenopneusta; family Urechidae; genus Urechis; species Urechis unicinctus. The sequence goes on along the minus strand of CM067354.1, from coordinate 46,815,428 downwards.
GTAATGTCTGAATATTTGCCCCATCGCATGCAGTGTGTTGTTGACGACTAGTTGTCATGATACATTATCCATAGATAACAAAAGCATTGCTTTTTAAGGTGCACAGAAATTGCGTACTTCACATCGTATGGCGGTGTGTCTATGTCACGATCAGATTACATTTGATCCTGGCGAATATGGCGCCAAACAATTAATAATTCAACTCTAAGCGGGGCAGTATGCTGTGCACGTGTGCCCATTAATACTAACCGAGAGGGAGTGTAACCCCTCGGCGTTGACCACGACGACATTTAAGCGCCGGCAGACACTAGCAGGTGCTTGTGATGTTCAGGGACAGAAACATGACAGGCGGTATATCAAGAGAAATATTGCTGACGAAGGTTGTGGCAGCTGAGCCCAAAAGGCAGTAAATCTTACTGGATCCACTCGTCCGAATGTAACCTGGCATCTACTTTACCATATATTATTTGCACACATTTACATGTTCTGATAGCTCTGACGCCTCCCCGGGGATTTAATCAGAGACAGTGCTAGTCAACATTGTAGCACCCCAAGCGCTACAAGCAATCTATTTTTTTAGCTGCTTTCGCCCACTTCACTTGGTGTTCTCATGAAACTTAAAAACCTATAGGATGAGAATGAAAGAAGTCGCAGCAATAAACGCGATTATTACACGTCGAATGAATAGCATCTGCTTGTGGAAATACAATTCAGTCTGGACATGAGACCACTCTTTGGCTAGGATGACGGTAATTATTGTTTGGGAGGTTTCCTTCAGCATGCCAAATTATCACAATCATACTGATCTGCAAGCTACATATATATCCATGACACAACATGCGCAATTGCATTTATTCGATATATTATCTCGTAAATTGGCGACGATTCTGTAACACGATGGGGAAGCGTTGTCCCGAAATGCAGGAGAGAGTAATAGGCAATGTGTTGTGCACTCAAGTTTGTATTTAAAACATGATTGCCCCTTATCAGCGACCAAAAACATGTAAACATGCGTGTTTAAATCTAATGAATAAAAACAGCTCCCAGCATTAAGCGGAAGACTTAAATGTGTTAATGCAGGTCCATATTTCGGCCGTCTACTTTCATCACACGAGCACCCTGACATCAAGGCAAATCTGTGCCACTTAAGATACAAAAGTTATTGATTCCTTAGTCAACAGAAGAATGGCTTGGTGAAGCTCATCACAAGCACTTCGAATGCATGATGAATATGATGCCGATAAACAAAACGGAATTCAGTTAATTTAATCCAAAGCAGCTTATAACCGATTCACTGCCATAACCGCAGCTATTGCAGGATGGGGATCGCCCGTTTGGGTCGGGAGCAAGAAAAGTTGGGTATAATAATTGACTCAACCAAATGGTTGAAATGATGTATACCACACCGAACAGCCTATTGTTAGAATTGATCGAATTAACACGTGTCTTTAATCGGGTAAGAACGCGTAGAAAGTCACATCGGACTGATGTCATATTAACCTTACCTGGTTTTTTTTTAATTTGCAGCTAAACGAACCCATACTCAGTCATATGATGTGTGTTGTGAGGTGGTAGCAAACTGTTGCATCATTTATTATTTTACTGACTGTATATTGAATGTCGCCAAAAGCAAGCAAATGTATCACCCTTGAAGACTTTCACTTAAATTTATCGGTTTAAGCTGCAATCTGATACGACCATAAGCATGACTGATAGCCGTCCTTGGCGCAAATACTCCAAAATCATCAATCATATAGGCAGCATTTCTGTTGTAAAGTTAATTGTTGTAAATCAAAGTAATCCCATTTCCTTCTTGCTGTATGGCTGTCATTTACATAATGCTGTCAAACCGAAGATAGAAAAAAAAACCTTTGTTCTGATGTATTTCGATAACTCAATGACTGTACAATTTATAGCATGCAGCCATTGTTCTTGGCCATATATACGGCATTTGTCGTTTTGTGCTCTGAAACATAAATGTATGTATATGTGTACTCCAGGTTATACCGGTAAGATTATGTTAAATTTAATTGATTGTTTTTTCTCAGTAGAATCATCGTGTATAATATCTTCTACTGAGAAGCATTTGTTGCAAAGTGCTTGTTTTATATAGCCATACTGAAGCCCGTTTGGCAACACAATATGGATATCAATAATAGCTAAATCATCCGATGCTGACGCCTATGCTTACTTCGTCCCAACCGTATCGTCCTCACTCACACGTACGGTGCAATTTTGATGTCGTTGACCTTCTAGCATCATCACAAAATAGCTGTTTGAAAACATTTCATTCGATGCTAAGCTTGAGTAGTTGTGTCCTGTTCTATAACCGTGTGGTATGAATGCTAATGACATTATGCCTAAGCGCTCCTGACAGTCTTCTGACGTATATATGTATAATATGGCCACCATGGAATATTCCACGTCGATGCAACTAAGGATTAATCACACTAACTTTTAGCTGGGATATTTGTCCTAAAGGATCTTCACTGCAGCCCTGAACATCAATCAACACTTAAAATAAAATATACGCTTGGCATGTATTACACCCAACCTTCAATATATATCCCATCATTGCTATGTGGATACATAATAACACGTCTAGCTGGATCACATGACATTTCCAACTTCTATAAAGTACGTAAACAGCACAGAAAACTAAATTTCTATGCATAAGATGACAGAGGCCTAGGATCAGTTCTGAGGCAATATATTTCCAATGTATTGGAGGCTAAAAGGGAGTTCCATCTGGGGGCGGGGTGTACTCAACACTGCATGGTAACTGTATGGTCATTAACCTTATCAACGCAATGCCCGCCCCAAGTATTTTTTAGCATCACCTGTGTATCAAAAGTACTGTAGTCTTAAATAGCATAAATAGCCTTAAAGTAAAATTCAGCTTAGTAATATTATGATATGGTTCATAATTAAGGCTGATTGGGGTCGGGTATCCAGTGTCAGGGGTGGAAGATCCGTCAGGTTGCTTAAATGCGTTTAAGATGGCATGGTAAAGGATCACAGCCACAGACAAGCATTTTGTGACCAGGTGTAAATGTGCGGCAGGTTTATTGGCGAGCGGTTTGACGTTGACATGCTGATATAATGGCATTATATAAATGTTAGAAAGAGAGATTAAGACGGAAAAACCCATAACCATACGGAAATTAAGACGCTGTGTGTGTGCGTGTATGTGTGTGTGTGTGTGTGTGTGTGTATGTGTATGTGTGTGAGTGTGTGTATGTATGTGTGTGTGTGTGTGTGTGTGTGTGTGTGTGTGTGTGTGTGTGTGTGTGTGTGTGTGTGTGTGTGTGTGTGTGTGTGTGTGTGTGTGTGTGTGTGTGTGTGTGTGTGTGTGTGTGTGTGTGCAATTTCTCCTAGCTCCAAGAAGTCAAACTCAAAGCAATCTCATATACCCTAATGGACACTTTCTATATAAGCGTCTCTGAAAGATAATATTCTTTATTGCTTGACTAATTTTTGTAATTATATTCCGCAAGATGCGCTTACATCCAAGGTTACACAGTCTACATTATAGATGCTTACTGTATGTCTTGTGCATTTTTTAGTTGATCGATATTCTGCGTCAATCGAATATATTGTTAAGTGGGTATGGCTCTTTGAGGCACTTCATCATACAAATAGAGGTCAGAGATAACTTAGGCGAATCACTTCGCGTACTTGGATAAAGACCGTGACAGAGAATACTCATGTATCTTTCTACCTAAAGAAAGTATCGTTCACTGAATTATTAACTCAATTTAATCATTCGTGCTTAAATGAGATATACAGATAAATATAAATTTTTATATATTCTTACTATATTTATAAGAAATTAAAAGCAGTCTAGAATTACTGGCTAGGAAGGCATATTTGTCATGGCTAACTGGTGTGGCGCTGCTGAAAAATCATAGCGTACCAATCTTATGACAACATTCGGTGCGCTGTTATAAAGCAGCCACTATGCGGCACCTTCGGGAATGAATTTACCCCATTAAGTCCTCCTTCGCCCCCATGTGATTTCGGCGATTATATATATTGTCCTTGTAATATTCAGCATACAAAGTTACCACAACTGAACCTCTGTAGCCATTTCTACAGCGTTACATATTGATGTGCATCGATAACAAATGAAATATGCATTTGATATCCCTTTCGTGTGCACCTGGTGTATTGTGAATACAATAATGATAACATCTTGGTGTAAAACCGAACATGATAGGCTTTTGACACTGGTCTTTATCTAAATCGGAACATCGACGAATCAAAGACACAAATATATTAATGACACAAGATATAATCGAACGAGCAGATTACCATTGCCCAAACCAACGCGGTAGGGATGTGTACTCTGGGACCTGACGGATAAACGACGTAGATTATCTCACATAATTTCGGCCTCTAAGCTAAGCGATAGTAAGTCAGACGGCGTTAATTGTGTAGTGATGGCAAACACATCAAATATCATTCAATATCTGGATAATATTTGCTTGTCGCATTCATAATCCTTTATCATTTAGAATGCTCTTTCGGCGTGTCGCATCCATATACTCGCTTAAGACTGGGGCGATTTCAGAAACTCAGTTTTCGGTCTCACATTTGTTTAGTCTCATCTTTTCCTCTCGGGCTAAAGGTAAGGACAGCCATTTTAGACTCCGCATCATAACAAGATGCTGCTATCTGTGCGGTTCGTGGAAGCACAAGTCCCTCCCGTTCATCCGTTCGGGTTTGTCATAAATGGGTTATATGGCGCCTTAATGTGGGATAAATATGAAGAGACATAATGACCGAGGTAATGACCCAAATTGGCCACGCGCGGCCCGACTTTTACTCTGACTTGCGTTATGTATCCTCTGTTTTCTTACGAAAAAAATATCAAATGTCTAGTTAGAAGTAATTGATCAATTGATCGGACTCGTCTAGGGACAGCCATCCTAATATTGGACAGCGTTTATAAATATTATTGCCTATACCTCCGCTAAATCCGATGATGCAAAACCAAATTGGCGTCGAATCTCAGGAACATATGGCAATCAAATGAGAGACGATGACTGACAGCACACTATAAACACGGCGTATCCCTATCGATGGATGCTTCATCAGATCAGCGCATGTTTTTCTTCTAAACCGTGGCAAGCGATACTCAATATCTTAAACATGGTCATGTACCTAGACTAGGGGATAAGAAACCTTGACTTACCACATTGGGTAAAACATCTCAATGTTCCTACTCTTCTCATGGGAATATAAGTTTACTGGATAAACACTGGCCATTTATTATCGGGTGTACAATAACACCCCACTTATTAGGACAGCATAAAATGAGCTTTGATAAGTAGTGATCCCTAACAAACAGGTTGTTATGTGCTTATAAGAGAAAGAAAAATCGGGTTACAGACAACGGCCAATTCTGATTCAGGCAGTGACTAATATGCGCACCGAGTGTAAAATGTATAGATGCGTACTTAACAGCTCAGCGCTCTAAATGGCTCAGAAATCAAGTGGACTGATTTTCATTTCCGAGAATTTGAGAGAATAGTAGTAGCCATGCCACGTCTCCCATGTGACATGATCAGCGTAAGACGTCCCGTTGTGCTGCCCTGTGGCTTGATACGCCCCGTTATGATTAGAATAATGACAGGCATCAAAACCACCAAGCGCCCTTAAAACGATTGGAACAGCTAAACAGTTGATTGTCATTGTCACGGTCCTTGGTCGAAAACTGGGCCCCATCGTGCATGGATAGGCTGTCACCTAAAGCAAGAAAAGGAAACAGCTCAATTTGGCTCACCATCTCATTTGGCTGCCATTAAACAGAGAGCATGATTGCCAGCAATGTATGACAGAATTGTTCCATTAAAGGTCGCAGCTGCCGATCCGGTACACTGACTGATAAACAGGATAAAGCTGTCCGCTGAGAACCCACGTAGAACCTCTCATATTTTGCAAAGGACGAATTGCCTTCGTGGTCTTGCATGTCAGCCCTCAACTCGTAAGCTTTATTGTCAGCAATGGTATGCAGCAGCGCATTGCCTGATATGATAATAATATCAAATTACTAGAAGCACCACTATTAAGCTTGGAAATATTGGCTGCTATTTCAATAAGATATAAAGTATAAACACCGAACCAAAATTCTCCTGTACTGTTGTCCAAAACTTTGGGGTGTATGACTGCCAATAGCGCGATATATATAGAGATATATATATATTATATATATATAGAGATATATATATATATATATATATATATATGATAGAGAGATATATATTTATATATATATACCCTGAGCTATAGAGATATGAATATATATATATATATATATATATATATATATGATATACTTATATATATATATATATATATATATATATATATATATATATATATATATATATATCTATATCTCTATATATATATATATATATATATATATATATATATATCTATATATATCTATATCTCTCTATCTATGTCTATATATATATATATATATATATATATATATTAATGACTGATGTGCATAGGATTGCTCTGTGGAAGAGTTCATCCAACAACATCGTGAACACTAAAACGTTTTCATACAAACTTCTTCCATGCATTGTTTGTCAACTTCTTGAAAGAAATTCATTGCAGTACTACACCGTTCAAGACACAACCGAAACATGCATCAAATCCATATTGAGCTGTTAGTGGGAACTGTGTTCGAGTGCCAAGGGACTTCTATGAATAGCGCGCAGTGTGGTGTGTGATTATCTGATTATATATGTGTATACATGTGTATATATATAGATATATATATAGATATATATATATATATATATATATATATATATATATATATATATATATATATATATATATATATATATATATATATATATATATATATATGTATATTACTATATATTGCCATAGGTCGATATATAAATAGATCTATATACATCTATACATTTATGCTTGAATATATATATCTTTGCACATATACATACATTTATTTGAATAAATATATTTTTACATATATATCTATACATATGTGAATGCATTGATGCATTTATATATATAAATATGTATACATATATATGTTTACATATATATACATATCTACATATATAAATAAATGCAAACATTCATTTATAGATATGTATATGTATATACATACATATATATGTATAAACATAAATATAGATATTCATATATACACACATATATGTCCATATGTGTATATATGAATCTACGTGCAATCCCCTTTCATCTTATACCGATCCGCACGTTATGGCAAATGTTTCGACTCTCAGGCAACATTCAGTGAACGCGGTTGGATACTGATCGGTGCAGCTTCAAACATCGTTATTGTTTTTGTATCTTAATAGTCAAATATGGGCCTCCATAGCATAATAATAAAAGCAAGAGGATATTGGTAACCAACTTTTTTGAATTGAAACTTAGTTATTGCGGTTCAAATGCATATATAGCAGATTTTAATGAGACATCATTCAATTGAATTTTGCGCTAGATTCTGGTTATGTAACAGCGATGGATGACTCACGCAAATCACACAAATGCAACTGGGATACATATAACTGCTTTAACCAATGCCGATGTTATGCAAGGCATAGGTTTTGGTCGGGTACGTACGGATCTTGTGCACTTCAAGAGAAAAGGCAATTAGGTATTTGTTGTTTTAGTCGGCTGTCTACAGCAAATTCATCAGCGAAAAACATGCCAACCTCAAAAAAAAGTATTTGCGATTCATTAATATTGAGCGAGTAAACCACAGTAAGACATTGTGGTAATCAATGACAAATATTCTGCAACTGACATTACAAATATTACGGTAACATATCCACCAATTTCTCGCAAGCATATCCACCCCAACAAGATAGAGGCATTGGTTACCTATTAGCCATGCAGACGACTCCTAGGGAATCACAGTTACATCCACTTAAATGGACCGGACACATATAGCTTGCTAATGCTGCTTGGCGTGTTCGGGTGATATTGAATGAACTTATGGTTATCACAAGGTTATTCAAGGCGTCTTGGTGAGCAATAGTGCAGACTCCAATCACCAGTTTCGAGCCACACATTCATAATAATACTCTACTGCGTAGCATTTTCTTTGATCTGCCTCTTAAATTTTCAACATCCCTTAAGACATTGAATTAACATTTTTCAATGTAATATCTTACTATTTTTCCCATCACATTATACATTATATATTGAAAATTAAAGCATTGCTTCTTCAGGAGCACAATAATTGCGCACTTCAACTTGCATGCAGTGTGTTTATGTCACGATGCCATATGATGCAGGTTAATATGGCGCCACACAAATCATAAGTCAATTGTAAGCAGAGCAGTGTGCCCATTAGTACTAACCGAAATGAAATGTAACCCCTCGGCGCTGTCCACGACGACATTTAAGCACGGGCAGACACTGGCATGTGCTTGTGATGGCTAGGGACAGAAACATGACAGACGGTATATAAAGAGGGATAATGCTGACATGGGTGGTGACAGATGAGCCCAGAAGGCAGTAAACTCTTACTGGATCTACACGTCCAAATGGAACTAGGCATCCACTTTACTGTCGAAATATACCATATAGTATGTGCACACATTTACATGGTCTGATAGCTCAGACTTTTGTCGTCCCTTAGGCACATTTTTCATTAACATCCTCTCCATGTATTTAACCACAGACCATTCTAATGCAATTGGTATTGTTATGAAACTTAAAGACATATACGATGTATTTTAACGACGTCTCCAGTGAATTTCGATTATTGTGATTGTGCTCATCAATTATAAGAATGAAACGCAAATATCACGCGTATAATAGACGGCATCTGCATGTGGAAATGAAATTCAATCTGAACAACAGACCACTCTTTTGGATCGGATAATAGAGTTAATTGCTTGTTTGGTTCTTCTGAGAAGCATTTGTTGCATATAACCTGTTCTATATAGCCACATTTAACTCCGTTTGGCAACACAATGTGCAACACAATGTGCATATATGGGTAACTCATCCAATGCTGACGCTCATGCTGACTTGTTCCTAGCCGTGTCGTCTTCACTCAAACGTACGGTGCAATATTGATGCCATTGACCTTCTATCATTATCTAAAACACCTGCTTGGTATTCGTCATCGGAAGCTAAGCTTGACTCCTTGTGTCCTGTTTCATGACCGTCTGGTATGAATGCTGATGACATTCTACATAAGCGCTCCTGTCAGTCTGCTGATTTGTGACATGAATATAAATGATGTGGCTGCCATGGAATCTTCCTCTATGACGCAACTTATGATTAAGCATATCCACTTGTAGCTTGGATATTTGTCTCAAATGTACTTCACTGCCACCCTGAACATTAATACCGACATAAAATAAAATGTACGCTACAACCATCGATATATCTCCCATCATGGCCGTTTTGATAACGCGTCTTACTATTACGTATTCATGTAGGCAATGTTCCTGTGTAGACGAATGTTTGATTGATTGCAACCTGGCCACGGGAATGAATTTGATATGAAAAATACACTCTAATCAATATATGGTTACGTCAACGTAACTGCAATAACACTTTCAATTCTTATCTAAGTGAATACTATGGCACTAAAACATTATGCACCAACTATTTTTGTATCAGAACAAAGTAACCGAATGATGTATGCCTTTGTGTAAGCGCATGCATTATAACAGGACTCTTCACTAAGAAGCCGCATAATCTGCATGGCATCAGAAAAACCAAATAAACATATATTCAATTTGAGCCATCTATATATGTACGTAAACAACCCTGAAAAGGAAAACTTAGTTTGTAAGGCTATTTCTACTCATCGGATGACAGAAGCCTAGGATATTAGTCTGAGTCAAAATATTTGCATGTATTAGAGGCTGAAAAGGAGTGCCATCTTTGGGCGGGAAGCAATCCACACTGCTTACCACTGTATGATCATTACCCTTATTATCGCAGATGAATGATAATGTGTCATGATAATTTGAGAGTGAATGACACAAATAGTTGAACGACTTGTACAGAGGGAAATGTCAATTACACAATTTAAGGTTTTACTAAGAATATACGCATTCTTAAAGGTTTCTTTTGACATTGATAAATGTGTTGAAAAGACTTACATAATAATCAGTCATCCTGTGGGTCTTGAGCGGATTCATTCAGTGTGAGTGTGTGTGTGTGTGTGTGTGTGTGTGTGTGTGTGTGTGTGTGTGTGTGTGTGTGTGTGTGTGTGTGTGTGTGTGTGTGTGTGTGTGTGTGTGTGTGTGTGTGTGTGTGTGTGTGTGTGTATGTGTGTAAGACCGCACATGATGGTCTTTTGACACTGAAAACTGCTCGGCCTTGTTCAAAATATGCACACACCAACTGATTAAAATCCTGAAGGTCAAAGACACAAATATATTAATGACGCAAGATCTACTGGCGATGTATTTGACAAAAATTTTCAAGCCGGCTGGAGCAATTGGGGATAGATGATGGTTGGTAGATGGACTCGAAGGCCAATGACCTTGCGCAGAGCATTGTTATAATTGACGTGGTCTGAGCATCATTTAATAGAGAATCGTAGCAGGGATTTAATGTGCGAAATACGGCTTTATCAAGCTCCTCAAACGATAAACAGTACATCGGGTGCATTAAAACCAAGACGCCAATGCAATTACTCGATCTCAGCTGGGTCTACTGTTCTATACTGTATATCTTGCAAGTTATAAACACAACAAGAGTCTCATTCTCTAGGTACTACGAACGTGGGTGATAATTTAAACCTGATCATTCTAAAGGACCTAACGGTCACATTATTTTCCTGCCTTTGCTGATGAGCGAAATTGGCACTTATCAACCAAAACGCAGCGAATGTTACCAGCTGCGAGCACAGTAAAGCCCTGTTAGAGGAGGCGCTTTCAGTGCAATACATAATTTTCTTGTGACAAAGCAGTCACCATGCACCAAATCTAGAGCTTCTTGTATCAAGCGTAGATTTATGGTGTTACGATGTTGATCTGTTTACAAAAGTCTGAGATATATCTGCATTGTAGCCTGGAGCAGTTTGCAAATGAACTTTATTTATCAACAACGGTACAAAAGCCATTTGAATGATCACTGCTACAATCCGCCCCCGTCACATTATTCAGATGCTTATTGCTCCCTATTACCAGTTTTTACAGTGCTGTTGAATGATAAAGTTACTCATGAAATAATATAAAGCCTTGAAGCATGCTTTGTGACATTTGACAACCGTTATATTTTGCATTCACACATCACCAATTGATATAATTTATTTTATGAACAATAACGAAAATAATATATGGATGTTTGTAATCTGTGGGGAACGTCGAAATGGAAATCAGATATATGCTGTATATATCCAAAAACATCACTTTCTGCGTTCGTCAAGACGTCCACAAATCAAGCGGAATGTTAACTTCCTTGTTTATGGGATTCATTTGAGATGGTATATTGAACGTTGGGGGCTGAGACAATGTTTTCAAGAGCTGTCACTGTGTGGTTGTCAACGCGATGCCTTAATGATTTGAAAGACAATTCATTTGATACCAACTTGATTAATTATGGAGTTGGGTACATTTCGTCTTTGGTTAGATTACTGATACGTATCACCCGCACTAAGACTTTGATCACAAAAAAACCCCTAATTTTAGAAATATTATATCTGATATGACTAAATTGTATAGCAGCCGTGCAGCATTGCCATTACCAGTCGGGATCCTAATTTTGTTTTGTTAACTATGTTTATGTGTATTGATATTAACTATATTATAGCATTCAACAAAGACATAGTCGAGGGTCTGCTGTTACAGCCGACATAACTATCCATATATAGCTGCAGTGTGTGAAATATGTTTCTTGTAGCGGCAGAAATACACCGCACCAGGAGGATCATTTTCATGATTCTTAATTATTACTCCAGAAGAGTCACTCATTTTAAACGACACACTAGCAATCGAGAAAGTTCCCACCTATGTTTGGATCGATGGTGGTTTGTAATGGAATACCAATTTGCCTGATGCAATGGTGTGTATATTTCTGGACTTTCTATTATGAATCAGTTTTTGCTTTTATCGAAATTAACACAAACAGTCACAGTCTGTGACAATTTGATCGAGAGCATGTTGCGCGATTTTTCAGGTTGAAATAATTTCCCAATTTAAGAGAATATAAAAAAAAATAGATTACTATATTGCTTTAAGAAATATTTTGCCAAATAACTTCAAATAACAATGAATTTTATGAACAGAAAAGAAAATGTAATGGCATTAGAGTTTCATATGGCATTTTATTACACTTAATCGCGCTGTTTAGACCCGACAACCAATATTTAAAGCATTTTGTGGACATGGTTATGAAATAGCAGCTTTGAACTAGGGGCGAATGAATGTGATTTACTTTTACTCATGTATTGGTATTGTCCGCTATTAGCGTGAAGGAGATGTTGTTTAACATACCGAAAGACTTTTCATGCATCAACAGTTGACTCAGCAGTATTATTTTTTACGTATGCCTATTAGTAACAAACACCAGGCGAAGGATGGATCCTTTCGGCACATCCTCCCCTTCTCCCTCATGACATATAACACCACTTTACTCAGTTGGCTGCTTGTGATATTCAGGGACAGGAACATGACAGGAGGTATATCAAGAGGTATAATACACTGAGAAGTGTGGTGACGGCTAGGGATTACTGGGCAGTGAATGGTGTGAGCTCCGTCTGATATGATTGATCAATGCATCCATTATGCTATAGAAATACCCTATTGCAGATCGTGTATTTTCATTCATATTTGATACAGGAGCAATGCGTGTTAACAGCATGTCGTATCGAGTTACTTGCGGCTATTGATGATAGGTTGAATCGCTGTTCTCTCCCGTTACACTGTCTCTCAAGTGACATCGATTTACTAATAACCCATCATATAACATGTATCTATACATATTTATTGATATATTATATATATATATATATATATAAATGTACATATATATTTATATATACAATATATATATATATACATATTTATATACATATTTATATATATATATATATATCTATATATATATATATATATATATATATATATTTATATATATATATATATATATATATATATATATATATACATGCATATATAGATACATATATAACTCATATAGTCGGCTATTTGAACCGGATGACCGAGGTTTTGATGTCTTTAATGCGCTTTATGAACTAGGACAAAAACCTTGATTCCAGAATTGCCTCCCAACTCCCTAGCTAATACAAGAACAGCTGGGGCACATCTTGATCTGCATCGGGCTGACTTAGCTTTTTTCCGTTCGTGCATAGATTATCATTCGAGGCTTTTTAATGGCTGCTTTATGTATTTGCATCTTTAAACGGCCAGCGTTAGCGAAGGAAGCTTGGGGAAAATGAGAATTATTCACTTCCTTACATGGCTATTGTCACTCTTTTGACTGAACATAATTAACGTTTCTGTAGCTGACCTGGCCGAATGCTATACGCGTATGTCTATTTATAATAAGCAGCAGGTGATGGATGAATCATCTCGTCAGTACCCACCATGATAGATAAACGGCATCTGGTGAAGCTCATGGACAGGAACAACGCGGGACAAACATCAAGAGGGAGAATAATTGAGAAGGCCTGGTGACATGCTGGGGATTACTGAACCGCCATGGCAATAGATGTCTGGGCTCTCTCTGTCAAGATGGAGCCACGTTGTGGTTATGCTGCCGTAATGCGGAAACATTAATTGGTTGCCTGAACAGCTAATGCCCCTCAAACAAAGCAGTTTCAAGCACATACCACGGGTAATAAATATTTGATAAGTGTATCACTAAAGCGCCGTATCACTGACCCTTGAGAATGGTGAGTGATATCCCTAGGGGTAGAAACCTACCTCAAGAAACACGGCTCTTTAAGTAACCGATTTCAGTTAGCGGTCATCCTATTGATGTTTATTACCGACACGCAGATATCCCCACAGCTAACATCTCTCAAATAGGGCGGGGCTGACCCGTGTTGATGGGAGGTAAGATTGCTGCTTCAAAAGTCATCGCTAATGAAAGGCATTCGAAGTAAAAATATTCGATTTTAAATGAGCTTACCTTATGAAGGAGACATGCCTTCTTCACGATTCAGAATTATAATCCGCTTCAAATAAACCGCGTTAAACAAAATCCCGATGTTCTGAAATGCTACCGTCAAAACTTACCATTCCCAAATGTCGGAAAGATCTTTGATTACAGTCATTTGAGTAGAGCTACAGGGCATTACAAGCGGATGGAAACATAACCATGACAACTAACCGTGAGTCAGGTTGTTTGTTCTTCAAGGTGAACCTGTGCAAAAGTTACCCTGCATGACTTTGTCACGATTCTTGTGCCGGTGTTGAGAGCAATTGGTTTATCCAGGTTTAAGAACCATTATGTTGCATACGTAGATGCTTTCTGTCCTAAAGACGAGGAGGAACTGTGAAACGGTAAAGGCTGCTAATTCGTTGGTTTGTTCCAGCCATGTTCCATGCGTAATCATAAGTTTTGCTTTTTTGTTATGTTTACAACGCAAGTTCCATACAACTCCCCGCCTCTATATCAGCGAGGTAGCTTGGGCAGAAGTGAGCGTGTGTGCTCACTCCGACTTCCAGGCGAAAAGATTCACACCGACAATTTAAAGACGAACAGTCAAATAACATTGCAAATTGGGATTCGTATGAGATCAAACAAGGTGAGTTACAAAATAAAAGCAATTTATTCCTGCCCTTACCTTGTCTGGGCGGTTTCGGATATTACTGGTCGCATTTGATAAACGCAATGATTTACATTAGGTTATTTTGATTCTCGACATGCGTCTGGTCCAGTGAAAAAGAACACAGTAAGTTATCATTATTGGTCGACAAAGAGGGCAACCGAGGGCACTCCCGGAGGATTTCGCAATTCGGGTGAAAAGCATTGAATTTCGTGGCATCATCT
Source organism: Urechis unicinctus (assembly GCA_034190875.2). NCBI lineage: Eukaryota > Metazoa > Annelida > Polychaeta > Xenopneusta > Urechidae > Urechis > Urechis unicinctus. The sequence continues at coordinate 46,800,422 of CM067354.1, read as the reverse complement.
TAATTCTTTTATCTGAGTGTACAATGGTAAGTGCAACCGCCTTTAGAAATATGCGTTTGGCTTTTATTACTCCTTGTTTGCGGAAGCGGCATGAATTCATGACGGAATTATGCCGAATGCCATATTGATTTGTCGCGATTTCAGTAAATGATGTGGTGTTCATAGCTGGCGGCACTATGCCAGAAGCTGAAAGAACATGATGGCATATTACATATATTAAGTGTGGGTTGGTTAATATATTTCAAATCGGTTGGTAGGCAGATTTTCAAGATGCAATTCGGGTAATTTTACTAATATAGTTACCTTCAACTAAGTGCTGCGAAACTAAACCACTCTTACAAGCCATCTCTCTTGTCTTTGTTGAATTCAAACTGTTAGTTAATGTCGTTATGTATAAGATAATAAAAAAGACCTACATATGATCAAACAAACATCATGTCATATCTCACTTAATAGAAGCATCGTCACGTCGGACAGCTTGGCAGTTAAACATTGTATGCGTTATACAATCTTTATGAAACAAAGCAGTTAAGGAAATCGAAACGGAGCAAAACAACAAAAATCCGTTGAAAGATGAACACTTATAATCATTTGTGATTAGCTGGAAGGCATATATTGTTGCATCCACATGCACACACTTATACAACCAGCAGCAAGGAATAGATTATCGTGACTCTGACTCGGTCACATCTGTGAAAGGGGGGTTTTAGAATCCTCCGAGGAAGACGTGCAACCCTGCAGTGACCACCCTCAGAGTTAAACACACACAGCGAATCGTACATGGCCTAATTGCTAATAACGACTACAATGGGACACACACACACATATATATATATGTATATGTAAATATATATATATATATATATATATATATATATATATATATATATATATATATATTATATATATATATATGTATATATATATATAAATGTATATATGTATATATATATATATGTATATACATATATATATATATTTTTTATATATATGTGTGTGTGTGTGTGTTATTGTCTTAAGAGTCTGCTTGAGTCGCTGTTAATTATGAGTTATATCTCATTTTAAACATATTCCTCTCTTGATTGCTGCTGTCGTAGGCTTTTAGCCTAAATCTAGAAAGATGCCATATTTCTGACTGTACCACAAAAGTTTTTCAGCCGAAGTGTTACCCCCTAAATAGATTGGATCTGGGGCATTCATAAAGAGTTGCTAGGCGGGGTTTTTTTGGTGAGAAGCTATACCTATCCATCACCGCACATGGCACTTTCATATGTTAGACGTGCCCGCTATGTGAGTCAGTAGACAGAGCGGTAAATTCAATTTGCCAGGTGGTTAATCGTCCTAGCTGTCGCAATTTTTGTCTATGTTCAATGAAGCCTCTGCCTTTTAGTCCCAGTTCTGACCTGTTGGTAACAGTGTAGAGGCATTGATAACTGCATCATAATCGTTGTATATAGGATACAAAAGCGTACAGTGATTGAAAAAAGAACAAACAGGTTTTAGCCAGTCAACAAAACACAGCCGGTTCGATGCATTCGACGCCTAATAGCGAAGCAGAGTATGCATCCGTTTGTACGCTACAAAACTCCTCATTCCAAATACCTTGCTTCAAATATAAATTAATCAACTCTAACTGTAAGCTTTGCAACAAGACGGTATATATCGGAGACCATTTCAATAACAGAATACGATGAGTTGACACCTGACTAGATTATATGTTACTGAATGACTATGTTGGTACTGCGGTGTTACTTAACCGATACACACGTTAAGTCATGTATATGCATAAAAGTATGTGTACAATTATTTTCCGACCCTGAAATCTTTTTAGTCTAGACATAATGTGACTTTACATATCATGCAAACGCTTAAGCGTAAGCCCCCATTTTACTAGCAGCGGTGTATTTGCATTTTCCCAATATTAAGCATTGTACACTGCAGTCAGTCCTAACCATTAGTCAAGTCGATATCTTCGCATAAGTCTTTCGTCGGCAGCAGGTCAAGTTATTCAAGTCTTTTACCAAATAAATTACCCCATCAGATGCAACAATCAGATTCAAATTACGCACGGCTACTTTTCTATTGTAATCAACAGTCTGTTATATATCTAATGTCGATGGGAAGGATGGCAGTTTTAAGAGTTTTAATTGCGGAGCCCTTAGACTCTCGGCGATAATATGACACAAACCCACACACCTATTTTGCATAAAAGCGTCCTAAAATTGCAATTTATGCGTAGAAACGGGTGCCTAAGCAGCCTCTATGGGATATAAGATAATATGAATGAAGAGCCAATGTCTCCGTACCTTCATCACCACATATGAAAGTGCCATATGCGACGGACAATGGTTTCCATTGTGACGCTTATAATGAATACATGAATCTGCAATCCTGCCAGGAGAACAGTGTCTTTAATGGCAATCGATGAAATGTTAGAAACCATCATGCCACGATTCTGCGTGCAATTTCGCAAATGGAGATACAATGAAAGCTCACGAGTCGTGTAGGGCATTCTGTTTCATACGAAAAATCATGTTTGCATGTTCATACACAACGGTATATTACACCACTTGCATATATGTCCACATGACCTCCGATATTAATCGATATATGTATATGCTATTGCACCCAAAGTGACGATGTCATTGATTCAGATTGAACCAATCGTTCGCTTGCACAAAACAAAACACACACCAAAACACATACAACTGGAAACAACATAATCTACCCATTTATGTTCGCAATTTCGCCTCAATACACGTGTTGAACAACATATGTGCAGATAAATATGGATACCGCAATAAAACTATTTGGAAACCGATATTATACGTTTTTTCCAGAAAGCTTACCAATAAAAAGCTGTTGTCCTTTCAAGCCGACTGATTAATGACGGAAGCAGTTTCAGACCTCGCCGATATGCCGCTGTTAACTTGCAGTGAAATGTAAATAAAGCCTATGCAATAAGCCCCACGAACAGTTCCGACATGTGCTGAGGTATTGAAATGTCAAATAATTGGATAAACATCATACAACTACTCTCAGTTATATTGGCTCATTTGCTGACATTGTCATAGCTTGCGGAATCAAAGCTCATACCCTAGAATCGTAGTTGGGTGAACGATTTGTAACTGTTAGAGAGGAAATGCGAAGTTTGCTTTCTTATGACCAGGGTTTGTAGAACCCAAAGACGTTAGCCATCAGATTTCCTAGCTGCATGACTGATTCATACATTTTGTTTTTAATCGCCATTTAAGCAGTAACAAATATGCGAGCTGTAAATTACTAGCCTTGACGTGTATACGGGTTTCATTATGATATGTAAGTTACTAGCCTTAATATGTATATGGTTTTCAATATGTGTGAGTTTCTAGCTTAGTGTGTGTATGGTGTTCAAGATAAGGCTTGATGTGCATACGGTTTACAATATATATATATATATATATATATATATATATATATATGTATAACATATATGTTATTGTGGTGACAATGATGGTGGTGGTGATGATAATGATGATGAAGATGATATTGATGACGATGCTGCGCATGGAAATGATGATGAGGAGAAGGAATTTGGTCTAGTGAGCACTTTGGAGGCTAGGAAGCTTATACAAGTATTAATAATGATATGTATGCGTGTTCAGGGTTGATATATTAAGCAATGTGCTTAATACATTTACGGTACTACGAGTGAATAACACAAGTACGCTTTTGTCATAGATATTACTGATATTACCTTCTAGCGTACCCTTTTTTGCTAACTGGGAAGAGATTACAAACCAATAAGATGCTTGGGCTATTTTCCTTTGGTACAAGTGCGATGAACCATTAGGAAATACACACATCACCAAAAAAGAGGTCACACTGATAGGCACTCATCTTTGGTCATATATATATGAGAGATATAGATATATATATATATACAGATATATATAGAGATAGAATAGATAGATAGATATGATAGAGATATAGATTAGAGAGGAGAGATAGAGAGCTATAGATATATATATATATCCATATATATGTATATATATAGATATATATATGTATATGTATATATATATATATATATATATATATATCTATATATAATATATATATATCTCTATCTATATAGGATCTATATATATATCTCTATATATATATATATGTATATATATATATATATATATATATAAATATCAGGAAGCCCTTTTTTCGGATGAAAATAATATAAACCTAAACTCACCGCCACATAAATGTTCGTAAACACTTTATATCTATACAGAAACGTTGTCCTATTAATGGCAATGTAAGACATGGTGGCTGGATGATTGAATGTTGATTTTTTAGTAGGTGGTTGGAGATCCCTGCTAAATATCCTCGGGTCTTTTCATTATGTACGACGACACAATATGGTCTAGCTGACGTGGAGTGGAAAGATTGACTAAAATATTGATACCGTGGGCGTCAGCTGCCTGTAATAAATAGCTCTTCTCATTTAATTTACGCCTCATCGTTTATTCGGAATGCTACAGCGACGTCATGCTGGGTTGCTGTATAACAAACATATTCACGTGGGCGACTAATTAAAATTTTTATCCTATGCCGAGGAAGGAATTGAAATTCAAGCAATCCGTTAACATTACCCCAATCATCTCTACACCATCGATCCAACATGCGTATGTGTTTCACCTAGAAAACATGTGTATATATATGGTCATTGTAGTCTAGTGAAATATACACACATCGGTCAGTTATCAAATACAATGGCACTGAATCGCATTCTGACCATTAAGTGAATCGATACATCACTTGATTACAGGTTTTATTCGCTATTTAACATGACATTATGCGCCAAAATTTCCTCGCATGTCGACCATTGCCAGAGATCACTTAGCCCTATCAGGGAATTTATTGACAATTTATTATAACCGAATACCTGTGTTGCTGCTCACACAGATGCGATCGATTCCAATTTGGTCGCATATGGCTATAATGGTACCGATTATGATGCGTTGGCCACATGTTATGAAGGCACCACTTGCTGATATTAACCGATAAATCGTTATCTTTTGTTCTTCAACCATCACCTTGTTTGGTGTGTGCATTGGTAGGTAGATAGTCACCGCATTCGATGCCCAGTAATACAGTATAAGGTTAGATGGCCCTTGCTAAAGAACATCGCTAGCTGCTGTTTGCATGACCAAACACAGCAGCCGCATACATCGATACATATAAATATATTATATAATTATAACTCTGCAATCAAATGTGTGTGCTTGCAATGATATATAGAAGTAGTCCGCTACACTAGTTGCTGCATGTGTGCAAAATTACGTGAGTTGATACATTTATGCTGTCACAAAGAATCATTGCTGATGTGGCCCCAGGCAACTAGGGCATTCTATTCGGCCTACATTACGGCTGTCGTAATATGAGTCTGGAGCATTTTGATGCACTTAACAAAAAATAAATATTAAAAAATTTGTCATTCTATAATCAACGGTAGCCTTTTTATGTGACATGAATTCAGTTTCACCCGACCCGAATTCTACACTTGACTTACCAAGAAAGGCCGCGCTCACAATTTTAGATTTGATGTCGGTGTGAGGGGGGGGACGGGGTATTTTGCGTAATGCAATTTTAGAAGTTGATTGCGCATCAAAACGGCTGTAGTGATATCAAAAGCACATAAGCGTTTGATAAATGGCTATGAAGTACAGAGGCGAACCTAAATACTCTCGTAAACCAAATCATCATCACTGTATATATATATATATATATATATATAATATATAATATATATATATATATATATATATATATATAGATATATTCTATATATATATATATCTCTATATATATATATATATATAATATATTTATATATCTTATATGTGGTGACAATGAGGTGTTGGTTATGATAATGATGATGAAGATGATATTCTGATAATGATGCGTATCGAAATCTATTAGGACGGAGAAGTGTTTTGTGGCTAGTTAGCACCCTGGAGGCTAGGAAGCATTTATCCAAGTATTAATAAATGATGTAGGCCATATGGCATGACGTTCAGGTTGATATATTAAGCAATGTAGGCATTTAGATACATTTATATACGAGTGAATAACACAAGTACCATACGATTTTGTCATTTGTGGGCACAAATGCTGATCAGAGAAGGAATTACCTTCTACATTTTGGTACTACGAGTGATTAACACAAGTACGATTTTGTCATAGATGCAACATTCTACCGTATATTTACCTTTTCTAGCGTGCGATGCTAACCATTAGAGTTGATAACATACATGCTGTCACAAAGAATCATTGCTGAAGAGGCAACTAGGGCTATTCGGCCTACATTACGGCTGTCATGAGTCTGCATTTTGATGCACTTAACAAAAAATAAATATTAAAAAATTTGTCATTCTATAATCAACGGTAGCCTTTTTATGTGACATGAATTCAGTTTCACCCGACCCGAATTCTACACTTGACTTACCAAGAAAGGCCGCGCTCACAATTTTAGATTTGATGTCGGTGTGAGGGGGGGGACGGGGTATTTTGCGTAATGCAATTTTAGAAGTTGATTGCGCATCAAAACGGATGTAGTGATATCAAAAGCACATAAGCGTTTGATAAATGGCTATAAAAGAAGTACAGAGGCGAACCTAAATACTCTCGTAAAACCAAATCATCATCACAATTGTATATGTAAGTGAGTCAGTTAAAATCCGGTAGGTGGCTGAGTATTGTTTTTTAGCAATAAGGTAGGTTTTACCTGATATCACCGCGGCTATGAGTCACTTATGATCAGCTATCACTCGGACGGACATGCATTTGCTATTGCAGACCAGCGTTTTACTTATCACGTTGGCTACGAGGGGCATTCGAATTTACTGCACTTAGACTGCAATACTATAATATAAATACCTTATGGCGACTGTAGGTGAAAGCTTGGTGGCGATTCCACGCTGTCTACGTCCGGTTTTGTTGGTGACTCGTTCAGACAAAAACACAAAATGTTTAATTACAATATGGTTTCTTGAAAGATTTATCAGCAGAATAGCTCGCGTTTGCGATCGGTGGGAGTCAATGCACCAAATGATAAATTGCTGCATATTTCATTGACTACTGTACAAACCTCGTGTACGTTGCTTGTCTGTCTTCGTCGGAAAAAGATAGCAAGAGGCAGAAATGCATTGTGGTTGCTAGGATGCGTGATTTACGTATAATACAGCAAAATATTACACATAGCATGCTGATAATCATCGAGGCATTATAGATTATGTGCTATTCTTAGTATGATTTTGCAAGCATTGTCTCGCGCGGCTGGTTAATATATATTTGTGACTGCTACGAGAATACGTTTGTGTTTGTTTTGCGTCCGAAATACGACAAATCGGACTAACCATTGTGTATTTCTGCTCATCCTTAATATACTGTTGCAGCATTGGGCGGTAGATTTTTGCCTTGTTAACCTCGCTAAGAAGTTACTATTGACATCAGGACAACTCGCATCGTCATACGTCCCTATGCACCAAGAACCATAGAGATGCTTTAAGCAGATTTCTATGACCGGAAAACAGAGAAAAGCACTCCAACTGCCGCGAGGATATGTTTTCCTGCACTATAACAGATCGCACTAACAATGTCCACTTCAGGTGCTATCATCACATCATTGAAATTAGCCCGTAACCAAAACATCCTATCTATTCAATTAAACCGGATCATATTTCAGGTCATTCATTTACCGATCTGGCCGCATTAATTAATCTGTCATTTGTTATCACATGTACATCACATGTAATTAAAACGCGCAAGACAACGTGACTCATTTGCACATCTGCGGTATTGTCTTTATATTGTCGTGTATAACTAACTATGGTTTGGTGTAAACTTCATAGATTAGTGGCTGGCGATGAATTATACGATTTTGTTTTGAATTTGCATGATGATATATGAATAGTGCAATTAATTCATAATTTACTGCCTCAAGATGTTTGGCTTGCTGTTGAACCTTTGTGTGACTTGGGCACAGCTGGCACAATAGGGCGTACTAAAATACTGATACAGAGAATGCCAGTTGCCCTAGATAATAAGCTCATTTTAACTAATAACAGTCTTTCGGCTGCTTGCATCGCCCATATTGAATGTTTTAGTAGCTGGTCTATTTGCTTGATTCAAAACATACCTCTCTGGTGTACCAACCCAGTCATACTCCTGTTTGTACTTGAACAGCTTTATAAACTCACCACAATGCTGCTGGTGTATTCAACGTTTAACACGTATTCGCCTGGACTTAATCCTCCCTGAATATGAATCCCACGTCGCTGCGGAGGCTTTTTGGCTCAGTCGCTTCCAATAGAGCGGCATGGAAAACATTTAATGCGACAAAAGAGGATAATGTCGCATGTGCGTCTGGTTTAGAGAGTCTTCTATAAATGGTCCGCGGCGATCACGGTATTCGATGTTTACAACTGGCACAAATATAATGATCCACCATAATTCGGGGCATGACTCCTATATTGGCAAATGGAATCTTGCCGCATCTACGTGCCATGAACTGCCTAAGAGGGGTGTTAACGGGAATTATATCGGCAATTTATTGTTCATCTGGCAGTTTTATCTGCTGTGATAGGACAATGCATTCACATAGTGCTGTTCAGTATCCACTGCCGCTGTTATATGCGACTTTTTTGCGCATATAATCACTTTCGCAATAGAATAGTTCTGCCTTATAGACGGTGTGAAGTTATAACAACGGCCATCACGGGGCTTCGTCAAAGTCGTAATCATCTTTTAAACCCCGTTACAGTTGAAAAGTAGCTGGCTTCTAAATCTTTTGCTGTTACGATGCTTTCACGTATGTCTAGATCTACTTTATCATGAATATAGGTTCAGTTAAACTCAACTGAGGTCCCCTTGGTGATAAGAAGCCAAACAAGTGTGTGTGTGTGTTGGGGGGGGGGGGGTGGGCGTCGGTCATCTCTAAGGCCGTGGTTTAAAACAGAAACAAACTTATAGCTAGGATAAAAACAAAAGTCGGAGTAAAATTTTATCAATGCTCTTAAAAAGTTATTACGACTACCAAAACATTTCACTAATGTAGAATGCGCACGTAACCGAAACATAAAAATATTGCATTTCAAGCTTTGATTATAGTTTTAAGTGGATATAACTTGTTCTTTCTGAAGCGCTGTTCACAAACCAGATAATCATTTCCTTACACCATCCCCGGGGTCTTGAAACATATCATTGCCAACGCATACAAATTGCAATCATCTATGCTCACAAAACAAAAAGAAATCCCTGGGTATGTACAATTGTAAACAGGCAGTATGCTCGGTGACCCAGTAGCCACTGTGATGAAGCCACTACTATCACCCTTGCATTTTTAAGAAGCTAAAAGCTAGACATCCTATGTTATTGCGAGTTAGTTGGCACTATTCCAAAAGACGGAACATCAATGAGCATGTGCCGATATCAGCGATATTGCAGTGTTGATGCGCACCCACTTGGTAGAGAAACCTCGATCTTATGCGCCCTGGAATGTGCTTGTACCCGATTTGGTACGACCCGACATATTGGCAATGGTATCGTTATGACCCTATAGATAAATGCGCGGTATTCAATCGTGCAAAAACATCTGTCAGCAGCACACCCGCTGTTATTGTCGGCTGGCAATAGTTGTGGCATTAGGCAAGCAGCAACCGCTGTAAAACAGTACTTATATCTGGATTAATATTCTGATACTGCATACTATAAATGAGACAGGATTGGCTTATACAGAAGTAGCTAGTTATTCGTTTGCATTATTTATACCCATTTACGAAACGAACACGTGGATAAATGTATATGTATATAAAATGATATGTAATTAAATATATATAAATATATATTAATATGTATTATTATGTAGTTATATATATATATATATATATATGTACATTAACACATATATATATGTGTATATATACATAGATGTATATATAGACAGAGATATATATATAGAGATATATATATATATATATATATATATATATAGATATAGGGAGATATAGAGAGGAGATATATAGAGATATAGAGAGAGAGAGAATATATCTATAGATATATAGAGAGAGAGAGATATATATATATAGAGAGATATATATAGATATCTATATAGATATATAACAAGATATATATATATATATATCTCTATATATATATATATATATATATATATATATATATATATATATATATATAGATATATCTATATATATCTATATATATATATATATCTATATCTCTATCTCTCTATATATCTATCTATATATATATCTCTCTATATATATATATATATATATATATATATATATATATATAAGGGTTAAGGAACACTGTGAAATGGTTGTTTTGAGAGGTAGCCGATGTGTGATTGCATACAGTAATAGCATTAACATATTGTCACTATTTTGTCCGATTCGACCATTCCCCGATTTAACTGCACACATGTGGAACATTTACATGTTGTTTGTGGGGCATTATCGACTGACATGCAGTGTTTTTGAAGATCTCCGGTTGCAACTCATCGGCTTGAAGTAATAAATGTACTTGAGCAACATAAGGTGTCTTGTAATTTTATTTTAGTGTGTTTCATCACTAAGGATTCAGTATTTGACACGGTTGTCGTTGGGGGAAAAAGTAGTGAATGCACATCCCTGTGATTCCATACCGTCGTCGTTATGCGGCCATTACCCTGGAGCCCACTCGGGGAGATTGTAAGTTGTGCTCTAAGGGTGAAATACTGGACAAGTGTGCACATGTACCTAGATAATAACCGCGGTAAATTCAGGGGACACGAGAATCGCTTTACCAACGCATTCCCCTCAATGTATATTTTCTTTAATTATAGCAGCTGATTCAAGCCATCTACATAACTTTGCTTATTATATATCCGCTTTGGGCCTAAGGCCAGATGCTTGATTGATATTGCATGACTGCGTGAATGTGAGATTGCCTCTAACACAATGCAAATGACCGACGACTATAACGCCAAAGCGCATATTTATTGTGCATTGCATCTTACACGACGTACTGTCATTTACAGCACAGTTAGCATTTCACATGATCTTTCCAAATTATTCATTTCAATAATAAAGCCATCAAGTAAACTGCAAATTGGTCACTGAAAACAACATTAGGTAAATAATGCAAATAGGGAATGCTTCATCTCTCATCGTACTCGATATCTTGGCCCTGCTAATCCCGTGAGCAAATACATACGCTGTGTTTACTTCCATACCTTCAGTGTGATTAAATTGTTCGAATGCGAAAACAAAATTTTGGACGCCTCAGACATCGTACACAGCGAATGTTTTCGAACTGGTGAAATTACCTGATCATGCCGCCCCACCTGTGCCCCGACGAGTAAATCTAGTCTATGCATGTATTTGCATGAAACATGGACAAAAGTGCAACAACAGCAATATCCTATGGCAATTTGGGATCATTTGGTTAATACTTCGCTACGTTTATCGAAACAACCAAATAATGCTGTCTTACTTGATAACGAATTATGGCGATAAATTGTCAACACATTTGTGTAACTGGAAGTACGCATGATGTGTAGTAGAAATCTATTTTATTAAGTCGTGGACAGTCTATCGATAAAGGTACCACCTAAAACCAAGAACGCAGGAGTTGTAGGTTGTGAAATCATAACGCACGCCCTATAACTACAAGATAATGATATTTTGTGTTTCGCATTGGATATACTGTTTCGCGTTATGCAATTATATATTTGTTAAGATCTATGAACCACACGTTTTCGGAGAGCCAGCTCGCATATCACTTATTAGCTTACGTGTCCGGAAAACAAATGCATCTGACACAGCGCTAACGCTGTTACAAATGACACATATGTATCTTTCATTGTATATTGCTTGTTAATAACATCATGAACTACACTATAATCTGGAGTGTAACACTGTTGAAATGTACGATCTATTGTACATGTACATGTCATAAACATAACGCTGCTTACAGAGTCTAGGATGATGCGACCATTGAATTAACTTATCATCGCATTTTTTTGTCTCTCAGAAAGGTAGCTTCAGTGATAGCAATCATGTCGTCAAAAAGTAAGATGCTGTTGAGCGAGTAGCCATAGAACAAATTTCCTGATTTATATTCGATTCAATTTGGGAATGATCTAGTTAAAAAACGCGTAACAAAGTACTTGATTATTTCAATGTTGGTCGCTTTCAATCAGATAATATTAGAATTGAATATAACAGTAACAGCCATGGAGTGCCATAGAAATCCGTTGTGCTTGGGGCATTAATCAGATAATGTAATGTATCAGCAACGAACTCTTAACTTTGCAGACTTTGTGTAGTGTTGGACACGTGCCATATTAAAATACTCGACTAACACGCGCGCGCAAGCATTTGCGCCCGATTTGCAAATTTTTTCCAACCTCATATATGTCGGAGACGAATTTCTAGTTAGCATTATGGCAGCATCAAGTATGATTTACCTTCCCAAGAGGATATTGTGAAGCATCTTTACTCACACGCCCAGTGATGTTAGTCGACCCTCACATACGGAAACTGCCGGTAGCTAATGCGTTTTATGACAGAAGCTTCTATCGAACGATCCTTGTTGAAAAAAAGCAGTTCTAAGTAATTACCTCATTGTTGGGGAGCACAAGCAGCTCTGGTAGCAAATCGGGCTTCTGTTTCGCAGCCATTGTCACAGGATCAATTAGAATATCTCTCGACAAAATGAGTATAACGACTCCTACTGCTCTGCCATCCATTAAAGCATCTTTAAGTTACACGCATTTCACCCGTGCGTCACAAAGTAAATTTAATGCAACATTAATTGCGATGGATGACCAAGGCTGGTGATTGGACAAACGCTTTGCCCACATCAAGTGGAGAACCCCTGTCGCTTGAATGTCTAATGTGCTACAGTCAAACATCCTTACGAACGTATCAATAATGCTTACTAAGCATCACATTGCAATTTGCTCTCATTTGCACTCTAAACGTGTTGGATAGATTATTGCAACGATGGCTCTTATTACGATTTGTTTTAAAATGCAATATTCAACTATCCAAAAACAATCTGGGTTAATTATCAGAACTGATCGATACGAACACATGGCTTGTATGAATTAACAATCCATTGTGAGCTGCCCAAGGCATGGCGAAAGTATATGTCACATGATGTCTGACTAACAATATACTGATACGATTAAAGACAACTGCGTCTTATGTTAGTTGCTTGGCATGTTTAACGAAATTCTTCTATTAGGTTCTCGGTGAAACAGTTTATCAAAGAGTTTAAAGCTACGCTTAGTGGGCTCAGTTCGAGTGGTTCTGCGCTTCCCTAATTATAATACACTGCATTCGTAAGGTGGCGCTACCGTGACACAAGCAAAAGCACACGGAAATACTGGGCTGACTTCACTGCGATTGATAAAGGCGAGATAAATGTCGTTTTGCAGAGCCTTTCCGCTGCCAAAGCGCGACGCACAATGGGCTTAAACATAGCGACAATAGCATGATCTTGATAAATTGCCTGTTCTTGGGTACACCTATCGAAAGCAGTTCGCCTCTCACAGCAGCCGCACAGTTTATGATCCTCGATCCTTCATGGCCGCGGTGTAGATGGTGGTTTTAGATGGTCAATAACTGTCTATAGCGAGGAAACTGGCCTGGGGTAGACATTTGAAATGGTTGGCATGTCAGGGACATATGACTGTCTCGAGCAAATAGTTAAAAGCTACGCTTAACTGTGTGGTGATTATGAAATGATACGAAATGCACCCTCGTCATCAGGCGACGATACCGTGAAATCAACAAAAGCACACGGGACTGTTGATTCAACGCCTCGGGGCTCGGAGTCTGTTTAAGATATGGATTCATCTGATTGGTCGATGCGACCAGGGGTCCAAGTTAAACAGATAATTCCACGTGGTTTTAAGAGACGAGATGACATGACGCTATGACAAAACGCTCCGGTTCACAGGTGGCGTCTTCGCATATTTCCTCGGATGGAAGGGGCTAATGAGCGCTCTTAGCGAAGCTATAAACTGCTTGGTCTAATAAACAGTCTTGACATCAGCTGAAAAAATCCACCATGGACACATTATGTAAATGTGTGAGTTAATTAATAAAAAGTTTAATGGCACGCCAACACTGATGTGATACATGGTTCATACAAAAGCTGAGTAAATATGAAGAGTAAAGCTTGACCTGATTGAGCAGCTGCCTTATAAGATTAATGAGAGACAAAAAGAGGACGATAGAAGATGAAAAATATAAAAATACAAACGATTATCTTAGCGCATATCTCCATCAGCCGGTTGATTGGACTATGGGTACCCCAGCCTCTCGTCAAGACGAAATCATGGTCAGAGTGGTGTGTTGTAGATAAGAACCTTGCAAGGATGGCTTAACTCAGCCACCAGAATCCAATTGCCCACCGACCCGAGTCGCAACCAACGGCCAACAGACTACCCCTATTAGTCGCCTCTTTGACACACATGACGATACAGATACCCTTTTTTTATATCCGACCCTACAGGAGGTAGGGATGTACGTGTATCGAACCACAAGGTTAATCAGCTCTGGACAATCGTTAAAACTCCACCATCACGCAATGTGCGTGTATGTGTATGTGTGTGTCTGTCAGGTGTAACGTTTATTGTCCCATTCGAGTCTATTGCTGGTTTATGCTATCTTGTTCTTCTCAAGTTTCTGGAATGCAATGTACATGCATATCAGATATATTGAAAGCTGTTTCACATATCACTTCAGGTCGTGTGTATATTAGAACTGCAGATAACAGCAGTCGCGATCAATTAGCGTGGAGATAACGCCAGTGTATCTTGTTCAGTGTCGTATATCATTGTCATAATGGAACGTGTCGATATGCTTTGTGTAGCTGCATTGGCATCAGCATCCAGTCACCTGTTGCGATCTGATCAATAACTGCCTTGCTAAGCTCGCGGTGCATCAGCTACATTACTTCTATCTAAAATAAGCATCTATGTTTTGGTGCTGAACCGCCAATTATGGCCTTTACCTGACGGGAATATTTGAGGCTGGGTAAATGATTTTGGATCACTAGCGCCAACGTTCCAGACACCCGAGGTCGAGTTAGCTACGGTGGTAATGCATACGGGTAACAAGCCGCCAGCTGGACTCTGTAACTGACTTCGATAGACACTGATCATCATATTGAAAAATATTTCATATGTCGTTATTATAAATATAAGTCAAATGTGATATTTTCAGTCCCAATGGCTGATCAAGTGGATCCCTATACAGCTCGATGTTAAAACGCTTCATGATCCAATATCACTAGGCCAAATGATGTCTCACTATCGATTGTTTTGGAGTAATTTATACTATGCTCAGCAACCATCGATGGGGTTTTTTCTGCGAGCTTGGCTCGTGCTCGGCCAAGGGGATGTATCCTTATTGACAATCATTGTATGGCGGAGTTGGGGTAGGAACAGGAGCTCACGCGTGCACATTCGTCACCAGAACCAAGTTGCCATTCGACACCCTGATCACGCTCAACCACACTCCAAAGCGTCACCCAACAGCTAGCGGGATCCCTTGGTGTCAAAAGACGCGCACTTATTTGAAGTAACCCTCGAGTCACCATATCATGCGGCCTAACATGCATATCACCAACGACGACCGCCTGCAGAGAATGTGAAGAGCGCGTAGTTGGGTACCACCATTTGAAGAAGCGCGGGAGGTTCAGCAGCTGGTCCATCAAATGTCTACCTGGACGTGATGCAGAACCCATCGTTAAGTAGCAGTTTTACTAAGGCGCATAAAAATGCGCACACGACACGACCCATCTTGAGGCAAAATAGTTCCGCCCTTGATATATATACGAAGGCTATAACAGCCTCGACAAGTCTGCCGGTGGCCCACACACATTAGTTCATAACAGTCATAGGATAATTTTATGGACCAACTTGTTGGGTAACTCATTTTCACTACAAATACCTTGACACATTAAAAGGACTGTTTGCCAGAGAACGACATCACGTCCCATGTTGTCCCACAGCAATGACGCGAATGTCGTATGTTGCCTCTGCTGCAAACATGCCGCGACTGTCTTCTTTTGTCTTGGCTCTGAACTATGACGTGACTGTCTTCTGTTGCTACTGCTCAGACCTATGACGTGACGTTCTTCTGCTGCCTCTGCTTCGAACAATGGCGTGACTGCTTTCAGCTGCCTCTGCTCTGATCAATGACGTGATTGTCTTCTGTTGCTTGGGCTTTGAACAATGACGTGACTGTCTTCTGTTGCTACTGCTCAGACCTATGACGTGACGTTCTTCTGCTGCCTCTGCTTCGAACAATGGCGTGACTGCTTTCAGCTGCCTCTGCTCTGAGCAATGACGTGATTGTCTTCTGTTGCTTGGGCTTTGAACAATGACGTGACTGTCTTCTGTTGCTTTTGCCTAAACAATGACGCGATTGTCTTCTGTTGCTTCGGCTTTGACCAATGACGTGACGGTCTTTTGTTGCTTCTGCTCTGATCAATGACGTGACTGTCTTCTATTGCTTCTGCTCTGAACAACGACTTTACTGTCTTCGGTTGCTTCGGCTTTAAACAATGACGTGACTGTCTTCTATTGATTTTGCTTTGAACCATGACGTGACTTATCTAATTGGTAAGACGCATTTTAGGCTGGGACAAAAACACAAAAGATATATGTTGTAACTCTGAGGCATGATGCCTCACTGGAGTTGCAGCTACTCTCGAGTGTGATGCACCTTCAAACCTTGTTAGCTAGGAGGATTATAAACTTCGATGCGCCTTTATTTGCTTGCATTCTGAATGGGCCTACCCTTAGCGTAATTAGAAAATAGCTACTTGTTGTGCTTCCCTATTCTCAGCGGGGAGAGAAACCTTGTTGACCCTGTGTTCCGTTGATCTTGTGCCCTGGACTTTGCAGCATATTTACTGTCGTTCTTTTTCCTCTAGACGGCTTTCAATGTGCCATACAAATCTAGATCTATAATTTACTTTTTATATACACGCACACCGACCAAAGCATTCATTATTCCAACGAATTTAAGTGAATAGTTATACCCATGCTAGATCGCTCAAGTGTGATGGACAGCGTCAGATGCCCTGTAGTTCTGGCACATGTGCTACGCGCAGGACATTTGCGCACAACTGTACCTTTTGGTACTTTGACAAGCAGTCGCATGAACACAAAATAAGACATGGTTCTTTTCTGTTCAATGTATTGATATATTGAGACTATGAAAAAAATGTGTCATCACATCAGAGGTTTGGATAGCTTTGTTAGGCAATTCCTCCCTTCTTTTGATAGCGGGTTATTTTTGTTGACGTTCTTCCTTTTGCAGGCGAGCATTCTATGCGAAGTTAAGGTTTCTATATGTAACGTTTTAAGTTGAAGAGCGCTCGGGGCATATTGGGGGAATTCACTTGTTGTTGTCACACGCAATTATCGTCAGTCATTAGACCGCATGTTATGTTATGATATTGTGTCATTTAATTATGAAGACAGGAGATGGACTTTTCTATTGCACCTCTACAGCGTGACGTATAAACGGCAGCAGAAACGACCGGCCGTTTGTGAAACCCGGCAACGTGATTATGACATGAAATTTATCAAGATGGATAATGCTTAGAAGGATGGTGTGAACTTGGGATTACTTAAACCGTCGAAGCAATACACTTTATAGACCCTACGTGTCACGATAGGGCTATGCATTGATTCTCTTGTCGGAAAATATATTTTATTTATTCACTCTTAAGCTCCGAAGGATTAAGTCTAATCAGTTATAATCTAGAGCAGAGCAGCATCAAGCATAACAGCAAAACATGTGTGTAGTCTTCGCAAACTGCTGCTGATGTTCTTTTGGGAATTTATAATTCATCGAACAAAACTGTGAAAAAAGTCAACAATGCTGCATTTACCAAATGAATGCGTAGCTGAGTGTCATTTCCGTTGCTGCTTTATTTTGCGCTTCTTCTGCGAGACGAAACCTTTTAAGAGGTGTAGGAACATTAGAATTACAACTGATCGAACTTACCTATTGAACAATATACATGCCAAACCGAACAGCTTACCATTTGTATATTTCATAATATCTTCTAATGAGAATCATTTGTTGTATCGACGGTAGCAGTAAGTGTATTCTGCATAGACCATCTATAAAAACATTTTGGCAATATGGACAACAGGGGTAATGCTTACGCATATTCTCTCCGGTTTTGTGAATTCAAGTCGTCTCTACCAGCATTAACGATGACATATTAATGTCGATGACCTTCTCCTATAATCAGACACATCCTCTAGGGAGGTCTTATATTATCATGGAGGCTAAGTTTGAGTAGTTGTGTTCTGCTCTGTAAATGTCTGGCATGAATGCTGATAATATTCTGGCAGCGTTCTGATCCTTTAAGACGTATATAAGTGCGATATGACTACCATGTAATCTTTCCCAGTGATGTCATGCATGATTAAACATACACACCAGTCGCATAGTCATTTGTCTTCGGTTTCGAACCCGCACCAAACATAATGTGTGCAATCTACGTTTTGGATTATATAAGTACGGATAGTACAATAAAGTACTTAAAAGCAAAGTCTTCTGACAAGCCGGACTTGCATATCTAATAGCTATGTACATTAAGTGACATATGACGTGTCTTAAATGTACTTAACTGTTATCATGAAATATTACGACGTATGATTGAATGTACGTTAATCAGATGTCCTACACAAACGTCGATATATGCCCCATAGTTCATAACAAGGAATCCATGATAATGTGTCGCACCTGATCATATGGTATATAAGGTATTAAAGGCGCCTATTTTACGAATGTTTAACTCTTTGTATAGCTTGCGACTAAGTACCATCTCTGTAGAGTTAGCGCTTTATTTCGAAATATGCTAGAATATTGAAACAATGACATAACAGCCTACACCTGTCATTACAGCATTCACCTGTCAACAGCATGCATGTATTTAATGCTGTTATCACATATCTACAAGTATGCAACAATAACTGGAGTAAAACATATGATCGCAATATATTTACACGTTCAGGCCATATTGCGACTGATTCAATTTGAGAAGTCAGGTTGTAAATCACTCCCGATTAATTCTACGTCTATCTGTTGCCTATTGAATTATGGCTGAATACGGCAAGTAGTACAGCACATTATCACGAGTACGAGCATCATGTAGACAGGATTCACAAGAACCGGTCGCTAGATTAGCATCCAAGAACCCGCCAAGAATGTCTTTTCACAAGAAGTTCTCCGTTAACTGTGCCTCTTCCGTAGGTAGAAATCCTATTCCCGGTGTAAGCATCATCGTTGAGAAGCTCAATTGAGGAATTCAATATTTCATAATGTTCAATGTTTTACCAGTTGACTGACTTGTCTAGGTCTTTAACCGCACAGTGATGTGCTGTTGACAACACATGTTAAATAACATATAATGTGCACCAAGATAGGACCCATATGAATCAACCAACTTTTGTTTAGCTATAACGCATGATGTTTCTTTTGTTTTGCTATATACTCACTCAATCACTGACTCACTGACTCACTGACTCACTCACTGACTCACTCACTCACTCACTCACTCACTCACTCAGTATGTTGCTTAGAGGCAGATATATATTCAGATCATGATCTCTGTTAATCGTCTCCGGAGTGTAAAAGGGTTACTACTAGTATTGATCTCGCAGCTCTAACTTTCCGGAGATGGCAACTCCCTTTCACGGTTATTGTCACCGCCCGTTCAAGGGAACTGCCGACTTCATGGTATCTTGAATTGCGTTGTGGGTTGCCAATGCGTGCCTTTCCATTTCTTAAGTCTAAATTTCCCGATTACACATAGTCAACTGGGCTCATGACCTAAATAATCAATGTCTCCACCAGCTTCACTTATGCCCAGGACTTGCTTTCACGTTTCTGTAGTGTTCCTAAAAATTTCGTCTCGTACTAGAAGGCTGAGCAATGCGACAAATAGCCTTGGACTTGCATACCTGTCCATTTGCATGTCGCGATTGCTTCACAATCTTCATATGCATTTCTTCTTGATCCATCTTTTCGTACGAGAACCTAAAACAGGCGTTCGGCAAACGAGCACCGGATGTTTACGCCGAGATAAGGTAATTTTGAACCGGGAAAGGAAGCATTATTCCCTCTTTTGATTTTGGTAATTATTAACGAGAAGGCAGCGACATCAATAATGCATTGAGAATGTAGAAGAGAGATGGCTTCACAACAAACAGAGTCATGTCCTAAATAATGGAAGTTGCCCGTAATTAGTGCTCATATTGCTTGTCTGGCGCGCTCATAAAAGTCATACAGGAAACGCTCATCGTTGCTGCAGGTTCAACAGTAATATTTCGCATGAAACCTTTATATTTTTACAACAGTTATCTTTACCACATAGCCAACATTGGCTCTCAATAGTTATATTTCTCACTAAACCAGCGTTTGTTTTACATTAAGGTAATACATAACTGCCGCTGTCTTTCTGTTTTTGAATAAATTGCACACCATGTTAATTTCTGTGCAGTACAATTCATTGAATATTTAGCTGATAGGTTCATTCCGCAGAGTCAATTCGCATGCCTGAGTAATTATTTGACTTGAATTGTTTTAGTAGTTTATTATTCATCACGGAAAATTATAAGGGAGGTCAAGAAATATGATTTCAAGCAGAACTTAATCGTATTATAACCATGCAGTTATTGATCATAAGGTTTTTACTGTTATTATCTGTGATTGTACCTCAGAAATCAATAAGACTTCTTGAATCCTTTAAATGGAGTATTATACCCGGTTCCCATTGAGTTAGGGCAACGCTGTAAAGTTGAAAATAACTGATGTGTATGAGGTCGCTCTGTGGAAGAGTTATATCCAACAACACCGTGCAAACAATAAACATTGAAAGTCTTACTTTAACTAACAGTTTCACGTAATATCATATTTCAAACATGTGCCTGACTACAATACAACCACTACAGGCAGCCACGTTATCCTATAAACGAATGAGCGCCCATAGGCGAATAATTTTATATTAACAATACCTATGATTCTACAAACTGCACAGAAAGCAGCATCTTGCTAAAACTTCCATTCTAAAATGGCCATCCTTGCCCCTAGCCCGAGAAGAAAAAGTGAGACTAAACAAATGTGAAAACGAAAACCAAGTTACAGAAACGAATCGCAGACATCATTCTATGGGTCATAACCATAGCAACAGGGTGCCTAAACCCGTGAAAGCTGTGGACAAAATGTACTATCGATGTGATTAATCCCAAAAGATCCTTTGAAGAACCAGGCTATTCGAACACAAGCGCACCAACTAAGTCCTGAGACAATGCGTCCTCTGCCGGAGTTAATTCGTCCCACAAACAAAATATAGTAACGCGACTTGACCATACCTTCATCCAATTACAGCCGTTGATGTAAGAGAAAGACCTCCCTCAGACGGAGTCCGCGGAGCTCTTACAGGCACGGTATATACCATGGTATCTCTTGCACTGTAGTTGAATTTGATTGTTTGAGCAGATGGCCCGTACAGCGAGCGGCATGTAGACAAAACACAAACCATATACATCCCTTCCATACCTGAAGTGTAGCGCGCCTGAAGTCGCCCGTACGCTTTTCTTAACCACACTACAAATGAATAATGCGCTCCAAAGTCGAGTCCAAGTTGATTCTCAATTCATATGTTGTCGACCCTTTGCCAGTGAATCTAAACCGGGAAATGCCCCCTGACAGGTTGAGCCTTTCCAATTCAATACATCGGTGGTTTAGTACTTTATAACCGGCCCGACCTTTTTCAGGATGATCCGTTTTGATGGACGTTCTGCCATGTTACACAGCTTGGATATCGCACATTACTTCTCTGGTCAGCTCATATTCATTCCTCATTGCTGCTAATGCTAATTACTTGGCTATTTATAGCTGCGTTCCTGAAAATGCATGTATATATGTTTGTGTCTTGTTTAGGGCAATACATTTGTAACCTTGGTATACAACGTATGACGCCTTCATTATTCGCACATGTTCATTTTCAGAATACATTGTAATATGTTAAGCAACAGAATGATTCATTATTTTGTCGGATTAAGACCAACGGAATAGCTAAGTAACACCATCAATACATGACCCCTAAGTTCTATACCTTGGAGATTTGCATCATCAATCATGCATTGTAATTTGCCGTACATAATAGGAGTGTCACCTGAATTTACGATCTATGCGCTAAAATCTCCAGGCCTTTACCATGCAGTGAATGTCCTCCTAAATGAAAAGAAGCTTCGGTTCAGAAAAAAAGGTTTACAGCCTTAAACCTGGATGAACCATTTGCTCTCAACACCGGCACTTCAAGTTGCCTTTATGCATTATGCATGAACATAAGAATCGTGGCAAAGACATGCAGGGCACCTTTACACAGGTTTCACCTCTAAGAACGGACAACCTGACTCACGGTTAGTTGTCATGGTTATGTTTCTATCCGCTTGTAATGCCCCGTAGCTTCACTCAAATGACTGCAGTTAAAGATCTTTCGGTTATTCAAACAGTCGTGTTTCTTGAGGTAGGATTCTACCCGTAGGGATCACTAAACCATTGTCAAGAGTCAAAAATATAACACGGCGCTTTAGTAATACACTTATAAAAAATTTACGACCTGTGTTATGTGCTTGAAACTGCTCTGTTTGACGACCATTAGCTGTTCAGGAAATCAATTAATGTTTGCGCATTACTGCAGCAATACGTGGCTCCATCTTGACAGAGAGAGCCCAGAAATACCTTGCCATGGCGGTTCTGTAATCCCCAGCTTGTCACCAGCCTTCTCGTCCCGCCTTGTTACTCTCGCTGAGCTTCACCAGCTGCTCGTGTCGGCTGCCGTTTATCTGTCGTGCTGGGTCCTGCCGAGATGATACATCCATCACCTGCTGCTTATTATAAATAGACATACGCGTATAGTATTCGACCAGGTCAGCTACTGAACCGTTAATTATATTCAGTCTAAAGACAGACAATAACCATATATTGAAGTGATAATCCTCATTTGCCCCAAGCTCCTTCGCCAACGCAGGATGCAAATATATAAGATGTAAATATATAAAGCAGCCATTATTTAGCCTCGAATTATAATCTATGCACGTACGGACGATAACAAAGTCAGCCTGATGCGTAGCATCTAGGGTGCCACAGCTGCTCGTGTATAACCTAGGGAGTTGGGTGGCAATTCTGGAACCAAGGTCATGTCCTAGTACATTAAGCTCATCAAAGACATCAAAACCGCAGACTTCTGTTTCAAACTGCCGACAATGTGAATTGTATATATATATATATATATATATATATATATATATATATATATATATATATATATATATATATATATATATATATATATATATATATATATATATATATATATATATATATATATATATATATCTATATATATATATATATATATATATATATATATATATATATATATATATATATGCCTATATATATATAAATAAATATATATATACATATATAATTATATATATTTATCTGTATAAAAGCATATATATATATGTAAATATACAGATATATTAATACATTCACGTGTATATATATATATATATATATATTTATATACACACACGCATAAATATATGTACATATATATTACATATATATATATATATATATATGTAAATATATAAAAAAATAAATGTAAGTACGCATATATATTCATAGACATAAATATATATATATATTGTTTATCATATAACACTAATGATATTGCCGTAGACTTGCAAAATCATAATGGTATGCAATATTATGCAATAACCTCTAATGCAATTACATTTTCGTTGCTTTTCATGAAATTTATTGAAATGTGAAATTATTTCAACATGAAGATTTGCGCAACTTGCTCTCGATCAAAAGGTCACAGACCGTGACCGTTTGTGTTAATTTCGTTAAAAGCAAAAACCGATTCATAACAGAAAGTTCAGAGAGATGCTACAATCATGCACACCAATGCATCAGGCAAAATGGTATTCCATTACAAACCACCATCGATCCAAACATAAGTGGAAACTTTTTCGATTGCTAGTGTGTCGTTTGAAACGAGTGGCACCCCTGGAGTAACAATTAAGAAACATGAAAATGATACTCCTTGTTGCCGTGTATTTCTGCCGCTACACGACATATATTTCGCACACTGCAGCTATATATGGATAGCGATGTTGGCTGTAACAGCAGACCCTCGACCATGTCTTTGTTGAATAGTATATGATAGTTAATATCAATACATCACACAGTTAACAAACAAACTTTAGGATCCCCACTGGTAATGGTAATGACGTTATTACCAATTGCCACACGGTTGCTATACAACAATAAAGTCTTAGTGCGGGTGATACTTATCAATAATCCTTATAGTATTTCATGATTAACTGTTTTATTCAACAGCACTGTAAAAGCTGGTGATTGTGAACAATTTGCATCTGAATAATCTGACAGGGCGGATCGTAGCAGTGACCATTAGAATGGCTTTTGTACCCTAGTTGATAAATATACTATTTATAAACTTTTCAGGCTACTATGCAGGTAGATCTCAGACATTGAGAAAACGAATCCATTTCGTAACACCATAAATCCACGCGTGCTGCAAGCAGCGTTCATTTGCTCATTAGTTTGGGTGCATGGTGACTGCTTTGTAATGGAAAAAATGTATTGCACTGCATCTCAGAACTAACAGGGATTAACTGTATTCGTAGCTGCTGATAACATTCGCTGCGTTTTGGTTGATAAATGCAAATATTGCTCATCAGCAAAGGCAGTAATATAATGTTGATGTTTGCTCCTAGAATGATCAGGTTAAAATCATCACTCTGTTTTGTAGTACCTGTTGAATGAGACTCTTATGTGTTTATAACTTGCAAGATATATGAAGTATAGAACAGTAGTGTGTCGTTTGAGGAGCTTCATTAAGCACATAAATCACTACTACGATGCTCTATTAAATGAATCTCAAACCACGTCAATTATAACAATGCTCTGCGCATGGCTAATGGCCGTCAAGTCCATCTGCCAACTATCATCTATAGATTGCTCTAGCGCCTTAGGGATTGTTTATCAAATACATCGCCAGTACATCTTGTGTCATTAATATATTTGTGTCTTTGACCTTCAGGATTTTGATTAGTGAGTGTGCTCGTTTTGATCAAGGCCAAGCAGTTTTCAGTGTCAGAAGACCATCATGTTCGGCCTTACCCCGAGACGATTTTATTACGGGATACATTATACACAAGATGCAAAAAGGTTAACGAATGCATATTTGTTCGTCTGTTTGTTTGTTCTCGATGCAAATCAATATAAAGCGCTGTGGAAATGGCTAAAAAGGTTCAGTTCGGGTAACTTGTTATGCGGAATTTTGTGTGGACAATAGATATAATCGCAAAAAAGGACAAAGTGGGGTAAATACATTTCCGAGAGGATGGAAACATGTGAAGGCGCCGCATAGTGGCAGCTGAATAACAGCGCACAGCATTTTGTCGTAAAAATGGAACGATATGATATTTTAGCAGCACTGCACTGACTAGCCATGCAAGGAGAAATTACAAACACACACACGCACAGACATACACACACACACACACACACACACACACACACACACACACACACACACACACACACACACACACACACACACACACACACACACACACACACACACACACACACACACACACACACTCAGGCATAGATTGAATTAAGGGGCGTAGATGGCTATGCCGTGGCTGCTAGTGTCGCGAGAATATTTTGCTGGCTGCTACCGACACATTACGCTGTTGATGCCTAGCTGACATATTTAATCAGCTCAAGACCCGCAAGATGACTGGTTATCAACTAAGTCATTTCATCACATTTATCAATGTCAACAGATACTTTTAAGAATGCTTATATTCCAAGTAAAACCCTGTTCCATACCCTAACAGAAAAAAAAATAACAAAAATGAATATGAACACAAATTATCGTATGGGATGAAGTTCCGATACAAATATATACAGTGGGACGTGTTTACTGTACATTGTGTAATTAACATTCCCCACTGCACAAGTCATTCAACTAATTGTCCCATTCACTCTCAGATAATTATCACACATTATTATTAGTCTGCGATGATAAGGGTAATGTTCATACAGCAGCAAGCAGAGTGGATTGCACCCCGCCAAAAGAAGGCACTCCCTCTCAGCCTCTAATACATGCAAATATATTACCTCAAAACTTATCCGAGGGTTCTGTCATTAGATGAGTAGAAATAGCCTTTTAAATTCAGTAAACCTTTTCTGTGGTGTTTATGTACATAGGTGGCTTTAATTAAATTTGGTTTTATTTTGGGTTTTCTGGTGCCAAGAAGATTAAGCGGTTGCTTAGTGAATAGTCCTGTTAAAATGAATGGGCTTATACAAAGGCATTAATCATTCAGTTACTTTGTTCTGATGAAAAAATGATTGGCGCACGCAAGCGAAGTGTTTATAACTTGGGGAAAATAACCTCCATTTTAATGAATATTCTTATATCAGAGCAATTGATTATGTTAGATAAAATTTTGTGAATAGATTAAATAAAGCATGTAATTGTAAGTACAATACAACTTCCGATTCGGCTATTAGTTGCTTGATAAATTTTATTCTATGATTGCTGTTATCATCCGTGCACTTACTAAAGACAGTTGTAACGTTTACTCTGTTTAGATTTTTACATAATACCAACTATCTGTGGCCACCAATGAATGCTGGTAGACTTGTTTTCTTATAACATAATATATGATTTAAATTTCTTACCTTTGCGACACAAAGGCGAATTGCAAGGGTATCCGGATATGGATATATGCCAAATAAAGAAAAAACACTTTCAACATTTTTCTGTAATTGAACGCCTAATAACGGTTTCACACAAAACAATAGTAATGTTGGACATATAACAATATCCCGACAGAACAGGCAGTGGTTTAGATGATCACACCATACTGATGCATGTTAAGAATACCAACGCCGTTATTTACTAAATTCAATGTTCGTTTTCAATACTCAAGCTTTATTCACACATATGTCCAATATCTACAGATTATATCTCGATGCGAAGTATCCACTGTCCTAAATAACAGTATAATATCAATTAACCTGCAAACCTGAATCGATTTAACCTCCGATGGTCATATAATGATATGCCAGATATGTCTGAGTATTCGATCATATATCGCGTCATATATGTTACATAAAAGAGCATGTATGATATTTAAGACTTCTGAAATCGTGAAAGATTTTTATCGTCGCGCGATACAATTGGTTTCGTGCGTAGAGGCTTTACCGAGGACAAGCGTTGGCTTAATTGGGAGAACGATAAAGCAATTTAAAAAGTGTACTACACAATCCCATATTCCTACTCATGGATATCTATTCGTATCGGTATCGATTTGCCTAATCTCAAATGAGAATCCTGTGCCCATTATCGTGAGCTGTCAGACATCAAAGCTGATTAATAGGGCAGTATGATGTACATCGTGCTGACCATTATACTACGGGCGCTTATTAGCATTATGGACGTAAAATAATGGTAGAGGGTGACATCGTAGCCACTCGGTTTTCCTGTTGCATGATTTGCGATCTTGACATCCTGTTTATGGTGCAAATATATGATTACCATCTGATTCATCCTCAATATGTCCTAATGATTATGAATGTGAATCTGTGCTATGTCAGCGTAATACGAATTGAACGAAACTTGCTTTTTGATTGATTTATTTAATTGTCAACAACAACAACAACAACATATCATACATTATAAATAATAATTCGAGTAAGATATACAAAGTTTGTTGAGACAATGAGGACGAGACATCATGAGATGTATAAGTCCTCATAATATGTTCAAAAGAATAAATTGCTTTTAAGAGAAAAACCGAGTGGCTACGATGTCACCCTCTACCATTATTTTACGTCCATAATGCTAATAAGCGCCCGTAGTATAATGGTCAACACGATGTACATCATACTGCTTCGATGAGCATCAACATCTTGTAGATATATGTTGATCAATCAATCATAACGCCTACAAAATTTATTTGTGTCATACGTTTTCACATATTTATGCTTAACTAACGTTAAGCACCCGCACATCTTCCTAAGCAAAGCTCAGCATCATAACGTAATCATGTGTATTTTGGTTAAGATATTTGATTAAACATCGGACCTAATGCTTTAAGATAATGGCCATATCTTGTCGACCTATATCGCTTATTATTGGACGTCTTAAGGCTGACCAGTTCGCTCGGCATTTTCAACTGCGCAACCAAATGATCCATAAATGCATGTGAAGTATCACTCTCAACACCATATATTACTCTCGACATTTCCAAATACGTTTTTATGGGCAGATTGAACTCTCCGCCTCTTGGGATATAAAGCCTTGCACCCCGTCTCACATTGATCTATATAGCCAGAAACTCTCTTGCGAGAACCATTCTTTGATATAACATGAGTGTTCCATCAGTCATAGCGGGTATGCTGTACGTCTTTATGGTATTAATCATGGTAATAAAATAAAATACATCTTACTTTGTAATCGGTAACGAAATGCTCTCTACTAAGCGTTCGTACTCCTCTGAGAACCACTAGTGTTGGTGCCGTCGGGTGGATTAAAGCTTGAAAATGTGCTATTACAGTGACAGATGTCATATTCGGTGAGTGAAGACATTCATATTAAGCACGCAACCAATCAGCTTGGTCCACTAATCTAGTTGCCCGCCAGCACGCATGAGCATTAATACGCACGTACATAGATATGTACGCCTAATATGTCCTTATGATATATGTCTTTCTAAAGGCAGTCATGAACACAAACTCGTGCAAGCCCATGAACCGTTTTAATGTTTATATTGTACTTTTTATATTGTACAATTATCATCAGCCAGTGACTAAACAACGCATGGAATGATAATTTTTTAGAAATTCATTTCCGTGTTACTTGGCCTCAATTATGTGTTCCAGGAGAGACACGGCGATAATAAAACATTGTGTACGTTACACCTATCTTCATGCAAACAGTGTCTTGTTAGTGGTGCGCTTACCTGAAGATTAAAACGGGCGCTTACTGATACCGTCATATCCGTTATCAGTTCATTGTTTATCATCCAACAACCTTCTGGCGTGATGGTAATATATGTGAAACTTAACCTGTACAGAATGTTGCGTTGAAAACAAACAGCCAGTTTACTTACGACACATGGCCGATTCCCTATTGGTAATGCAACAAGAATATGACGAATAGCACAAGCAATACGCTGATGTATCAATATCATATTGCGTTGCAATCGAAGCTTTTTTTTCAGCTCCGCATAATGTTTTTTTGAATAAATTCTGAAATGCTGTAAAAAAACATTTAATAGCTGGTGTTCAGTCTGCAATGTGATTGTAAGATCATCCAGCCGCAAACCACGCGACCAATTAGGCTGGATACAAAAGAGAATGATATATACTCGCCTATTCCGTAGCATCTGATTATCAGTGTCATTTTTCGATTTGCCTAATGCACTGTTGCGTGATAATGTTAATGAGTGATTTTTGCTGCTGTTTGATCATAACATTGTAGGTTAGAGAGCAATAAAGCTTACTCCCACTTGCTTGTCATGCCTAAATTGTACCAACAAGGCGCCGCCGGACCCAATTTGGAACTTTCCATGCACTGCCACTGACATAAAAAACAATGGGAAATGCAATACTGCATTATCATAGTATTTCATTACGTGTAATTCAAATGCCGAGTGTCATAGCCGTGTAAGCTTTCTGAGCGCTCCTATTGATTGCAATGCTTAACTAAAAAGTTTAAAGACTTGTCAATCGATAATCGCCTTAATCAATTTCCCGACACATAACAACCGAAGCTGGCGGTACAAGATGTAAGGCGATTTGAATGTCATCAATAATCAGGCGCCGAAGTCAAGTGAACATTGTTGTGCAGCAACTGTAAATACAAAAAGAGTTGTGTGCATGATCAGTCAAGCTCTTATAGTCGCTCTAAAGGACCAGTTGCCTAAATATGTTGGGTACTTGCTAGGTATCATCTTAAATATGCAATTCATTTGCGGTCATTCCATAATCTACGTGGCATAAACACATTAGCAGCACTGACGTGTTTCACGACAGGTCGCTTTAGTAGGGATCACAAACGCCTGCGTAAAATGCTTAGTAGATTGGCAGCTTTGTGTTCCTGTTAACCCGAAGGCTTACAGAGAACCACACAAAATCATTTTTACCCTCGAGGTGTTATCCCATTTAACGTAACTTAAAACATTAGCATACTTAATCAACATCATTATCAAAGTCAAAAATCAATTATATGTGTTAAACAAAGACGAGAGTTTCAAATTATAACTTTGTTTAACTGCCGGGTTGACAAATAATATTGCAAATGATTGTTTACCGGACGCGGTCCTTTCCAAAGACTACCATTAGAACACTCTTCTATGTACGCTATAAGGTAATTCAATGAAGTCGTGAGCACAATTACGTTTGCTCGGATAATTGAGAAAGACGTTGATTGTGGTGCCAACTATGTGGTTTTTCTGTGTGAATGTGGTTTCATAACATGAGTAGTTGGTTTTGACATCAGTTGATTGAATTTGGGCGAAATAGCGCCCGTATTGCCCCAACGCACGGCTGTTGGCAGCACGCAGGCACCATCAACTGTCACATTCTGTTCATCACTTATTTCATGGAGCAGCCTCGGATAGTTTGAAAAGCATTAACTATTATAGCAGTAGTATTTTACCGTGTCATGCCTGATGTTCGTGTGTCGTGCGTACATTTCGACCTTGTTGCGTGTTTATTAGCCGCTATAATTTGATATACGATTATTTCGATTATCTGAGCGGTCAGAGCCGCAGTCTATTTTGTGAACCCTGTCAATGTACTAAACTTAATGGTGTCCAGACGTCGATGCACATATATATGATATAACCTTTCGATTGTACCTTCGTAACTAGATTGTGGTCTCATCCAGACTTTGCCTTGTAACCTTTTGGCTGAATATACCATACATGGCGCTGGTTTGATCTCGGAGGACGAGCGTGTCAATTGGAGTGGAGTACCTAAATTGGCTTGTGTCAACAAAGCAGGAAACCAAGTCAATGAGAGAAGCAATTTGTCGCTGTGGTATCTTATCCAATTATTTGTGGAGTAGTAGATCAAATAAGCGTTCAATCGTACAAATTCAGTATAATACGTTGGATTGTCAAAATTGAAGAAACGCTTCCGAGTAGTTTGATATAAGACGTGTTTCGAGGGCAATGAATGACTGAAGTTTTTAAATATCGATATGTATCAGCATTGGCTTGATGGCACTCTGTTCAATCAAATATTCCAAATCGCAATTACTCCTTATATAAATTATCATCCCCATTAGAATATGGATGCCCTTCTAAAGTTGCATTTAGCGATTGTCAGGGGGGGGGGAATGTATGTGTGTGTTCGATACAAAAAGCGCAGCAGAGAAATCATCCTAGGTTAATTACATATCCATTGAGCAAAGCACAAATATGACGATTATCAACGAGTGTACAATGTTGGTTTTTAGTAAGTAAGCATAAAATTAATAAAAATAGTCATCCTTCAAGTATATTTGTCAAGTGTTATTCGCTCCCTCAGAATAGACTGCTTCATAAGAAAGCAGACTGGCATGCTGTACTAGTGCGATAGAGTTGAAGTGTTTTGTTGAGCGGCGCACTAACTGACCATGCCGTTAACAATCGCTTAACACATGTTCGAAAATCAGTTATTGTTTTGGATATAGGAATCAGATGTACGACAACATCTTACCATTAGCTGTTTGAATGGTGCTTGCTCTATGTTAATGTGAGCGAGTGACTGTTGGTCGTTGGGAACATTTGCTGTTTTCTTTGACGTGTAATGTGATAGCTAGAAATGCGATGCTACTCATAAGTAATCACGTAGCTACAATTTGCCAGGATGTGAGGGTTGCAGATAATAGAAACCTGGCTGACCTAGTTATTACCATTTGCTATAGTGCAGATCGTCAGTAATTCACAAAATAAAGAGTCATTGATATTTTTTGAGCTGATTCTAGACTATTCTCAATCTTTCAACATTTATCGGGCTTATCAATCCATGAATAGCGGGTGTCCAGTGTTTGTGACCTGTGTTGGCAAACACATTGCTGCTGCTGAATAATCACTTCTGAAAGTAATGCTTACGTGTGCGAGGAGAAACGAAGCGCATTGCTAACAAGATAGTTTAAGAAAACATCCCTTCGCCGGGTTTCGGAAACAATTTTTTCATCATCGCCGAATGCCTGAACCATTTATAATATTCGGCTAGTAAGACATTTAAACAATAATCATGAACAAAAAAGTAAAACTTGGTTCTTTCTTGTGTTTCAATGCCTTGAACTGGTACGACCTTTAAAACATTGTTGGAACA
Organism: Urechis unicinctus; assembly: GCA_034190875.2. Classification (NCBI taxonomy): domain Eukaryota; kingdom Metazoa; phylum Annelida; class Polychaeta; order Xenopneusta; family Urechidae; genus Urechis; species Urechis unicinctus. Next base: position 46,767,882 of record CM067354.1, on the reverse strand, counting down.
TGCTTTAATATATCAGCTACGCATATTCAGTTAATTGTATTTTGCTTAGGAATATCATCCGTCATTTGCTATGTATCACAATGTTATTTTTATGGGGTGCAGTATCGCCATATGCTTGGATACAGTATATTGATGCAATAGTAGCTTGGCCTGTGCAGCTTTCACTGATCACCACCTTCTTTCTCAACATCTAGACATAAGCGTAACGGTAATAATCGGCGAGGAATCACTCTCACTACGCACGGCTAAACATATACCATGTAATTGTTGTTGTCGTAAAATGGTGTCATCATTTATCCATAGGCCGCTTTTTCTTACCCCTGCCATTTGATCACGTTTCCCATTCCATTCAATACCTTGCAGTAAGCGTAGTTGTCCGCCAAACGTTGTTTATAAATCGTATCATAGGATGTATTGCAAAATTGGTACTGGAAGCAAACAGCATATGTATCAACTGTCAAGAATGCCCGTTTCGGAATATCTTTAACATCGCAGAATGCATATGCAAACTCTATCATAAGCAATGTAACTAGTCACTTATAGCCAACTATAACATATTGTATGTGCAAGTATGGCATTACACACAAACGAAGCCATACCATACCTTGGCTATGTACCTCACAGGCTACAAGGGTCATTAATCCTATATGCAGGCATTCATCCAATGCTAGATAATATAAGTAACCCCAAACATCAGTATTTGAGTGATTTCTCGTTTATATTTGCATAAGATATATACATACGTCTTCAACGTACCGATTAGAAATTACTGTTGTAAGAAAACCTTGCTAACAAGTAAGCACCACATCTAAGACTGAACAAATGCAACAATGTCTCATTAAATAATTTGGCATCTGTTGATATTTGACAATGCAGTTTAATCATAGTAAATGGTGATATATATTTAGCAGAGTAGCACAATGTAAATACATAATAAGCTAAACCGCGGTAGAGTCACTTGCTTAGGTCAAGAGTATACTAACATTTGCTACAGGCCCTTTCGATAATGTATTGATTCAAGCGTGACAAGCACACCTTATGCGTGACGGGAGATATATCCAAAAGGCTCGAGGAAGAGTTGCATATCGAATAAAACTGTATGGCGTATTTATGCCATCAACCGTGATGAATTTCTTTACAACTCTAAGCGCACCATCGCCGTGGTAATCTCATTTTGGTGCGCCAAGTTATAGATTAATCTATTAATGACTTCGTCGTCATACTATAGAGCACTGTTAGACCAATTATGCAGTAGCTGTTGCATAGTGTACAAGAAAAGGAACTTACAATATCCCAAAAAACCCATCTAATCGCATTGTTAAAGGCCATATTTCGATACATAGTGTTTTTTTTTTATGGTAGCTACAGACAGGATGCTGACAGGCCAAAAGGTATTTCCGCTCGGTCAGTCCATACACAACGGTTATGAACGCGCGCGCCTGTATGTATTGTTTTGTCTATAAGCTGCTTATTGATAGCTTTACCAATCTAGATTTTTTGTTTTGCTGAACATACTCTTCACTCAGTTTTTGTGTCAAATAAGGTAGACTTGGATATGCATGCAGAACTGACGTGTAGGCTTATAGCAAATGCATATATCAAAATATAGCTCTATTGATAAAAACTGCTTGGTAACAAATCTTTGCTACATAGATTGCCAGATACCTCATGGTATGTTTCTCTTACTACCTAGGGTAATATGATGGAGAGAACTCAACGATGAGTCTGATATAGTCCGGACATAGGTTTTAGTTATTCCATTGCCGGAGATGGCCGTATCTTCCATGCCGATTTAAGGGAGTGCGCAAAATAGATGTGCTTTACTAGTTCTGAGAGAACCCACAAACGGCAAATTAAAATGCCGATGTTCTTCTTTGTCTGTGTTCAGCATACATATTCCAGCCTAAGTCAATACAGCAATATATTGAGCACGTTGCATGCATCATTTATATGGAGCAAATACGTCTCTCGAAAAAAACTAATGCACGCCAATCCTCTAGAAGATCATCAAAGCGTCAGCTAAATTTCGAGAACGATAAAGCATATTAAAAGTGTACTACATAATCCCATATTCCTACTCATGGATGTCTATTCGTATCGGTATCTATTTGCCTAATCTCAAATGAGAATCCTGTGCCCATTATCGTGAGCTGTCAGACATCAAAGCTGATTAATAGCGTACAGTAGCCTTGTGATCTGTTCAATTTCTTGTGCCCGTTGATGCTGCCTCTATCGCATGGTACATGACCGCCAGCCTTCTTATTATACAACTTTTACATGGATGTTAGTGCGCTGGCAGGCTAAACTGCTTTGATGCAGTTGATAGTTCACGTGCTGAATTTAAAAAAAAAAATCACTCTCCCAACTGATATTATACTAGACGTGACAACCTATAATCAGTGCAAGACAACCTAGTTCTGTTGGCTCGTGCATCGTATCCGGCAATGTTGTTAACGCGTTTACTCACTCATGCTCCAGCAACCGCAATGACATCGCAGAGATGACGCACAGACACAGATATCTGATCATTTCTGACTCATATACCAGAAAGAGATGCAATACAATTAACCTTACATGTATCAAAAAACGACCAATGTCCAATTTAAATATGCATTTATATTTATTCTTGCAATATAGCGTTCAACATTATCCAATCCGAGCAGAGAAGGCTGGTGACAGCGTTCATATAATGCACGATATTGTAACACAAGCACCCTTTTACATATTCTTTCCCTCAGATGCTCATAAACTTTCGTATAAATACCTCAAAACAATACACAACATTTTGTGGCAAACATAGCAGATTCTTTGATGCTTCACGTTCACTTTTGTAATGTTCTGAAATGCAATTTTACATTCTGCTTTTGCTTTCCTATATACGCCGTTATGATACATTTAAATGCGTTAGTGTTACTTTTCATGTACTCATGTACTCTTGTCTCTTTCCAAAGACTACCTTTGGCACATGGTTTTGTTTATGCTTCCAGTACTATACTCATAAGTGTATGATAAATTATTTCTTATTCTGTTGAATGTCCTTCTCTTAAAAGCAATTTATTCTTTTGAACATATTACGAGGACTTATACATCTCATGATGTCTCGTCCTCATTGTCACAACAAACTTTGTATATCTTACTCGAATTATTATTTATAATGTATGATATGTTGTTGTTGTTGTTGTCGACAATTAAATAAATCAATCCAAGAACAAGTTTCGTTCAATTCGTATCACGCTGACATAGCACAGATTCACATTCATAATCATTAGGACATATTGAGGATGAATCAGATGGTAATCGTATAATTGCAACATAAACATGATGTCAAGATCGCAAATCATGCAACAGGAAAACCGAGTGTCTACGATGTCACCCTGTACCATTATTTTACGTCCATAATGCTAATAAGCGCCCGTAGTATAATGGTCAACACGATGTACATCATACTGCTTCGATGAGCATCAACATCTTGTAGATATATGTTGATCAATCAATCATAACGCCTACAAAATTTATTTGTGTCATACGTTTTCACATATTTATGCTTAACTAACGTTAAGCACCCGCACATCTTCCTAAGCAAAGCTCAGCATCATAACGTAATCATGTGTATTTTGGTTAAGATATTTGATTAAACATCGGACCTAATGCTTTAAGATAATGGCCATATCTTGTCGACCTATATCGCTTATTATTGGACGTCTTAAGGCTGGCCAGTTCGCTCGGCATTTTCAACTGCGCAACAAAATGATCCATAAATGCATGTGAAGTATCACTCTCAACACCATATATTACTCTCGACATTTCCAAATACGTTTTTATGGGCAGATTGAACTCTCCGCCTCTTGGGATATAAAGCCTTGCACCCCGTCTCACATTGATCTATATAGCCAGAAACTCTCTTTGATATAACATGAGTGTTCCATCAGTCATAGCGGGTATGCTGTACGTATTTATGGTATTAATCATGGTAATAAAATAAAATACATCTTACTTTATAATCGGTAACGAAATGCTCTCTACTAAGCGTTCGTAATCCTCTGAGAACCACTAGTGTTGGTGCCGTCGGTTTGATTAAAGCTTGAAAATGTGCTATTACAGTGACAGATGTCATATTCGGTGAGTGAAGACATTCATATTAAGCACGCAACCAATCAGTTTGGTCCACTAATCTAGTTGCCCGCCAGCACGCATGAGCATTAATACGCACGTACATAGATATGTACGCCTAATATGTCCTTATGATATCTGTCTTTCTAAAGGCAGTCATGAACACAAACTGGTGCAAGCCCATGAACCGTTGTAATGTTTATAGTGTACTTTTTATATTGTACAAGGTTGTTATTATCAGCCAGTGACTAAACAACGCATGGAATGATAATTTTTTAGAAATTCATTTGCGTGTTACTTGGCCTGAATTATGTGTTCCAGGAGAGACACTGCGATAAAAAAACATTGTGTACGTTACACCTATTGTCATGCAAACAGTGTCTTGTTAGTGGTGCGCTTACCTCAAGATTAAAACGGGCGCTTTCTGATACCGTCATTTCCGTTATCAGTTCATTGTTTATCATCCAACAACCTTCTGGCGTGATGGTAATATATGTGAAACTTAACCTGTACAGAACGTTGCGTTGAAAACAAACAGCCAGTTTACTTACGACACACGGCCGATTCCCTATTTGTAATGCAACAAGAATAAGACGAATAGCACAAGCAATACGCTCGTGTATCAATATCATATTGCGTTGCAATCGAAGCTTTTTTTTCAGCTCCGCATAATGTTTTTTTGAATAAATTCTGAAATGCTGTAAAAAAACATTTAATAGCTGGTGTTCAGTCTGCAATGTGATTGTAAGATCATCCAGCCGAAAACCACGCGACCAATTAGGCTGGACACAAAAGAGAATGATACATACTCGCCTGTTACGTAGCATCTGATTATTAGTGTCATGTTTCGATTCGCCTAATGCACTGTTGCGTGATAATGTTAATGAGTGATTGTTGCTGCTGTTTGATCAAAACATTGTAGGTTAGAGAGCAATAAAGCTTACTCCCACTTGCTTGTCATGCCTAACTCGTACCAACAAGGCGCCGCCGGACCCAATTTTGAACATTCCATGCATTGCCACTGACATACAAAACAATGGGAAATGCAATACTGCATTATCGTAGTATTTCATTACGTGTAATTCATATGCCGAGTGTCATAGCCGTGTAAGCTTTCTGAGCGCTCCTATTGATTGCAATGCTTAACTAAAAAGTTTAAAGACTTATCAATCGATAATCGCCTTAATCGATTTCCCGACACATAACAACCGAAGCTGGCGGTACAAGATGTAAGGCGATTTGAATGTCATCAATAATCAGGCGCCGAAGTCAAGTGAACATTGTTGTGCAGCAACTGTAAATACAAAAAGAGTTGTGTGGATGATCAGTCAAGCTCTTATAGTCGCTCTAAAGGACCAGTTGCCCAATTATGTTGGGTAATAACGTCATTACCATTACCAGGTATCATCTTAAGTATGCAATTCATTTGAGCTCATTCCATAATCTACGTGGCATAAACACATTAGCAGCACTGACGTGTTTCACGACAGGTCGCTTTAGTAGGGATCACAAACGCCTGCGTAAAATACTTAGTAGATTGGCAGCTTTGTGTTCCTGTTAACTCGAAGGCTTACAGAGAACAACACAAAATCATTTTTACCCTCGAGGTGTTATCCCATTTAACGTAACTTAAAACATTAGCATACTTAATCAACATCATTATCAAAGTCAAAAATCAATTATATGTGTTAAACAAAGACGAGAGTTTCAAATTATAACTTTGTTTAACTGCCGGGTTGACAATAATATTGCAAATGATTGTTTACCGGACGCGGTCCTTTCCAAAGACTACCATTAGAACACTCTTCTATGTACGCTATAAGGTAATTCAATGAAGTCGTGAGCACAATTACGTTTGCTCGGATAATTGAGAAAGACGTTGATTGTGGTGCCAACTATGTGGTTTTTCTGTGTGAATGTGGTTTCATAACATGAGTAGTTGGATTTGACATCAGTTGATTGAATTTGGGCGAAATAGCGCCCGTATTGCCCCAACGCACGGCTGTTGGCAGCACGCAGGCACCATCAACTGTCACATTCTGTTCATCACTTATTTCATGGAGCAGCCTCGGATAGTTTGAAAAGCATTAACTATTATAGCAGTAGTATTTTACCGTGTCATGCCTGATGTTCGTGTGTCGTGCGTACATTTCGACCTTGTTGCGTGTTTATTAGCCGCTATAATGTGATATACTATTATTTGGATTGTCTAAGCGGTCATAGCCGCAGTCTATTTTGTGAACCCTTTCAATGTACTAAACCTAATGGTGTCCAGACGTCGATGCATATAAATCAGATATAACCTTTCGATTGTACCTTCGTAACTAGATTTTGGTCTCATCCAGACTTTGCCATGTAACCTTTTGGCTGAATATACCGTACAGGGCGCTGGTTTGATCTCGGAGGACGAGCGTGTCAATTGGAGTGTCAACAAAGCATGAATGAGAAGCAATTTGTCGCTGTGGTATCTTATCCAATTATTTGTGGAGTAGATCAAATAAGCGTTCAATCGTACAAATGCAGTATAATACGTTGGATTGTCAAAATTGAAGAAACGCTTCCGAGTAGTTTGATATAAGACGTGTTTCGAGGGCAATGAATGACTGAAGTTTTAAATATCGATATGTATCAGCATTGGCTTGATGGCACTCTGTTCAATCAAATATTCCAAATCGCAATCACTCCTTATATCAATTATCATCCCCATTAGAATATGGATGCCCTTCTAAAGTTGCATTTAGCGATTGTCAGGGGGGAATGTATGTGTGTTCGATAGAAAAAAGCGCAGCAGAGAAATCATCCTAGGTTAATTACATATCCATTTAGCAAAGCACAAATATGACGATTATCAACGAGTGTACAATGTTGGTTTTTAGTAAGTAAGCTTAAAATTAATAAAAATAGTCATCCTTCAAGTATATTTGTCAAGTGTTATTCGCTCCCTCAGAATAGACTGCTTCATAAGAAAGCAGACTGGCATGCTGTACTAGTGCGATAGAGTTGAAGTGTTTTGTTAAGCAGCGCACTAACTGACCATGCCGTTAACAATCGCTTAACACATGTTCGAAAATCAGTTATTGTTTTGGATATAGGAATCAGATGTACGACAACATCTTACCATTAGCTGTTTGAATGGTGCTTGCTCTATGTTAATGTGAGCGAGTGACTGTTGGTCGTTGGGAACATTTGCTGTTTTTCTTTGACGTGTAATGTGATAGCTAGAAATGCGATGCTACTCATAAGTAATCACGTAGCTACAATTTGCCAGGATGTGAGGGTTGCAGATAATAGAAACCTGGCTGACCTAGTTATTACCATTTGCTATAGTGCAGATCGTCAGTAATTCACAAAATAAAGAGTCATTGATATTTTTGGAGCTGATTCTAGACTATTCTCAATCTTTCAACATTTATCGGGCTTATCAATCCATGAATAGCGGGTGTCCAGTCTTTGTGACCTGAGTTGGCAAACACATTGCTGCTGCTGAATAATCACTTCTGAAAGTAATGCTTACGTGTGCGAGGAGAAACGAAGCGCATTGCTAACAAGATAGTTTAAGAAAACATCCCTTCGCCGGGTTTCGGAAACAATTTTTTCATCATCGCCGAATGCCTGAACCATTTATAATATTCGGCTAGTAAGGCATTTAAACAATAATCTTGCCTTGAACTGGTACGACCTTTTAAACATTGTTGGAACATGCTTTAATATATCAGCTACGCATATTCAGTTAATTGTATTTTGCTTAGGAATATCATCCGTCATTTGCTATGTATCACAATGTTATTTTTATGGGGTGCAGTATCGCCATATGCTTGGATACAGTATATTGATGCGATAGTAGCTTGGCCTGTGCAGCTTTCACTGATCACCACCTTCTTTCTCAACATCTAGACATAAGCGTAACGGTAATAATCGGCGAGGAATCACTCTCACTACACACGGCTAAACATATACCATGTAATTGTTGTTGTCGTAAAATGGTGTCATCATTTATCCATAGGCCGCTTTTTCTTACCCCTGCCGTTTGATCACGTTTCCCATTCCATTCAATACCTTGCAGTAAGCGTAGTTGTCCGCCAAACGTTGTTTATAAATCGTATCATAGGATGTATTGCAAAATTGGTACTGGAAGCAAACAGCATATGTATCAACTGTCAAGAATGCCCGTTTCGGAATATCTTTAACATCGCAGAATGCATATGCAAACTCTATCATAAGCAATGTAACTAGTCACTTATAGCCAACTATAACATATTGTATGTGCAAGTATGGCATTACACACAAACGAAGCCATACCATACCTTGGCTATGTACCTCACAGGCTACAAGGGTCATTAATCCTATATGCAGGCATTCATCCAATGCTAGATAATATAAGTAACCCGAACATCAGTATTTGAGTGATTTCTCGTTTATATTTGCATAAGATATATACATACGTCTTCAACGTACCGATTAGAAATTACTGTTGTAAGAAAACCTTGCTAACAAGTAAGCACCACATCTAAGACTGAACAAATGCAACAATGTCTCATTAAATAATTTGGCATCTGTTGATATTTGACAATGCAGTTTAATCATAGTAAATGGTGATATATATTTAGCAGAGTAGCACAATGTAAATACATAATAAGCTAAACCGCGGTAGAGTCACTTGCTTAGGTCAAGAGTATACTAACATTTGCTACAGGCCCTTTCGATAATGTATTGATTCAAGCGTGACAAGCACACCTTATGCGTGACGGGAGATATATCCAAAAGGCTCGAGGAAGAGTTGCATATCGAATAAAACTGTATGGCGTATTTATGCCATCAACCGTGATGAATTTCTATACAACTCTAAGCGCACCATCGCCGTGGTAATCTCATTTTGGTGCGCCAAGTTATAGATTAATCTATTAATGACTTCGTCGTCATACTATAGAGCACTGTTAGACCAATTATGCAGTAGCTGTTGCATAGTGTACAAGAAAAGGAACTTACAATATCCCAAAAACCCATCTAATCGCATTGTTAAAGGCCATATTTCGATACATAGTGGTTTTTTTTTATGGTAGCTACAGACAGGATGCTGACAGGCCAAAAGGTATTTCCGCTCGGTCAGTCCATACACAACGGTTATGAACGCGCGCGCCTGTATGTATTGTTTTGTCTATAAGCTGCTTATTGATAGCTTTACCAATCTAGATTTTTTGTTTTGCTGAACATACTCTTCACTCAGTTTTTGTGTCAAATAAGGTAGACTTGGATATGCATGCAGAACTGACGTGTAGGCTTATAGCAAATGCATATATCAAAATATAGCTCTATTGATAAAAACTGCTTGGTAACAAATCTTTGCTACATAGATTGCCAGATACCTCATGGTATGTTTCTCTTAATTTGACAATGGTTGGAAATGCAGCCATATTCTGATGACATACTGTAACGTATTGCTCTGTATAGTGGTAGTTAAAATATGTAGCACCTATATGAAGGTACGTAGCTCATATGCATTACTACCTAGGGTAATATAATGGAGAGAACTCAACGATGAGTCTGATATAGTCCGGACATAGGTTTTAGTTATTCCACTGCCGGAGATGGCCGTATCTTCCATGCCGATTTAAGGGAGTGCGCAAAATAGATGTGCTTTACTAGTTCTGAAAGAACCCACAAACGGCAAATTAAAATGCCGATGTTCTTCTTTGTCTGTGTTCAGCATACATATTTCAGCCTCAGTCAATACAGCAATATATTGAGCACGTTGCATGCATCATTTATGTGGAGCAAATATGTCTCTCGAAAAAAACTAATGCACGCCAATCCTCTAGAAGATCATCAAAGCGTCAGCTAAATTTCGAGAACGATAAAGCAATTTAAAAAGTGTACTACATAATCCCATATTCCTACTCATGGATGTCTATTCGTATCGGTATCTATTTGCCTAATCTCAAATGAGAATCCTGTGCCCATTATCGTGAGCTGTCAGACATCAAAGCTGATTAAAAGCGCACAGTAGCCTTGTGATCTGGTCAATTCTTTGTACCCTTTGATGCTGCCTCCATCGCCTAGTACATGTCCGACAGCCTTCTTATTATGCAACTTTTACATGGATGTTAGTGCGCTGGCAGGCTAAACTGCTTTGATGCAGTTGATAGTTCACGTGCTGAATTTTACAAAAAGAAATCACTCTCTCAACTGATATTATACTAGACGTGACAACCTATAATCAGTGCAAGACAACCTAGTTCTGTTGGCTCGTGCATCGTATTCGGCAATGTCGTTAACGCGTTTACGCATTCATGCCTCAGCAACCGCAATGACATCGCAGAGATGACGCACAGACACAGATATCTGATCATTTCGGACTCAAATACCAGAAAGAGATGCAATACAGTTAACCTTACATGTATCAAAAAAGACCAATGTCCAATTTAAATATGCATTTATATCTATTCTTTCAATATAGCGTTCAACATTATCCAATCCGAGCAGAGAAGGCTGGTGACAGCGTTCATATAATGCACGATATTGTAACACAAGAACCCTATTACATATTCTTTCCCTCAGATGCTCATAAACTTCCGATTCCTTGATGCTTCACGTTTACTTTTGTAATGTTCTGAAATGCAATTTTACATTCTGCTTTTGCTTTCCTATATACGCCGTTATGATACCTTTAAATGCGTTAGTGTTACTTTTCATGTACTCAAAGCAGGTTTCGTTCAATTCGTATTACGCTGACATAATACAGATTCACATTCATAATCATTAAGACATATGGAGGGTGAATCAGGTGGTAATCATTCATTTGCACCCTAAACAGGATGTCAAGATTGCAAATCATGCAACAGGAAAACCGAGTGGCTTAGTAACGATGTCACCCTGTACAATTGTTTTACATTCATAATGCTAATAAGCGCCCGTAGTGTATTGGACAACACGATGTACATCATACTGCTTCGATGAGCATCAACATCGTGTTGATATAAGTTGATCACTCAATCAACACGCCTTCAAAATTTATTTGTGTCATAGGTTGTCAAATATTTATGCTTAATTAACGTTATCACTCATGTATGTCTGGTGCAATAAGCAATAAGATTTATCATGTGTATTTTGGTTAAGATAGTTGATTAAGCATCGGACTTAATGCTACAAAATAATGGCCATATCTTGTCGAGCTATGCCGCCTGTTATTGGACGTCTTACAGGCTGACTGGTTCGCTCGGCATTTTCAGCTGCGCAACCAAATGATCCGTAAATGCATGCGCAGTATCGCTCTCAACACATATATTACTCTAGACTTTTCTAAATACAGTTTTTATTAGCAGATTGAACTCTCCACCTCTTAGGATATTAAGCCTTATATCCCGTCTCACATTGCCTTGAGTAGTCCCCGGAACACCCCGGAGCAAGAATCCGGGGTGCTTCTCTGTAATGTGTAGACTCTGGCACTTGTCCGTGTTGTGGCTTTCTGCGGCTACCTGGGGCCTCCGGTGCCTCCGGGTGCTACTGACGAAAAGATTGAACCTGCACAATTGTTAGGAATTTTGTCAAGACAGCAACACGGATGGGTGCCTCCGTGTAACCTCCGTGCTAAGACCTGGATTATCCGTGAAGCCTTCGTCGACCCCGTGTAGCCGCCGTGCTGCCTCCTGGGCATCCGTGTAGCCTCCGGGGGCCTCCGGGCACAAAAGTGATACAGGTTGTACCTGAAATTCCTGAACCTGCTGCTATCTTCTGCTGTCAGTTCTGCGATCATTTTTTTATACTGCCCATGCTGTTTCTCAACAGCATAAATTTCACCCACACACGTCTTCTTCTTTTCATCATCAGCATCAGCTTTTTTTCTCTTTCTTATTTCAGTGGCTTCGGTTTCTTCCTCGAGCGCAGAAACAGCTTTAGCACAGGCCAAGGTGAGGTCTAGCGTGACCAATAGCAGGCCGGCTTCTTTGTGTAGAGGTAGGGCAAGATCCATGTTTCACGTTCTGGCGAGTGCAATGGAAAGGTTGGAGTAGCCTTTACAACCATTTACGACCCCAACCGTGATCGTTCCGTGTTACTGCCGGCCCGTTCCGCGTAAATGTCACTTTGCTGCAGCTGTCTTCCGTGAGACTCGTGTCTTTCCTGTTTATTCGGGGTCCTCCGTGTTATTGCCATGTCCTCTGTGTAACTGCAATCATCTTCCTAGGGCCTTTTCCGAGATGTACCGCGTTGCCCCCGGGGCAACCATGTCATCTTTGTCATGGCACCGTACACATCCATGTTGTCTCCGTGTTTGTCCATTATGTAAACAGATCCGCGTTCTTTCCGGGAATGTAACACAAATAGGTCTTTGGAATGCTCAAAGGGTTTGTGGGGACTTCACCGGCAATGTGAAATAGGGGTGCTAATATGTAAAAAGTTGAACACAATATGTGATCCCGAATATCGTTGGAAGCATACGCATGTGTGGAATAGCTTTTACATATATTGCATGCATCTTTTGAGCCGACCAGTTACATCATATATGGATTCAAATTGACGTAGCGATTGTAAGATTAAGAATTGTGAAGTCGTGTATTTGTCCTGGTCTGAACTCAAACACGTGCGATATTGTAATGTTTCTATGCAGTGCCGATCAACATATGAGTAATACGAGGTCGATGATTATTTGTAGACAAAGGCGAGATACAGGATGAATAAGGCCATAATGAATGATAATGTGCAACACACGATTTAATGAAAGTGGTTTTTGATTCGTGTAATGGGAGCAACAGTAATATTGTTCCATCCGTTCATGCGTCTATCATCTTGTTTTGGAGGAACAAATATTACTGGCGTTTTTCAGGTCCTTGCTCCTGTACGCTGACCCGAACCAAATTCGCTGGATATCGAAGGCGATGAGATCACCAAATGCTTGGCAGTCGATAATGTCTGTGCAATATGGGATAGCTCATCGGGATCCAAAAAGTGAGAAGTTCCTAAGTTTTCTTGTACAGAAAATCAACAAAGGGTATCAAATTATTCTTAAGGGTGAACAGTTTCTCAGCTAATATATCTCTTTTGACAATTATACACCAGAAGACGTGGTTAAGGTAATTATTGATGTCTCTTTTCACCATTCATGTTGAGGTCAATATTAATGCAATATGTAATTGACAATACAAGTTTCAAGCAATGCAAAATACAAATCCCCCTGGCAGACTAACCAACCTGACACGCCCGGTATGCACTTAGGCCAGGCAAAATGTGTACAGCTAAATCGTTATTTGCATCAGTTGTCCGAACACAATATATACGTCTTGATTACACTGTGATGTATTATCTAAATGGCGAATGCAGGATAGACCGGTGTTATGTAGGCTGGCCGAGGTTGGGCGATATGTACGCAGGAATAAAAATGAATCACTTACGTAAATACAGATGGATTTTTGCCATGATTTCAGGCAAATCTTGTTAATGTAAGTTTTCATATGACCGGGCAATGACTCTGGTAGGAGATTTAAAGTGTAAGCTAGTTTGATTGTTAAGGAATGCCAACATTTACTGCAAGCATCAATCTGGTCACTATATGGCTTGAATTATCAATAGCTATTATTTGCCCGTGTGATCAATAATGAGATGCATTTTACTTTGCAACAAACGTAATCATAGCTGAGCTTCAAGCTTATAAATGACGACCAAGTGATTGATATTCAATAGCAATGCCCTTAGTAATAAGCTCGTTAAACTTTAATTATTGATGTTTCCATTGGTCGCTATTAACAATGGCAATATCTGGCTAAGAGGTGAGTGTAGCCGTTAGCTATGTGATAAAAAAACAGATGGTGTTGTAGGCTCCATTTTGCAACTGATTTGCATCCCTATGTATTACCTCCGAGATAGGTGACGTTTGTTTTTCAACTTGCGATGTGTGCCGTAATTTACGGTGCGAGTTTTGCCTACAATGATAGAAGTAACTCACGTAGCAACTGAGATCACAAGAATAGAATTACTTATTTCTGATATGGCTATTTTGTTTGTTTGTATACACCGCTATACTGTAGTGATTAACGCGTTAAGATAAACCCATGATTGTTTCTGCTGTCGAGATGTACATGTCATTTATAGCATGAGGGGAAAGTTGCTTTACAAGGAGCATCCGAATCAAATTCGTTACCTGTCGATTGCGTATATGAGCGTGCATCATTTTTGCCAACTACGCTGCAAACATAGATGGTTGTTCCGATTACGATGTAGAGTTAACATCACAGCTCACTGAACCAGATCAACATACGTATTTGTGCAGTTGAAAGCGAACCAAAATGTATCGACTGTACTTAGAGGAAATAATCGTATCAACCAAAATGACTATGTTATATAGCTGGCATGACATTTGTTGAATATGTCTCCCACCAAACGTAACTTAGGTCTGATGACTTTAGACGGTGGCTTTACCTGCCCGAGCCCTGATGTCTACTCTGAAAACACTTACGGTTGGCTAAACAGATGACTTCTGCTAGAGCTGCATAATGAGCTCTGGTTATTAAGAGAGTTATATGTCCCTTGACGGTGAGCGACGTATGTTCAACACAACCCGCATGGTTATAATGGTGAGGGCGAGAAGTACTTATTAGTGTGGTTCAGACGTTTATTATCCCGAAAGACAACCACCCAGAACTACAGCAATACATCAACTTCTGTGCTGAAAATCACTCTTTTTGTTCCGGCTTCTTGCACCCACAAACACGTCGCTCAGATCGTACCATACTTATGACTCAATTCACAAGTAAATATGCAATGATTACCTGACGCCATCCTACAACACAGTCAAGGAACACATGCAATTTAACTTTATCGATAGTACTGCAAATCTTATACGAGTTGAACGAATTCATTTTCCTTGGTACTACAAGTCTCAAACACTCATGGGTTCTGGTTACGACGTCATATATTAATTACCAAGCCCACTGTCCTCCTGTCTGCGATTTCCCTCTTTGCCAATTAATCTGTTACGCACTACACATGTGAATCTAAATTCCTGCCTGCGGCTAACTGAACTCTCATCAATCAATCTGACACAATTTTTTTTCACTGTATTTGAGCCCGGAAGACTTCATCTGGTAAAGTCGGCGGACAGAAGGGCTATTACTATGCAATTTTTTCCGGCTCCTGTGATACCGTTCACTTCTTATGTGGTAATGCATATTTACCGTACACGATCAGTGACAAAATCGCGAAGCTCTTCATGCTATCTTGCGCGATTGTTGCGTCAACTTAACTGGTACATTGAAGAGCCTGTACAAATGCGTGTCGTTAAATATGGATGCAACACCGAGAGTGGGATGTCGCTGAATGCATGCCATTATTGGATGACCGAACGGTTTCGTGATATAAAGCAAAACATGTTCAATGCAAGTCTGCACAAACATGCCTATCTGCATGGATTGCACAATAGTTCAAGATAACAGTGGTATCCTAATGCATTAACTTATAAAAGCCGTCGAACACGGGGAACTTCGGGAGGCATACCGAGTCAACACCGTAGCCTGCTAATTATGACTCAAAATCACAAGTTCATGCCATTATGACTGCTAACCAAAGCCCATTTGCAAATCCAGTCATGATCTAGTCCGACCTTGCTCACAGCTTAGCGTAACATCCAACGGGCAGATGCTATGACTGTGCTTTTCTACAAGTGCAAAAGTGTTCACTGATATCAGCTATCGATCGAATCGGACTCCTGGGATACAAAGTATCAAGTCAGAGCTTGGTGCCTTTTTATTTGCTGCCAATTAAAGAATGATTTGGTGCTAATCGAATTAGACTGCTGCAAAACCTCTGTGTTAAACGCTGTTTACTGTCTAAACGAGGTGTTAGTTCATTTGTTTGCGTTACATGCTTATTGTGTTGTCGTTTGGCTGAGATGGCTATCTTTGTAACTCTCAAAACATTTGAGATCATGGTTCGTGATTGATATTGATCAGTCACCGACGGCAATATTTGCTGCCTATCAGCACTTGACTTGTGCTCCTCGACAACAGCACTTGACTTGCGCTTATCTACAGTACTTGAATATGTTTTCGACCAGTTAATAATGTGACTTTAATAACCGATCCGACTCCTTATTGTAGTGCAATGTATTGTTTTCGGGTATCTCTAACATCATTATTTTGCTTTTGTAATTTGTTGAGAATTAGTTATACTAAACTGTGTATACATAAACGATATATATATATTAGTAGCATGTAATGGATTTTCGGGATCATATGATCGGCTTATGCGTAGTAGAAATTAAGATCTAAAATATCGTTTGTAAATGCAAAAGGAAAACGAACTATATATTCCTTAGTGGTTACAAGGAACGCATTTGCATAAAGCGTCAAAATAGTCGCTTAGCAGCGAGGTTAACGATGTTGGTATTGGTCGGGTTTGTGTAAAGTCTGCCATGGAGAACGACGTTCGGACGGGAGTATGATTCGTTAAAGAGAATATAGGAACTGTACGCTTCAGGGCGGGAACTAAACTGTAGTGTTTGTGGAGTGTTACTAGCAAGTTGTACAGATGAAATGCTTCGCTGAGTAGTACAAAACAACCCGTAATGCTGGCAATACTAATGCTAATTATTTGCTTGCAAATACAGTATATGGTAGTTTTGTGATGTCGGTATTAGATGCCCATGCAGAACAAATCATGAAGGTTATTATCGTAATTAGCTGCACTGGTTACTGTTGATTGTTGGAAACTCTTTGTGTGATACATCCTATTTGATGGCTGACAGATTTTAGCAGATCTTAGTTTGCAAAGTTGAATTAATTTGCTATAACACAGGAATGTCGTCCTTGGTCATTCTTTTACCACCGGCCAGTGGTTCAGCAACAATAATCAACTAATCATATCTGAAAGACAGGCATCTTGCCCTCCCCTCCCCACACGTTCATTAACAGACTGCGTATAGTTAATGCATACTTGTGACCAGAATGTTCTCGCATGTTAGGAAACATGCAGTCCGATTTTTACAAGAGGATATTACAGAAAACAAGCATCTCTTTGCTTGATTTCGGAAGAAATGCTTTTATCATGAAATAATACCCCGATCCATATCACCAGGTTCACCTGGTATGTTATAAATACCTCATTAAACTGCTCGTAACCTTCGCATGGTACGAACATCCGATAAACTCAGCCATTGTTTTCTTAAAGACCTATCCGCAGACATATACCCACTACTCCAGGAAAAACGAAACCCCCCATGTACTATGGAAATGTTCCCAGCGACTGGATGTACGCCAATGTCACACCAAAAATCAATAAATGAAAGACAGTGACGTCGATAGGATGTGATCACTAGAAAAATGCTAAATTACAGTGCTTACTCAAGAAGTCTCTATTTTATTTTCTAACCAAACAAACTGCCTGGCATATGTAATTTTCTGAAACTCAAGTAGGGTTTAAACACTGGCCCGTACATAAAACATTGCTGACAATTATCAAGAGGAGAGATTTGTGATGAATGGATACGAGGCGGGCTAAATCAATATCACGTGTAGTGTCACTCAATAGTACGATTCATAGAATATCATTACTCTTTATGCATGAGCTGTTCACGCAAATTTGTCATCATTTGATGGCTGTATGAAATGTTCCGCAGTATTATTTAAGGGGGCATAAAAAACGTTAATAATATCATATCCTAGTTAGCCAAAATAAACATATAAAGGTTATCTACAGTTTGGGAAGGTACAAACCACTGATAAGTTAATCATTCTAAACTTTACTGGGCCACAATAATCACGTAATTGTAATCCACAACTGCTGAAAGTATCAACCATTGAAACGTTAAAATCACGAAATAAATATTCCGACTATCAGTTAGGTAATAATAGCACGGCATTATTCAAGAGAATGCGGTCATAAATCACCAAATTTTCCGTCTGATATCAGTAGTTTAAAAAATATCGAAAAGTAAAACATTTCGGAAACATGTATCATATTATTGGTTAATATATACATGATTTTATATTTCCCATAAACATTTGGCTAGTAAACGCGTGGATCGTTGTATCATGTACGCAACCAAGAGCAGTGCTCTTCATTAGAAGCCAGACTGTTTTGTTAAACGCAGTGGAACATAATCGGACACGCGAAATTGGTGGAGTATCAAGAATCAGTCCTCACTATCCACGAGTAGTTTAACTGATTCACAATGAGTGATCAATAAGGAACGCATGTGGCTTTGACTTCAATTTCCCCTCTATCTATCTGTTCTTTGTTATTCATAGAGCTCATATATTGTTGAAACGTTAAGTGAACATGCGATCTATCTGGTGTGAAGTTGTTATTGGGGTTAGCGTACGTTTTGTATATAACTGCGGCACCATTTACGGAGCATTTGCGGATGTAATCGGAGTGTTAAGTGCATATTTTCTAGGTGTGCGCCAAGGAATTTCTCTCACGCTTAAACGCAAAGTATTATCACCAATATGTGCCGATATATTGCGTAGGCCATTTTAAAATAATAACTAGGCTTACATCCGATGCCGACATGGCATCCAACTGGCTCGGAGTTCGCCACTTCTAATGTCTTTTGTGAGAACTCAATATTGTAATAGATACACATACATACTGCATGAATAGAATACGCAGACAGCAATGGCCTCTGGAGAGTCTTGTAATCCTCCATTGCGGAGTGGTCCATGCCTTCAACGGGGGCGTCTACATAACGTCGCAGCGTCCTAAATGACAGCTTTAACAGAACAGTGACGTCAAGGATACGTCGAGTTGCATCATTCCCAGCAAAGCAGTGCGTCTACACAGGTGTACTTTCTCTAGGCCTACATGCAGCAACATTGTTTTATTTGTGTTTCGCTCTCGCGTTTGTTGCTATGGTGCATTTTATCTTGACAATTGGTCCCATAGGTATTGAACCAAAACAGCCACCAGGGTGAACGCGGCGTTCACTATAATGAACTACATAGTGTGTGTTATACATATGTATTGAAGAATATTTGTATTTATCCTAATGCACAGTTGTACACCCCCTCGGTTACCGCTGTATTATCGCCAATCAATTGCAGGTCATGATACTATATCAGAACACGTTAAGTACTACTGCATCTGTTAAATGCCGCTGTACATGTTTTTAAATTCGTGTAGTTATTTCAACATAGCCATGATAGGATATTCAAACTAGTATTAAATCGTTAATGCATTATAATTATCATTTCGTTGTGAGGATATATCTCAATAGCAAACCCGTGGATATAGCAGTGTTCTGACATTTCGCCAATGCTAGTAAATACTATGCGTTTATAATACTTGCAACAAGACTAGATGGTGATGACTGTAGAAAACATATGATGCGTAAGCTGTGCTGTCTCCTATAGATGTGATGTGGGATAAGCACGGTAAGCATAAATAGTGGGTTGTCTTAAGCAGGGCTCAGCATCGTAATGGGTATCTCGTGTGTCTGGCTTCATTTAGGTTTTTAAGTTTTCAGCGTGGTCATATCTTACCTAATGGTATCGCCTAAGGAAGTGGGTGGTAGATAGTCACTGCTTGGTCTGTATACTGATATAAGACTGTAACCGTCAAGATGTATTGCTTGTTCATCTGCTATGGTGCGTTTGTTTTCGACCACGTGTCATGACAGATCAGCATTCCTTTAATTCTTTGATCATATAGTGCTGAGTTGGAGCGTTATTTCACCATATCTATCGATTTTTGACCAACGATGCGGTGCACATTCTTTCCACTATCATCATTATATATTATCATGGTTTTCCATTTGCAAAAAAGAATAATTATCACCACAGGGAATCACTCAGCGTTTTTAATATAATGAAGTCATCCAATGAGAGACCTCGAGTTTTAATCCGCTACGCGGCGCCTCGGAGCAGAGCGGTCCCTCGCCCGCTTCCGGTATTCTAATACACAGTTTACCATAGAAGGTTGCGCAACATCGTTAGTTTCGATTGCAATCTTTCGAGTTATATCGTTGGTAGCATTGGAGCAAATCATTACTGATGGATATATACGGCCGTCTGACCTTACAGCAATTGAAAATAGAGCTGAAGAAGCGAAATGCGATTCTTAGCGGGCAAAGAATTGAACTCCCAGTTTGGCAGGATATGCAAAGCAACTATCAAACTGTCAAAACAGACTTGGTCCGTATGGCAAAGTCGTTGACCCGCGTCGACCAGATTCGGGCCAAATCAATCGACCACGGTATCCGTAATGTGCCTGTGGCACTGACGAATATGCCGAGTTGACTGGGACCGAAGTCAAGCCATGTAGGATTGTAGTATCCCAAAATCACCCCTACCTCGCATGCTCTCCAGATGGGTTGTGTCTGATGACATGAATGTTGAGGTCAAGTGTCCCTACCGTACGAGGGACAAACCTCTCACTGCTGTCTCAGTGCCATACCTGGTCAGTGAGAACAACCAGCTCACCCTTAGAGCCAACATGACTACTATTACCAAATTCAGGGCCAGTTGTTTTGCACGAACAGTCAACTTTGTCATCTTGTGGTGCTTACGTCTCATGGTATGGAGATTGTTCCAGTTACCCGTGACGATGAGTTCATTACTACTATGATTTAAAAGTTAGAGGTGTTTTTCAGGGACTATTTCAGAGATGCTATACTTGATTCAAAGTTTTTTTCACATTTTCTCTTACTGAGTAGTCTTGTGCACTGATTTCCTTTTTCTTTAGAGAATCATTTGCCTGCATATTGCATGTGGTAAAATGTATAATAAACTCTTGAAACTTGAAAAGTACAAAGTGTTTTTATTGAATTATAAACGATTAACCCATTGGGGTTCCACAGTCACTTATTCAAATAAAGGGACAAACATGAATAGGGTGGAAAAAAAAATTTCCAACAGTATTCACGTGTAGGGTTATTATAGATTACATTATAAGGCACATGGTAAAAAACGACTACTACATATCACCTTTCATTGAGATTCATATTATATCACACCCTGAGTGGGATAGACTTAAAAACGCCTTAGGCAGTTGTGGGGACGATGCACTGCCGAAAGTTACATAACATATAACAAACAAAGATTATGTCAGAGGAAATTTGGACCTCACAGTGGATCTTAGGTTCCACCAAGATTTTGAAGGATTATCGTATTATCCGCTCAGTGTGCACCCTCTTGCTGGAGATCTTCCGGTTGGTATATTTACGGTGACATCATAGGGAGCAAATAAGTCCTGCATGACAAAGCCCTTGTCAGCCTTTACCGAGTCACCCTGGTCACACATTTCTGGTAGTTTGCTCCTTTCAATCACCTGCCTGTCACTGGTTGCGCCGCCATATGAGGGAGACACCTAGGACACAAGACCTCCTGGTGTAGCTCTCACCACCACCTTCATTGTGTTACGGTTCTTGTACGTAGAAAAAGTGGCCTAGAAAACAATATACCTGGGTCTCTTTGATCTCGGCTTGGCCAGTTGTACGTCGCCGGTCGGCTCGTTTCACAGCGTTTCGGAGATGCTAGTACGCTACGCACAGCGCATTGATAGTGACAGCTTTCCCCTTAATTTCGTCACCACCAAATCTCATGACCGCGTGACGTAGATAGAGAAATTTTATTCGTCGAAGTGAAGCAAAATGGAAATGAATCTCTTGTATTTACGCGTAAACCGCGAAGTAAGCGCATAACCTGATAACTTCCGGTCGAGCTTGGGATCGCATTGCTCTGTGCCGCCAATTCTCGGAGAAAACCGCAACGCGGTCTCCCATTAATTGCATAGCTGTTTATGCTCGTTAAGTTTAACATATGTTTGGCTGGTTAATGTCATCGATGTGCTCCAACAACAGAGGTTGGGATAAACCATTATCTTAAATTTAATATTAGGGTCGAGTTTTGACCAATGCTAGCGAAGCACATGCATGAAATAATCAAGCGGTGATAAAAAGCTGTTTCCTAAAAGTAATTACTGTGTTGCTGCTTTTAACGAAGCGGACATTTTTAAATGGAAATGTTTTCACTAAATATGGTTTCCTGGGCTTTTTGCTCGTAATGCTGTCGTTTGTAATGCTCTGACATCATGTTAACGCCCGCTTGGGAGACACAAAAATGTTACTACGCTGATTACATTGCTCTCGTGGGAGCTAAGGGTTGTCTATGCCTACGCTACACCATTAATTCCAGTGCTCACAAGCTATACCAAGAGTAACCCACAGCAGGAACATCATTATCTCATGCACCTTTCCTTAAATATTCGTACATTGGCATTGCCTGATAAAAGTTTGCAAATGACAATAATATTATTAGGCTACGAAATACAGCAATTACATCTAGTACGTTTGAAATGCGGAAATAATGTGTCTTTGACTAATGACATTCCATCTGTAATGCAGACAGCGTAACTTGGTTAACAAATGATGTCATCTGAAGATTGATAGGTAAGAGTAGAATGTGTGACGGTGTGTTGTGCGAAACGCTAACTTGCAAAGTAAGTTACGACTTAAGTATCGTATGTATATGTACCACGTCTGCAATGTTTATCGTCGATGATGCTTAAATGATGTCGCTAGTCTCATTAGCTGCTGGCATGTTTGCAAACTGACAGTAGAGCTCTGCACTGCAAAATGATCTTTTGAGAATACCATAGTCATATGCGATTCCATCCCACATGACACGCATCATGGGATTCATATCGCTATACGTCCTATTTGCTTGCGTTGACTTACACCTTCATTATATTGAGTCGTCTGGTAGTTATTATCCTGTATCACCTGTCCTATTCTCTGAGCACTGATAGTAGACCTGATGTTACTGGAATCCCAGCTTTGCCTTTTTTTCGTTTAACAATGAATGTAATGTGTGAAAGTAATAGGTTTGATCAATTGTAAATTTGTTAGGTTGAATATTATTTATAACTAAGTACCCCTTCTGGTGACATGTCCTTTTATGATACTAAATTTCGAAGTCTATCATTGCAAAATTTTGACCACTGAAGTGCTGTAGTTATTTCATTGATTGAACCCCATTGTGAGTAAAACGGGTGCAATGTCGGTGTCATGTATTTCGACTATCGAAGTACTGGGTGCCTGTGTATAATTTACACCATCTAGCATTGATATTAATTGGGCCATGATATGGGAACTTACATCTTCTAACATATAGCAATCCTTTTACCAATAGTGTATAATGACATCGATTGATGATGTTACATATATTCACTGACCCATAGCTAGATAAATAAGGACTGTCTTTCTTAACCAAGCCTGCTGAAGCTATTCTATTAGTTTTTGTAGTGGGATATAAACAAATATGAAACGCAAGATGCATGTACTTGCATATCTTTCCTTGACTCGTGAGGACATAGACAGAAGATGAGATCACTAGCAATGCAACTTCCATACAAGCCCCACGTCCCTGAGTGCATGAACATAGACAGAAGTGCGGGTCCAGGTTGATATCTGTCTTTCGGACGAAGAGGGTTCACAATATACCATAAAAAGCCCAATATTAAATGACATTAATGTTGGGATTCATTTGAGATAGGCTGAGCTAAATTACAGCATAAAAGCAAATGATCCAGCGTTTGCCTTTTCGGGGTATCATCTTTCTCTTCATATCATATAGTAAAATGGACAGAACAACCGCTTTCAGTGAAATGAGTCTGGCCTTTATAACCCCCTGTTTGCGGACAGCATTAAGCTGAATGCCAGAGTTTTATTGTGGGTTTCACTATGTCAGAAGCTGACAGAACATGATAGTATAACATATGCAAAGAGTGGGTGTGTTTATGGATTTCCAGTCAGAGGTAGAGTAGATTTGTAATATGCAATTAGGGTCATATTACCAATATAGATGCCGTGAACATAGTGCTGCAAAACTAGATCAATTATTAAGAGCCATTGCGCTTGTTTTGCTTAAATTTAATCTGACCTAAGACAATTTCGATATCATACAAAAAATACAACAAATGAAGATATAATCCAACAAAGATCCTTTGAAATTATGTAAATATTGTCATAAAAAAGTGTGCTGCTCTAAAACCATGGTACGCATGCTTTGATATAATTTTGCGGTTTGACTGCTTTTCTGTGTTTAGCATTACCATTGCATTGAGCAAGTCATATTTTTGAACTGGGTTTCATTACATAGTTAATATACGTTGTTCCCCTTCCCGGCGCCGCTGATCGTAACAGGATTTGCAATAACTAGATATTTGTCTTCTCTGTTTCATTATGACAGCACACATGCCATTAAGAGGCACTCTGCATTGTGGCATTGGCACAACGTGTATAGGTAAGTGAGCGATTGCTTATGGAAATACTAATAAAGTGCAAGCCACTATGCAACTAGCCAGCGGCGTTCTTTTGTGATTGCATATTCCTAGCTGACGCATCTATTGTGCTCACTGGTAGAATTGTAGATTGTCTCGCCGTGCCAATCGCCTTCAGCAAGGAGATTTGCCAATTATTTGCATATTGCGCATTTATTTCAAATAATGGGGGTCGCTTTTGCCGTTGTACATTACCCATTATGTATAATCCTACACATACGCTTTTAACTTGTGCAGCTAGATATCTATAAACACGTTCATTGCAACGCAATGATTTATCGATAGAGGTCAGGGTTAGTCTCTAAAGAACAAACGCCAGCTATCGGCGGGACACGAGAGGATTCGGTGCAAATATGCGCAAAGGGTCGAAGCACGAAATTAGCGTAAACAGGACCATACAACAACGCATTCTGGGATATTGGAATAAGTTTAAGCTTTTTCAACCCTAATAAATTCATGTGAGGAGCGTGTGGGGTTTTTAGGTCACTAATGACCAGAGTGTTTGCACCAATATTCGGTATGAAATGGCTGATATAGTTTCGTAACTGATGATAAATGCATTGGTTTATTCTGTCAGCAATCAGGATGGGCTCTTTGAGGAAGCACCTAAACCTTTCATTCCGCATATATAACTATCAGATAGATAGATCTTAGACTTAGGAACACCTACTATGCCAACCAATAACATGTAAATGCTGTTGACATTGTTTTGAACTTCGCGTAAATGTTTCCTACGATGCTAATTCGCACATGTTATTAAAGCTGTTGGTAATAGTCTTAATAAACGAAACGGCAAAGTTGTGAGAGTATAACATATAAGATGCGGTTAAAACCCTCTGCTGCATCACTTGTATGGACATCTCTGATTTGACCCGTACCCCTTTGTTAGCGTGTGCGGTATTTCACAGCTACCCACAATTCGCGCTGAGTACGGTACTGTGGCTTATTTGGCCGGAATATAATTTGTTAACATATTTAATACCTAAACACACAATGGTGATTATCCTCTATTTGTCAGCTGTAAACCTGACTCACATATACAAGTGAGATATTTACATTGTTATGGGTTCTCGGAAACGGCGCCCTATACGACTCTGCTGATTGAATTCAGGAGCTGATATATGCAGAGACTACGCCCGACAAAAGAATGCAAAGATTTCATATTGCGGAGGCAAATAAGAGGGCACAGCCCAATAGAAAGTGTCACAGATCCACATACAGCTACAGCATTTAAAGTGTATCGCTTTCGTTTCGAAGCAGGTGTGTGCCAACCAACGTTTTAATCTTCCACGTATATTATCCCATACGTTCATGTATAACTTCCATTTTATCAGTCTATTTGCGCAAACGATTTAAAACAAGAGTATCAGGCGCTATTGGATTACTTAATCGCTTTTGGGTTAACTTAGTGCGTCTAGAGATCCGCACAACTCGGGAGTAATATATACCACAAGGGACCATTCAATTATATCATTCTCCAAGGCGGGACTAAGAACACCAGAATTTTGTACGGTTAACGGCTATTTGCCTCCATAAACTATCTCTTGTACATTAGCTATGGATTATAAGGAAGACGAACTCAAAAGGCTTTATGGTTGGAAGAAATTGCATGAAAGCATTGTCCCATTAGAAAAAAGATAAAAGTATTCGGTGAGTAATTTGATTGCGGTCTACCATATTATAGTCTTTGTGTGTTGCAGATTGATATCACATCAGCGTCGCCCTTAATGTCCGGGAATGCATAGATCACTGTCTGTCAGCAACAATGCGCTTTGTATATCCACAGTCTTGTAGACACCAAGTCTTCTGTTACAAAACTTGCAGGAAGCAACAATTTCCACCGCTAGGTTTCGTTTGGTCGTCGGTGAATTTAAGATGCGAAGTAACTCGTGTTTACTTTCTATCAGTTCTCGAAACAAGGAGTCATGTTGTTCGTACGAAGCCAACAATGACCTGCTCCCGGGCAAGTCTCAAAATGGCTAAACTCAATCAAACGGATATAGACTATGATGTATATACACACACACACACACACACACACACACACACACACACATATATATATATATATATATATATATATATATATATATATATATATATATATATATATATATATATATATATATATATATATATATATATATATATATATATATATATATATATATATATATATATATATTCAGAGACTACCAAAATAGATTTGACTTCTTTTATTTCAGTGTGCTTTTTATCACGAATGCAATCATCAATTGTTGTCCTTTTTAAAAAATTACAACCTGCTTATGCAAATACCAAGTATCAGTATTACCCTTGGATGCATGACTGTGCATAATGGATGTATGTTGATGTCGAGATGAACCAGCACACGCGCAGTAGCGGTTTACATGGAACGCACCATTAACTAATACTCGTTATGCAACGTGTATAACTTACGTACCTTAGCTGACATGTAACGACTCTTCAAATAACCTATAATAATTGATAACTCACTAATTAATACGTATAACGCTTAAGAGAGGCTTATGAGTATATATATATGTATATATACATATACATACATATATATATTTATATATGTATATGTATATTTATACATATGCATATATATACACATATACGATATATATATATATATAAATAAATATATATATACATATGTATATATATATATATATATATATATATATATATGAATATATATATATATATGAATAGCGATATATATATATATATATGAATATATATATTATATATATGTATGTATATGTATAAATATACATATAGAAATATATATATACATATATGTTTATATATGTATATATATATATATATATATATATATATATATATATATATATATATATATATATACATATATATATATATATATATATATGCATGTATTAATACTGGAACAAAAATTACTGTTACACAGTAATATGCTTAACAAACCGTACTTGCAGGAAAAAGAACCATGACATAACTGTAACACGTTACTTTTTAGCACTTAAACCAAACAGTCTTCTTTCCTTCTTCATTCGCCAAATATCCGATGCATGTCTTCATGCAGAGGAGTCAGACATGTCAGACCCCTCAATAGACACAGTTATCAGGTCCTCCAGTCTTTGTTCTCCGAGTCTGCTTATGAAAGTGGAATTTATGCACTAAACCCCCTCTCACACTGTGCAGTGTGACAAGGGGCTGTCAATGCAAGAGTTGCTAATTTGCATAGATTTGGGAACTGTTCCCTGTGAAATCTGTGGATTAAACCCCACAGTTCCCTAATCTTGTTTCTGGGATAACCCTGACTTCTAACCAGTGTTTTAAGTTTCTCCATTCATTTCTATTAGCCTGTGAATCTTCAATAGCCCCCCTGGTTATGTTATTGCTGGTTTTCCGCTCACCATACTGCGCTAGGAGAGTGTCAATGTTATCATTGTCCCATGAATCCAGTTAAGTGTTTGACAAGAAAGTGATGGGTCTCACGCCCAATACTCCAAAAGCAATTATTGGGGCAATCCACCTCTTCCAGGAGGCACATTAGACTTGAGTATTTATGCCTTGGCAGTTGTCCTTTGGCAAGCCAAAGCTGCCAGTAGGGCCCTTAGCTTTCTCGGATATAATTTTCTGGTTCATGTTTTGAAGAGTTTGACCCTTAGTAACATGTAAAGTTGCCTCCACGTGTTCAGTGGTTGACACTATATTTTCATCCTTCTTCCCACGCTTTCTGTGAAAATATCGAGGTGCCTCAGTAGCGTACTGACCCGGAAATTATGTGTACCCTTGGCCGTTGTGTTCGTCTTACCAGTCGCTCGAAACGTATCACAATACATCTCATTCTTTTCAATATCGCAACGTATCCAGGAGTAGGTTGTCAGCCATGTGTCGCAGAAGTTTCGTTTTCGCCGCTTGAGCTTGGCGGTTACCCTGATAGCGGCGGCTTCAGGTTCACTGTCACAGCTGGCGGAAGAGCTGTCAGTGTCAGCTTCAAAGTAAGCAAAAGAATCAGCATCATTTGCAGATGCCGGGCGCCTAAAATAATGTGTTAATGTTCGCTGTTTTGTACCTGCTGTAGCATCCATACCAAGTAAGTTTCGAAAACACGCGTTCCAGGAATGTCGTAACCAATGTCAACGCCCGTGACACTATATTTTACTCCCGCTGCACCCAAGCATCAGCTGTCGCCTAAACATAGCACAACAGCCAGATATCCGGGTATATGGCTCAATACCTGTGCATGCTGCTGGTGAAGGCGACACGATGCTGTCGGGAACTAGCTTGCCAGACGTCTTGTTACGGAAATCGACGAAGCCGTCTAATTTTATATTTGGCACTTTACGTGTAGGGTGTAGATCCATTGAAAAGACACGATGTTACTCCTTCCTGTGTTAACTGAATATCGATGCAGATTGCAACAATTTTTGTTTGCGTCCAAATGGACGCACTACAGTTGCATATGTGGGTCATTTGGGAATAAAATGGGTCAAATAACGTTCCCCTGCCGTAGCCAACTAAACGCAGATGCAGCACTTGACGACTGATTAAATACTTTTTTGTAGAATCATAAACACTTTGTAAGTCGTTTAAGCTGTTCCTGACCAGTGACCTTGTTTTGCATACCTAACATATAACTACATCAATCAGTGCCTAACAACCACGGCCCTGAGTCAAAGGGTTATGATAATTGCCCAACCGACATAACACACACTGACTCTCTTAAGGGTGATCACCAAAACCAACTGCGCTCTTGCAAGCGACCTTCTATAGCTCTAGTCACCAGAAGTCATAAGCCTATTCTGACCTCAAACTAGAGCCGACAATCACATATTTGGCAAAGTCTGTCCATTCATGCTATTGTTATGGCGATGGTTTACCTACATTTGCATGTATACACCACCGACCAATACAAATACCGTTGAACATTGACACGGCTATAACAATGTTGAGTCGGTAGGATAGCGCGGCTGACGTGGTACACAACCATTGACATGTAGTTATTTAAAAGAGATTGCACGCACGCTCATGGGTGTTTTTTTTCACAGCTGGCTGTGGCTATGATTTACTTATTTAGAAAGTTAATTTGAGATATCTGGAGCAGTCTTCTTCTAGCTTGATAGACTTCATCACCATTTACCATCTTCGTTGACGTAGTTGGTTAACATGAAGTGACGACATGCCATGGTCGGTCGCTCTGACTGGCAAAATTGAAATGAGATATTGGAACATCCACCATTGAAATGGATATCCTTGACCTTGTTTCTTGCTGATGACAGTAATATCCGGATATGTCGGATGGCATGGTTATGTTCCATCATCTGATGACATATTGCCGTAGATGGACGCACAAACGGAACCAAACAATGAGCCTTGTGGCCCATATTAAAATAGCAAATATCCTTAGACTTTTGAACACCTGGGTTAAGAGAATAATATTAACGCGCTCTAGCTCAGTTTTGTACCAAATAAATACAGATGAGATAAGTGAATTAACTAATGTATACAAATATATATGATTGTGCTTATTAATATATTTTCATATATATACATATGTTAAAATACTATTCATATGTATATATATATACATATTTATATATATATATTTACATTATATATATATTTATTTATATTTAAACTTAAATATGTAATATATATATATGTATGTAAATATATACATATGTATATATAATTATATACATTTGTATGTATATATATATATGTATAAAATATATATATATATATATATGATTATACTTATATATATATATATAAATATATATATTTGCATATATGTATATATATAGATATATATAAATACATATATACATTATATATATATATATATATATATATATTTATACATATATAAACTGAAATATGTCAATATATATATGTATATATAAATAAATACATATATATGCATAAAGAATATATATAGATTAACATATATATGTATATGTATATATAGATATATATGTGTGTATATATATATATTTATATATATAAACATATATATGTATAAAATATATATATATGTATATATATAGATATATATATATATTTATATATATATATTATATATATAAATATATGTATATATATGTATATGTCTATATATATGTATATATATATATATATATATATATATATATATATATATCTATATATATCTCTATATATATATATATATATATATATATATATATATAAATATATGTATATGCACTGGTATATACATTTACATACACTTGGTTTTATAATCATCTCTTTCTGTCTCTGTTCATGTCACTGCGATGAGGCATAAGATGCATCTCTTAACCTCGTTGCATGAATTTTGATGTTCCTACACAATGGATATTAATGGTGAACAATCGACCCATAATATCCGCAACTGCATTGTCTGCTTGATTACATCCGCTGCATCAAACAGCAGCGTCTTTGAGCGAGTGAAGATCATCGAGGACTGATTGCCACACGCAACCTCACATGTTGTTTAGTTATCTGACGAATGATGAGTGCGCTTAGATAGCAAAAGCATCAGCCCCAGCTCTGGCCAACTGATCGACAATATGAAAAATTGCATATTGATGATGCTCTTTCAAAAATTGCATATTCATGATGATCAATCTAACATTAACATAATTCTGTTTCGTAAAATGATTTTTTACTAACTGATTAAATATTGTCATACATATAAAACGGAATATTGGTAAACCGAGATTGCCTTGTTGCGAGTTTTTACCGTCGACTCGATTGACGCATGAACGCGCCAATAGCAAGCATTTATAGAACAAGCTGCACGATCGCATGTTTAAGTAAAGCTATGTTGCTGTTTGAGTTTTCGATGAAATGGACAATCCTCTACTGTGAGCTATCCTATGATAAACCTCCCATGCTACACCTAGTACCTAATCCATTATGGACTTTCTGATGTGTTGCTCTAATATATGGTTATTCTGTCTGAATTTATATTTGCGCTGCTCACTTACTGATGTTATGTAAATAGTTTACAATGGTCGCATATTATTATCGCAACTTTCTTTCCGATGATTAATTCACCGTAACAATTAATAGGTATAATCGTTCAATAAATACCGCAGGTGACTAGCCACACGTCGAACAAATTTAAATCATATGCGTCGTGAATCAATGTTTTAACGGTCTGTCACCGGGATACAAATATTATAATGTGACGTTATTTGACACAGATTGCCCGTTAGAGTCATCTAGGCATCAAGTGATATATTTCTTTAGAACAGTTCTCTGTCGGACGGTCTCTTCAAGGACTGTGGATAGTCTGCTGTGATAAGGTAGTGTTCAAAAACGTAATCTAACGACAGTGTTATTATTATTATTATTATTAAATGACACTACCAATTCATGTTAAAATGGTATCACAACTGTAATTTACTACTTGACGGCGACTTCTTGTTGAGACACCATGTTTACTTTGAAGGTCTGTAAATCTGTTTGCCTCCTCTGCCAATTGCCCAATATGAAAACACAAATAATGACCAGACGAGACCAATTACAAGGAGAAACCTGCAAATACCACATTTTGTCTGCGAGACATAGCCGACATTTGGTTCGGTGATTTAATGTACAGTTCCGACGGTGTAAAGTAGAAGTACAGGCCACATATACCTTACCTTACTGTCGTGATCAAATAACGCCTGCAATAACGATCACATGTTTCGCATCTGATTCAAAATGCGTTGCTGACCAGCTCCTAAATCACCCACGTGTATATCATTTATCAATTGAAGCGAGGTCGATTAATCAATCATATTCGCTGAGGCCATTACATGGTGTGTTGATCGTCCATCAGATTAAATTGACTTGTCATATTCTATGTAATCTCCAAGGTGAAGTAAACGAAACCTTGTATGACATGACATTTTTAGACGGCTTTATCTATCGAGTGGCGCCATCGTCGTCATCGAACAAGGTTCCTCCATTTAACTTTTTACAATTGCCGGAGACGGCGAAGAGTGATCGATTGTTTTATATTGCATCTGACCCACTGTATGCAGAGATGGATGTAACGTATTTCCTGTTTTTATTCAACACGCCGAATAAATTGTTATCACCATTCCAAACATCCCAATATGACGGAAGCATAACCACTGTCATCAATGTCATGAATTCTAGGGACGACAATGGAGGGCTCCAAACAACAGCAATAACCATCTCAATGCCAACGAATGCGGTTTATAATATAGATAGAGTTTTGATTGTTTCCAACGATAAGCAGTAAATTTGTAACTCAGATTCAACAGCATACAAACCAAATTGAACCTGTTATTGCCAACGTGTAAACAAAGACATTGCCGTCTGTGATTCAAAGGTGTCCATAACAAACATGGGGACCGATTAGTTTAATGAACCATGCCGTTCGAACTGGGGACATTGAGCTAGCATATTGATGCGTACATGGTTGCTGTCCCAATTTTCAGAAGGCAAAATGTCTTTTTCCGGGATTAACCTGCTCAAAGAATGAAGATATGTCAGCGAGCGTGTGGTACCGCATTTCTGTTGCAAACGAGAGCTATATATGAATTTGAGCGATAATAAAATTCGTAGGGGCATTAAAATTTTGAGAAAAGATTAAACGTACAGCTTAAATCTAGTCAAGTGGTTATTGGCGTCGTGGTTTACGATGCAAAATGCACTTTGCTTAGTGATAAGTGCGCCCCTCGAAGACATTAACAAGAATCATCAATGATGGTAGGAAAAGTCTTACCATATCTTACCTTACCTTCATTAGGATGTATATAATTTCCTTTAATGGCATCCTAGGCGCAAAGATATCGCTGGTGCATAATGTATCAATCCTTGCGTGCGCTGTTTCCATCAATAATCTGATCCATGTTTTACGTACACGTTTTCAGCTTAGGAAAATTTGTCACCCCAACATATTTGCACAACGATGGTCTCTTGGTGTGCTGCCATTATAGTGTCATAGCCCGTAACATTAAATGGACATTGACAAATAATTTGTGCATCCTGGCGCTTAAGACCTGCTTTGCTTGACAGACAATGAATACAAAAATAACTTGGTACACGTAGCTCAGTAAAACTGTGGATTATGCAAGGGGAAGGGTATTTTTTTGCAACTTCCGCACTACCTTTAATGCCAGTGAAGCTATGAATAATTCAACAACATATATAGCGATGTGTATGGGATATTACTTTTTATGCTACGACTTTAAAGATCGGGTACGGCTTGGGCACAGTCTTATGCAAATCACTCGACTCACTAAACAGTGCATTCTTGCGTGCAAGCCGGTAACCTAGTCGACCCATCTCTCTCGCTGTCTGTGTTTACATCGTTTTAAGCAGGTTGTAGTTTGCTGCCTTTGAAGTCTTTCATTAATTATTCAAGCACATACACTCTACTACGCGCCATGGCATATAAAATGGGGTTTCCTCATCATTCCTCGACAATGATTGATACTGTGAATGTCTGTTTGTATTGTTTAATCTCCAGACGTATATGGCAGTTTTGAAAGGGCCACTCTTTTATTAAGCAGCGCTGATTTATTGCTTTTGTTTCCAGGATAGTTTTTGAAAAAAGGAGGACATGCCCAGCAGTTATTATGTCGTTGTATAGAATACTGGCCACAATTTGAATAACTGCAAATATTGAAAAGCTGGTACAATAGGAATGATTGTTATTGCTTATATTTGGACACCATTATCACAAGTGCCTATGTGGTTTAATGTGTGCGATGACATAATCATGTCTACGAGATTAATAAATTAGATTCATGTTGTTAAAGGGGTGGCAATAGGCAAGAGCCCGGCGCAGCTGATAAAAGCAGCGCATATAAAGGCAAAGCCTCTGACATCTCTATTTCATCACGTAATCATGCATGTAATTTCTAAGGCGCTAATCTGTAAACATTAAAGACCATCAAATGTCGTATTTGCCCGATATTTGGTACATGGAAAAGCGAATAGCATTGTTTAGGATGGTGGAAAAGTGAATTTATGCTTATTTAATATATATAA
Source organism: Urechis unicinctus (assembly GCA_034190875.2). Lineage (NCBI taxonomy): Eukaryota > Metazoa > Annelida > Polychaeta > Xenopneusta > Urechidae > Urechis > Urechis unicinctus. The sequence goes on along the minus strand of CM067354.1, from coordinate 46,733,493 downwards.
GACTGGCGCGGTGAACTAATAGGCCGCTTGTAAACGACGTCATAGGCATTGGTATCTATGTCAGTTACTCAATAAGCTATCTGAAAAGACATGATCTCATCGTTGTCAATGTAAGCTTCGGTAAGCCTGACCAAGCAGTGATAGCTGCATTTGTAGTCGCCTCATTAAATTAAGTACAATGACTCATAGGCGAACTGCCTTTATTTGTTATCGACCCACGATGTACCCTTTCGGAAATAATGCTATTGCACAACAGTCAAGGTATGACGCCTTGTTAGGCCTGCACAACTGAGGTGTTATATCTATTTCTATTTTCAAACAAAAATCTACTCCATTGCAATTGTATTATGTATCCGTTTTTGTGAAGCTGCTAAACCTGCTCAATTGTTATCTTTTCGTCTCATTTGAATCGTCTTATCAACGCTCGAATAATTTTTTATCGGCCGGTGTCGAGCTGGCACTCGTCCGATGTCTGCCTATGTCCCTGCAACACCCCTACGGTATCCGCCAGGGCGGCCGACCGATTCTTTATTGCCGTACGCCGACTGGCGGATAGCAACTAGTCGCCGATCTGCCTGCAGAGATACTCTGGCGGCCAACCTGCAGCAATAGCAAATGGAACGGTAAAAAAAGAATGTTTAGAACAAAGAGACACTATTCCTTGCCAGACTTCCTTTTCTGCGTTTTGTCCCTCAGCTTGAAATATTCAAAGCGCATTGACCGAAGCCGCGGCATGATTTTGGGTATGTAAGCAGATGGAAAGGAAACAATGCAAAAAACTGTAAATTATAAAACACTTCGAAATAATGACTGGCGGGAAAATTATTGGTAAGCATGAAATCAAATTGATGATCTTTAAAACATGCCCACGCGTCTATCCCAACTCGTCTGCAAATACCTTCCGCAGTGCCTTTATCTTTACCTTGTTTTTGTAGTCAGTGTTTGTTATGTCATTAAAGGCCGGAAGGTCCTCAAAGTAGGAGGCAATGCGCTCGTCTAAGGCCTCTGTGAATTTTGAGGTCTGCTGGCTGGGAGGGAAACACATCGTCTTCTTATTCACTCACTTTGCTTCCACTCACCGTCTCGTCCTCTGGACGTTTTTTTTCTGGGCGGGGGGGGGGGGGGGGGGGGGGGGGGGGGGGGGGGGGTTCTTGTGGGTGCCCCCTTCTGTCCCCCTTATTTGCCTCGGGCATCTCGTTGTCGTTGTTGTTTCTATGGGACTTGTACTTTGAAATTATGTAGAGCGCGTCCGATGCGTGCAATACCCTGCTGGACATCGGCCAGGCATCAACCAAGTTATTGGCGATCAGTTTGCGACGTGAAACGCCGCACTAGATTTGTAGTCGACTCAATGACCGCCCGACTCCCCAAAATGACCCGTGGGCCCCTGGCCAAAAATTCTTAGAAATATGCCTCAAACTACTCAAAACCATCGCAGTGCATGAAAATAAGGACAACACCTATTATAAGGTGGTTTGGTTGGATAAGTTAAGAGGGAGGCAAAGCTTATAGATATGTGGCCATATTCGAGCTCTGCCTTGAAAATGTATCACTCCTTAAAATAGCCAACCTTTTCCAAATACATCACTTTAATTGCTAGCTATCTTGCTACCGTGAATTGTATATATAAGTGTCATCACCGTTATTGAGGATTTAGGGCGCATACACGACGCTTGTTACAATGCAAGTAAAGGTCAATGTTTATGAATACATGAGGCATTACAAAATAGCAAGCACGACCTTGTCGGTAGGCTATTGACAGAGTCGTAAGGTAGATCATCGGTTGAACCTAATAAGCGGCACTGCATTTGTGCATTAGCAATCAGCAAATTGACACATGGTAAATGCAACGATGAATATGGCGCACAAAAACCTTCAGAAAAAAAACCACATCCTGTGCTTTGCTGTATAGTATTCAAAGAATGTCGTGGTAAATAATATGAAAAATGCTACATCTATAGTGCTATAATATATGAGGAAATGGTAGGCGTTGCATGTATTTATTATCCCGATAACAGGCTGATGATTCTAATGCAATGTCAATAAATCTATGCTACTGAATACGGTAATGCAAACAGCTCATTATGTATATCGATCAATATGGTGTGTGTTATTCGATTTCAATGCTACAAAGCGTGTCTGTAATGCCCGTTCCCATGGTAAAACCGCGTGTTAAGCAATCCAATAAATAATTTGGTCTGGGAATGGCAAATATTTCTTTGAGTGGTAGAGAGCGATGACTGTTTTATTTCAGCATTACAGACATTCGGTCAATAACAGGATTTACCCCAACACATTTTAACTATGCCCACGCATATGACAATGGGGATGTTAAAGCATCAGACCTTTTAATATCTACTCAGCCTCAATTATGCAGAAGCAATTGTCAACGCTACCTAGTCATTCAACTTTTGATGTGTATTTATTTGTATTCGGTACGCAAATCTGAAGCCTTGACACAGCAAAAAGTACACACAAAAAAGCAGGCATTATTTCGTTGTGTGATTTAGATATATAAATATGCTGGGAGCATAATTTATTGACATACCATTACATGGTGATACTCGGAATCAAGTATGATACAAAGGCCATGAACCCATCGTTCATGACAGAGGAAAAGCATATTATGGCAATTGATCTAATGTTATGTCACACTTTTTACTTACATCTCGCTCTATAAATCGTTACTACAGTATCCAGATTGTTATGTAGCACCAAATGTTCCCCTCTTCCTTTGGTCCCGACACCGAGGTTTCGCCAGCGCTTGTAACTGTCATCATTTAAAGTTATTAGTGCATCAATACGAATATTACATTGGGGTCGACACAAAGTTGTTAACCATGTGTTGTCGACCCAGTAATTGCGTTAATGAGCAATCTTTAGATTAACCCATCAACACTGGTATAGATAACTCTTATATACTACTCACAGGCCTTTTGACGTGATGGATGCAGTTTCAGCATTAGAGTCACTTATGCGACAGTGATTGGTAAACGTTTCTCATTAGGCTCCATGTTTGATCCGTTGCAGACTTCAGGGGTCTGTTCATCAGCTTGTTGCCTTAGCCAAGTTCTTTAATTAATAATAAAAAGAAAGAACAAAAGGCACCCCAAATACAAGGCGGTTCCAAAACTACATATTATCTATGACAGAATGTTTTCACATACTTTGTTTATTACTTATTACGCAGCTATTAATTGCAATAATTGAAATGGCAATGACGGATGGAGGTAGCAGCAATAGGGGTGAACGTTCTCCCGCAAAGACCATTCACACAACAACATAGAAGGTGTCAGAAGGGTGTCAAACATATTTTGACAGCTCGCCAAGTATGGAAAGAGACAGAACCGCTTCTTTTCTGTACATTATTTTACAATGCCTGCAATTGCAGTCTCAAATTTCATATTCAGATTACCATCTCAAACATCATCTGAATATTTTGTTTTTGTCATGACGAAGTGAGCATAAAGTATTGATTCCATGACACTAATGATATCTCCGAACAATAAACACCCATCTATCGTATGTTCCGTCGATATTTCATACGATTGAGTTAATTTGTTATAGTTTGGTTCATACTAAGGTGAAGCGAATTTTCAGGCTGAATAATCTGACAAGAGGCACGTCCAACTATAACAGAAGATGCAGCCATTAAAATTCTGCCAAGCGCCGGAGTTTACGAAGGGTTTTCTATGTGCTTGACAATATGTGTAAACTACACAATGCATATTAAATACATCAAAAGCCTGGTACATCATTCCCTTCATTGTGTGATGAATGGCATACCGTGCACAAAATATTCTATCATAAAATGGCGACACCGCCTGTTTCCAGTTCAGCAAGCAAATAAATCTATTCGCTGGTTTATTCTACTTACAGACTCGTGTAAGTCTTGGGAATGATGGCCGCGCTACATAGTTGCACCACGTTAGGTTCTTGTTACCCGCTCAATCATAACTGCATCGGTTATGCTGTCATACTTCTTAACAGAAAATCGGTGACGCCGGCATTACTCAACTCACATACCTGGGCTCCTACACAAAACCTTTGCCCCATTGTACTAGAGCTAGCAACCAGCGCAAGTCATAACACTACATCGCGCTCAGTAATATAAAGTCAGTGCAAGAGCAATTTATCATTAAATAATACGCCAACCAGTGACACATATCAGACAATTTGTCAAAGCGAGATGGCTCTCAACTTGGTTTACTGTACTGACCTGACACCAGTTATTCTTAGGCCATTGACTCTCCTGACTGATTTATTATGTAGCCACTGGGAATGTTAGAATCTACCGTTAGCCCATAGTATCCTCCGCTCCAGGAAACGCAGACAATAAACAGCTCAAGATGGCTATATAATAACCATTGCGGGGTGGTTCTTGCCACCCTTAAACAAGACGCCCGAGTAACATAAATGTCAATAGTAGCATAAATTTGTTGTCAAAGTATGTAGTAACTATGGGCTGGCACGCACGCAGCAATATATGCATAGTGCTTCTCTTCCGCTCCATTCTGCTGATTTAATATGTTCTGATCGTCAATGTGAGACTGTGTTGTCGCTTGGCTCGATAGGTGGCGACACAGAGCATTGCTATTCCGCGCTCGGCCGGAAGATGTCGCTGATTTCGTGGTTGACGTGTAACTACACAATATTTGTTTCCATTTTGTTAAAATTAGACGACAAATTCTCACAGTTGGCACTACGCTATGCTGACATGTGATATAGATACTGGCGTATTGAATAACGTGAAGTTGTCACTGTCAATGCGTTGCGCGTCGTGTACGACAAACTTTCAAAATGGAACCAACGAACCAGATTTCCTCTGTTTATATGCTATGTAACTTTCGGGTGTGTATTGTCCCCATTACTGCCTTACGTGATGTGCGATGTTGATAAAATGTGGATGAGAGGATATCAAATTTATCTACAAATGTCTCATTCAGAGTGCGTTATCAAATGAATCTCACTGAAAGGTCTTATCCCTGGGGTGTTATATAATTGTCATTTCATACCATGAACTGTTATATGTAATTCATAATACACCTTCACTCATTAAATGGTTTTGTAACCTACTAATGCTTGTTTCTTTCGTCAAACAAGTTAATAATGGGATCGGATTTTCATTGATGTATTTTATATTAAAGCACCAAGAAATAAAACACTTTGGACTTCAAAGAGTTTATCATATATTCCACCACAGACATTATGCAGCTAGAGGTGCAGGTAAATAATCATTTTATGAAAAAAATCAGTTCACAAATCCAGTAACAGAAATTGTTAATATATATGGAATCAAGCACATCATCTCTGAAGTAGTCTCTGAAAAAGCTGTAACTTTGCAGCCATAGCAGCAATAAAGTCATTGTTACGCGGCACAGGTACAATCGCCATGCTCTTAGAGATAAAAACCTCGAGATGACAAAGTCGACTGTTGTACAAAATTACTGGCCCTGAATCAGGTAAAAGTAGTCGAGATGGCTGTTGAGGGTCAGCTTGTTGTTCATACTGACCATGTATGGTACAATAGGCGCAAGGCCATCTTGTGAGCCCCAATCTGATTGAAACGGGTCAGGGACTTTGCCATAGGGAGCATATCCGTATGCATTGTGACTTTGCATAGCCTGCCAAAATGGGAGCTCTTCCTTCCATGGGCCAAGCTATATTACTGGCTTGTCCCAGAGTTTTTTCCCTCACCTCTTGGAACTGAGTCTCTGTGAAATGGGTGATGCATCTTTGGTAAGTTCTTTATTGAGGGGCGGATATATGCAGCCACCTGGGCCATATTAATGTAGGGTGGCAGGATGTCCCTATACCTGATAATACACAAACACAATATGCTTAGAACACACAAGCATATTCAACTTGGCTTAGTGTTCAAGCTTGCAAAAAGGATGACAACACCTCAATAAACCACAACTGTATTGACTGGGTTATTCATGTGGCGATAACAAGCAGTTTCCCAACAATCCCCATACCCATGCTTCTGCTTGTATTTGACGAGGTACAAATGATTGGGGTTAGTGCAGGAAACACTAACCTGGTGTTTTTGTTATTTACAAAACAACTGCAACAGATTATTTTAATCAAAATAGCATAAAAACAATTAATAAGGAAAGAAACAGGGTGACTACAAGGAAAGCACTGGGTCAGATAAATGAGTCATCACAACGCAAAAACCAAAAAAACGGATTGAGCAAACGATTGCAACTCACCTTTCAAAAAGTTAATTTTTTCATCCGCCAAGCTTTGCATTCCGCTTCTTCAGGTCTATTTTTAATTGATGTATGGTCAAGGGGCGTGCTTATCCATTAAAGATGATTTTCTCCAAGGATATCATCGATATAACCCAAAAGCTTTCGATTATAAAAACCAAAGGACCATGTAGCGGATTATAACTCGCGATCTCTCATTTAGGTCCTACGTATCAATTCATACGCAACCACGATACGCTTTAGCTGTACACTTATCGGAGATAGAAACCGTATGTGGAAATTATTGCTCTGGTAGTAAGTATTGGTATGTGTCGCAACAGAAAGGTAATTTAATGTCAGATCGGCGGCGATTATCATGGTGGTCTATTCGCAAAGGAGATTTTCGCTGCATGCCTTCTGTCACAGTATTATTTACTGATCGCCAATTGGGGGATGATAACGTCACAACAGACAAGCCTCATCAATTTCAATGCGCTAAGTCAATCATTTCGGACAATTGTTAAAGGTGCATTTTTTTCAAAAAAATGGCATGCGATTGTTTTTCTCTATTTAATAGAACAACTCTTTTGGAACCCATATAATCCATTTTGCGGACTGTTTCAACACTATATCGTCGATTACACCGTATCGAAATCCATCGGTCACATCCATGTTTACAAACAAGAGCACATGTGGATGGGAAATGACGCATGCGTATAGAAGGGTCATTTGTTCACAGCACATAGTCGTGACGTCACGAGCAGTATAGATTCGACAGAAAGTGGAAACGCAAGCAGCCAAAATGGTGAATCTTTTGATTCCTACATTTCTTGTATGACTCTCGTTTAATTGGAGTTTTCGAATGTTATATAAAACAAAGTGTGGAACTGAGGTTGGTTCTAATATTTTTTTAATTGGATTCTTATCAAGAGTATTTTATTGAATTTTATACATCCATTATTACTCGTAAGGATGTGCTTAATAGTTTGAAATTGTTCACCACGACACAGGTGTCCAAGTTGACGGAGGTCGCAGACCAGCCTGAAGAAGTGACAAAGGAGCCCCACCTTCTTCAAACAAGGTACTATTGGGCTTGCCTTACCTAATTGAATCACTTTGCCAGTAAATAGGGGGTCCCATGTTGGACTTATCAAACCATATATTTCTACTTGTTTTCATTTGTTTGTAGACCTGGACAGGCCGAAAACGAGTCAATCTTGTTTGCAGAGGATACATTGGCAACATACTAATAACTAACCAGGCCCTACAGCAGAGTGGAGTGGCTGCTAAATCTTAGAGCTGTCATGGAAAGAAAAATTGAATGTAATGTACAACTCAGCAGTTAACACTCTTGAGCTGCTCCAAAAACCTTCATGCAATTTTGGTCACAGAGAGCAATTTGCATTGAAGATATTCAATCCATCGAAATGAAGACTTTCAATTACTCATACTATTTTCCCATTTTTGTGTGGTGGCTGGATTTGGATGGGATGTGGCAGTTGCTAGTTGATGGTTAGACAGACAGCCACAGTTTGCGCTTACAATCCCCCGACAACCCACTCCGCTGAAAGAAGGATTCCACCCTCCATAAACTACCACTTCACCAGACTGGTGCATCTGCCTTCAATGTAGGGAAATGCCTACACCTGTGGAGCGGCAATGTTGCACCAACAGCCCAGAATTTTGCACATATGCACTACCTCAGATGAAAGGAGTTGTGCTTGACCCGATGGTCATTGAGGTTATTAATAGGTACCGGAAAGGACTTGCTATGGGAGTTAGATGCGGTTGACGATGACCACAAAAAAAAGATGCATATATACGGCGCCTATCAGCAATTGGTTCTGTGTATTCATGGCTTTTTGGGGGAGTGCAACAGGAGAGTAACTTTCTCTTGTTGTTTGTGGAAGATCAGATACCCCTTCTTTGACAAGAATTGACAGTACACAGGCTTACTTCCAAAGTAGGTTTTGGTTATATACTTTACATACTACTGACAGAAACAAGAAATGGTGATTTTAGTTAATGACTCAACCATAATGACTGAAAATTATTTAGGCGAAATGGAGAGCTGGAGCCACAATGTATGATAGTCTCTTCACCTGGTTTATTGTGGACATGATCTCACACAGTTGAGCCTTTGCCGAACGTACATCTAACGACAGGTGATATCAGGCATAGGGCAATCAATTATTTACTCTCGGCCCCAAAGTAATTGACAGTGTCAAAGAATAGTGAATATCCCTTAAGTGGTAAATCAAGTCTGGGAAGCCCAAAAGACAATATGGCGCTGTTCTGGGTATGGATTAATTCAAACACAACTCTATCGGAGCCTCACAACATGCCACTCGCAAAGTAACGCCAAGAAAAGACTTCAAGATGGCTAATCATGACCCCCTCAGTTTTAAACAACGCAGAATACTACGCATACTTTTAATTTCTAGAAAGCTACTCGACTATAAGGCCACTCGTAAGTGAAATATTTAACAATTACTTTACACCAGTCCTTCAAGTGATCGAAATTATCCCGACTATACTACTTCCATATCACAATAGAATTTACTTTTTTAATGTCTTTAATCAAAAACGCCATCTTCTGCCTGGGGACCGTTGAGGCTGCATACGAAATTGTCAGCATACCATGTTAAGCACATAGCGTATCAACGACATTGAATAAGAGGTATAGCATTTTGCAGTAGAATAATGAATGCAGTATGCAGACATCTTACATGCAATCTCATTTACCCTTATGCGATCGCACAGATGGTCGCAAGCATATATTGGGTTTATTGCAGCCAACTAATTATTGTGTTACATAACGGTCGAAGCTCCGTGAGCTGCTGACAATAGATTTCGCCTTGTTTGCGCCCTCTAAAGAGATAAAAGTCTTTCTGCCTTGGTGGTTATGCTGTATATCAACACAGTGCAGTCGCGCTGCAGAGACACAGATCTGCCATATGCTAAACTGCATTTAACCGACATGTGCGACAAATTAAGGGCGTTGGGTTCTTCTTGCAATATAATGGCAAAATGGCAACGTTTAGATCAAGATGATAATAATGATCCGACCGTTTCTGAGAATGGTAGAGGTTCCTTACAACGACCCATTATTAACTTAATAAGAGAGGCACTGTTCTACAACCAGGACTTGAATGAGTTCCCTGAACTAGGATTAAATAGACGTTACCTACGGATGTTATCGAGCACTGGGTTCACTTGTGTAAATGCAGTTCGTAAATGAGCCCAGATTTGGCACTGAAATCTGATTTGCAACAATTTGGGTGATAGTTTTGCATCATGACTATCACCTCTAGCAGCAAAAGTACTAAACTGGACGATATATTGCTTTATTTGTTGCCATTCGCACGTCAAGAAGCAATCTAATACACGTTTACGTGCCGATGGTAGTATTTATTCAGTTACTACACATTGAATTAACCTTGAAAGCTAATGCTAGATGATAAGCCATTAAGTTGGCTGAAAAAGTGAATGAAATGTTTCAGTATACTCACAATTACATTTAATAATGAGGTGACATGGTCCGGTTAATAGTTATAGAGTCAGCTACAGACGCTACAACGAATGCGGCTCGACAATGTTGCTAAAGCAATGTGTATAAGATTAGACACTGGGACAAATTACATCGCTTCTTACAAACGTCTGCTTAGAGCTAGCCCATAACTCACAACCCAGCCTGCTTGCTCAGTAGGATGACTGCTGTTTCCGTCTGTGCAAATATGTGCCAGGCCGACGGGAACGATAGCAGCTATAAACGATTTAATTACTCTCAGACTTTCGATGAAACTCACACTAATTCGTCCCAAAATTGTGTGGGACAACCTAAAATTAACCGAATTATATCACTGCCCAGACAAATAATGGATTGCCATTTCAATTCAGTATCCTCGAGTCGGTTTCGAGCAATTTTCGTAATCCATTTGTTTTTCAATCTTCAACTTAGAGGCTAACCTCTCATTGAAAAAGGTTAAGGGTTAGTTGAAGACTCAGGAAGGGCATTGTGCATCATGAAATCAATTCGATACACTATATATATATATATATATATATATATATATATATATATATATATATATATCCGTACGCGTCACAATCTATATATATGCACACATATTGAAAATGTATAATATATGTGTAGATAAATTAGGGTGTTTGCATTAGCATAGAACTATATAAGAGTATTGGCACACATATATGCAGCGGTTGTCGTTTGTCGTTTAATCCTTGCATTGACTGTTGAACAAAGCTTGGCGAAAAAAGGACGACATACCGATATGCATATGGTTCTATCTGACCTTAGATACAGGTGGCCCATGTAGGCTATCATATTGAAAAAAATATGCAGTTTTAGCATTTTCGCCTAAGTGAATGAATGGAACGTAGACCATTTACACGTGAGCGTCACCAAGCAATATCTAGCATTCAGCCTTAATATAAGAAGGGAATATTTCATAATATGGGGCTGTTGAGCTTAGCATATCGGGAAAGTGGCAACGTCTGATTGCTCATGTGGGGTTTCCAAGAATATACTCATCCTTTTCAACTTCCAGAGGCCAGATGTTTCGTACCTATGTACATGAACATTATTTACATTCAGGCTTACAAATAGGTTTATAATAACTGGATAGACAAGAATAAAAATCTGATTCCCTGAAGAAATGCCACAGTATAAATTGTCCTACAATATCACATTTGTTGTTTACGTAATCATTGAGCCATAGCGTGACACCAAACTATCAATAAAAAGTCAAATCCGAACTTGGTATATTTTATCGCACATTTGTTCTCGCCTTACCTTCTTAAATAGCCTCACCATTTACTTGAAATATGAACAGATGTGCATGTGTGAATGTGGTTATTCATCATTTTATTATTCACTAGCATGGCGGATATCTTGGTAGAAGCCGATTGTAACAAATGTCCAAGGTATGCATTGGATTTGTCAGCCGATTATATGAAATCAGTGTGTTGTAAAATTTCAATCTGATTTCAAGAATATAAACGTATGCATATGTTTTAAAATGTTACTAAAAGCAACGTGTTGTCGTCGATGTGTTGCTTTATTTAGCTCAAACTTACCTAATCTAATATTCGATGTCATGTATTCAAGTCAGTTTTCATTGTCTTTGGAATATAACAATAGTTGCAAGGCAACGGCAGCCTCGCACCACACCAGTAGCATTTTTCCGTCGTCAATTAATGCTTGCTGAAGGCAGTTGTAACATAATCTACTCATGCACTATGATCATGATTCAATCGACTATTCATTGGGGTTAACGAAAAACTGAATTGCCTTTGAATCATTCAATGTAGCCTTGTTTAAGAGTGAAAAGATGGTCATTGCTTATTCAATCAGAGAGGTTACAATGCAGCTACGTATTGCCGACTGCTATCTACATGACCCAACCTGCACTTAACGGCGCCATTTGAATTAAACAAGGAATGGTGACCAAGTCATTGCGGTTTATGCTATCTTGGGGGTCACGTTTGCACGAGCTATTCCGTTGCAACTGATGCATTATGATTTTTTTGTGACGATTAAATTTTTTCACCTCCTAGAGCTTTGAACTCCGTTTATAAACATAATAGTGTGTATAACCCATATGGTTAGTTTCCTTGCACACGGTTATATACTTGGCACGTGATGACAAGTCACAGCGCTAGTTAGGGATATACAGCAGTCGAGTTGTACAGAGCTCAACAGTCTATTATTCAAATCCATATCAATAACAAATTATATATATATATATATATATATATATATATATATATATATATATATATATATATATATATATATATATATATATATATATATATATATATATATATATATATATATTTATATATATATAAGCTGCACGTACTATGTTTACATAAATTCATTCATATTAAGCTGTTATCTCTGCAGACTGGAACGCTTTTGGGTTACCAAATGTGGGGGATGATATTCATAAAAATCATTGATTCAGATCACATATGGCTATGGGTGTTGGTATATGCAATAGCTCTGTGAAAAATGCAACTTAAAGGCTTTGAAGACTACCTTCGATTAATAATCTGAACTACCAGAGTATTTCAGTTTTTACTATATTTACAAAACGTTAACGTATTTAACTTGAATAGCTGTATATTTAGCCCATGGCGGCATTATGTAAATGACACAACCATGGTGGTACGTTTAAGTGGGATGGCTGATGTTATGTTGTTACTTAGGAACATCAGCCGGTATCAACATATGCCGTCGTTGGTATTCAGAAGACAGCAAATGATTATGCCATCTCTATGTTTTGTCATTTCAATACGATGCAGAATGTAACTATGGGTGGACAAAGTAACAGTCAGGATGTGATATACATTCCGATACAATCAGGGCATAATGCCGTGAGGCACGCCATCATAAACGTTGTACTTTGTTTATTTCTGGATTACATTATTCATAGAGGCATTAGCCACGTGCGATCCAAATAAAATCAGCAGATCAATAGCCATGAATAAAGTAAACATGGAAACATTTCAATCTTAAACATCCTGTTTACTAGTTGCACACATGCAGAAATACATAACTTATATCATGGCTGTAGTCCTTCCGGGCGGCTTTTACCTAATCAATATTAATGTTACTCTTTTGCTATGTGCAAAAAAGAGTAGCTTTCTCAGTGTATGTAGACCAAGTTATGCCACTTGCACACGCATCTATGTTTACTGGTATCTCTAAATAGACTGCCCGTAGAGACAAAAAACAAACACATATACCAAAAGCATAACTACATTGTAAATGATTTACTCTACGAAGACACGCTATGGCTACTTGGATATCATTTCGTTTAATTGCTGCCATAGGTTGTACAACAAGTTGAAGCGACGAAATGCGTTACTAAGCACATAGGACGACCAAAGTAGCATTTATAAAATATACGCATCGTAGCAGCTGTGTAATTGACAACAGGAAATCAATTCATCATAGAGTTGATAAATGATTTCAGTCTTCTTTAGAGCAGGGCGCTACCGTCACAGTTATACTCATACCGCTAGTCGTACATGGCCTAGCTGCCGAAAGCAATAACATTGCGACACACACACACGGCAAGCAAAAACACACAAACAATATACATGTATATATAAATATATATATATATATATATATTTATATATAAGTTTATATAAGATATATATGTATATATATATATATATAGATATATACATATGTATACATATAAACATATATATATACGTATTATATATATATGCATATATATATAAGTATATATATATAAATATATATATATATGTATATATATATGTGGTTGTGTGTGTGTATGTGTGTATGTGTGTGTCTGTATGTGTACATATATACATGTACATTTATATATCTATACATCGTGTCTGTTTAATCGTTGCAGTCCACGTCCTCTTTAACCACGGCCCACATATCAGAGAAGATCACTGATGATACAAATACCTCTTATAATATCCATAATGGCTAGCACGTGCACAGAGAATGCAATGCCGGCGCGCTTTCTGTTCAGAAAGCAATGATAAAACTATTTAGGTGCTGTAACTAGCTCTTGTCAGCACGCGCAGACGTACTTACGACGTCACGAACAACCAAATTAATAGTATAATAGTAACAGGGTGATCGAAGTCAACAATAGTTCCAACATCATATACATATTTATTTCAATCATTTTAAACTGACACAACTGACAACCCTGTGTATCATCATGCGCATGACATATTGTCATTGGTTAAAACCTACTGGCGGCAGATCATGTGCATCACAACTATAATAGGTTCATTAGCTACGATAAGCAGCATAAATGAGAGCAATGACGATGGTATAGGGAAATGCTGTCATGTGGATAATGTTTTCCCATTACAACGAATGAATTAGCATTTTGTCGTAACATGAGTCTGAGAATCCAATATGAAAACCCTAAGCTTCGCGGCATGAAGCAATGTCCGTGTAATGTCAACGTTGCCATAGCCGTAGCTTGACGTGGTATTTGACATCTTTCTATGACATCTTGGTGTAATAACCGTTTTTTATGTGCTATCAGATTACATTGATAATGTCACTCAAAGCAGGGCGCCAGAGGCTCACAGTAATGACTCACCAGTTATTGCTCAGCTGATAGAGGCAGATATAGAAAAGATGACCGATGAAATATAGATAATAACACGTTATAATAATGTTTGCGTCTATATTGATAGGGAGAAAGCATGGAGCAAACTCACGATGACATTTTAAGTTATCACTTACCATAGATTGAGACGATAAACTTTCCAGGTACAGAGTAACGTGGACGTGAAGGGCCTCATAACATGTATAGTAATCAATGCACATCCCCGGATTACCATATTCCTTCCAACAAATCATCAGGGCTATTGTGTCCAATCCCAAACAATCACGACAAACATTAACGCCAGTTATTAGAGGCTAGTTAGGCGCTGAACTCGACGCGTGCTCGCAATTAAGCCAAGGTGATCAATATTTCATCATTGATCGGCGGCTTTGTTAAGCAAGCATGGTTCTAAAGCTACCCCTTGTTTCCCTGACACGACATTCATAACAAACATGGTATCGATCGATATTGATTACAAGTAAACTGCAATGAACGTTTGCTCTATCAATGACAACCTTTAGAAACGTCTGTAAAACATTATAAAATAAATTGTCCACTTTAGTCGCTTTGGATACCTTGCCATCGCATTAAGCTTTGAGGCAGTGGTATTTGGGTTTTGACACGTCGGGATAAGTTCTTTCGAACGTATGTAATCTAATAAGCACTACATCATCCCTTAACTTCGGTCGTTGGTAAGCCAACCTGATATTTCGTGGTAATTAAGTTGGCTTAGTTAAACCAGCAGACAAGATAAGGTTACATTCCCTCCTACACTGAAGAGGCCTAAGAATCGAATGATGCTGGTATCTATCGTGATAGGTAACAACAGTGCACGGTAAAGGTTCAGTTTCAGCCTGCAAAGAATACGACTCATTTACCGTTATCACTCCGACTTCATTTCAAAATCACTATCCATGGCAAATACTGTAATATGGAAGCCAACCCAGACCGGCTTACAGCTAATATACACGGCTCATGATGCGACGATGCTCAGCAAGATTTTGATAGACTAAAAGACACAAAGATTTAAACTAAGCCAATTCCCTGAGATACGCTTAACTAAGCCGTTGCGATGGTGAGCCCTGCTAACAAAGATTTGTGCTGATCCGCCCCACACCCATTTGAATTCCGTAGGAGACCACGTTGTCTTTTAATAATAATGTTGAGTAAATGCGCATGCATTATAGCTATAGCTCTTAGTAGAAATATAAATGAATATACCTGATGATATAGGGAGTACAAGTGTATAGATTTGACAATGTTCCAAAATGTATAATTGCGAGGTAAGATATATACTACATAAGAGAGCTAGCGCATACTGCCTTTCTCAATACATTTGCCAATGATTGACGGATTATGACGCGCGAAGTGTTTGAAGAAATGCCTTCTAATGGTTCCGATACTATGTGCTAGAGTATAACAGGGATTGTGACCTCATATTGGTGGTAAAGACCGGTCAGGCATAGCCTCGCCTCATACACAAAGGATACGTGTATCCAGGTCTCGTTGTTCAATGCCATCATAAGCCTCGGGGCTGGTTAATTTTCACACACATTTGCATTATACTTAAAATGCGAAAAGTATGATGTTTTCCACAATTACGTCGAGCAGTATATATTAACATATTTACTAAGTTTCACCTGTGCGCGTTATTGTCGTTTCCTAATCAGGGTCATTACTTGCTGTTGGGCTATACAGACACCAATATAAGTTTGAATGCAACTGCCCTAGGATCATATACAATTTCAGATATCCGTTACGGTTGACAATGAAAATAAGAATGAACGAATTCATCGAAACGATAATTATGCATTCATTTGCATCTCAAGCAGACATGAATATTCTTGATTATTGTAGAGGCACGTTGATTTACCTTCCAGCATATTCTGATTGAGCTTTTGGAAGTTTTGCTCAAGTTGATCTCATAAAAGTCATTGAGCGGATTGTTTGAGAGGATCACAAAGCTGCTACATAAACCTATGCGCTCCTACTCTGAACTCACATATACCGATGTATCCATAAAGGAGCAAATAAGCGATATGCACGGAAAACGTGTAACATTCTTTTTGTTTTCCCGACCTTATTTCTCTCTCGCAACAGGCAGATTATCATCCCACAGTGGCGACAAAATCATACGACAATATGAACAATTCCCGCTATGCTTGTAAACATTTTTTGTCTTATGACATTAAACATCATTGCATATTTGCATGAGCTGTAATGGAGTAAATGACAAGCAATGACAAGGAGCAAACAATCCCCGGCAAAAACACGGTACCGGGGAACATGCCGATCTTTACAATAGAAAACAGACGGCCGATTCGGACGTAAATCATATCCATTCCAGTCATGCACCGACCAGACTGATTTCTTTAATTTGGTAAGTACTTTCAGCATTCTTTCAAACATCTGCTTGATTTCGTGTGGTGTTGTCTCGGCGCCAACTTCATCAACCGATGAATGCCATATCTTGCTAAAATAGAATCTCAATACGCCATGCATAATGTACAATAGCTCATGTCTACGCAAGTACGAAATATTGAAGGATCATCGATCAGAGTTTTCTCTGTGATCTTTCCTATATGTCAGTCGACTAATACTGGCCGGCTCTAGCGCCAGTGCAGGAGGTAATCTATCCATCAGCCCTCGATTTCTCAAGAATATTGTCATCATCAACCCTAGCACCTCTACTCCATCCGTACTTCTCAATTGGCTGAATTTTGCTTAGCAGCGATATGAATAAGGCAAAATCTGCAGGTAGCTGTTTTGACAGTGGCCGTTCTATTGTATTTTCTGCTCGTTGCGTTCTCTTATTTTTTTGTTTTTGGTAATGCGCCTGCAATCTATTGGGTAGAAAGAGTTTCAATCTAGACGAACATAGAAGTCGATTATTGCTGTAGCAATCATAGTGTGTGATGATCTCTTTGTAGGTACTTCAAAGCAGCAGATAAACAGTCCATCAATGTATATCAATCGCCCAGCAGACGGCTATCAACATTGCACGAATGGGCCCTGGGTAGATGATAGGTTTTCGGCATAAATAGACTGCTGAGGCGGTGTTATTCTTGTGTATACTTAATGCCTGAGGTTGAATATCTTCTATATAGATTGCACTCGTTAGACCTCTAGCAATGATAGTCTAATCGTCTGCACTTTTTATTTAACGTTACATCTACATAAATAATATTTTCGAAAGAATTATTATGGGAGGAACACATAACATAAACCATTTTAGCACATTGTGTTGAATATGCGGGGTGATACGAAAATGTTTAAATGATGCTTGACTGTCATCATTCCACGCATGGCCCTGTGTATTG
The DNA here is from genome assembly GCA_034190875.2 of Urechis unicinctus. Classification (NCBI taxonomy): domain Eukaryota; kingdom Metazoa; phylum Annelida; class Polychaeta; order Xenopneusta; family Urechidae; genus Urechis; species Urechis unicinctus. The sequence goes on along the minus strand of CM067354.1, from coordinate 46,715,835 downwards.
AATAAGCATAATTCACTGTTTAACGCCACAATGTTGCACCTGCTAAGTATCATAACTAAAAATCTTTCGCTTACGTTTAAAGCTACTGAGAGTAAAATTATCGGCAACCTTTTGGAAAGCTACATAAATGCATGTATTTTCCAAACAATTTAAGTCATTTTTAACTGGTCAATATTTGTAAATTATCCCGTCACGATATGGTGCATTTGAGTTGGTTTGATTCGCTGAAATAAGCGTAACTAATATGCTAACTTACTTACAGAACTTTTCGTGTAAAAATTATATGATGCTTACAACCTGTACATAATATTTCAAAGAGCCGTTTTACCAAAGCATTAAAACTATAACAATGAACGAGACATACCTGCGGTGCCACCGAATTTCCTTAAAATGCATACATTTGCTGTGGTCGATAGATGGCTTCCTTTATAAAAAAAAGATCCTGCATAAAACACAGCAAAAGACACATCGACCACACAGGTTTGTATCTCGCATACATTTCATGGAATTCGCTGATATAATACATTTGTCAGACTGTTAGAGCGCTACAGCATATAAGCAACACAAGATTTCATAAAATGAACCTTTGTCAGTGATATTGGATAATTTGCATACTTAGCCCCGGTACAACACATACACATGAACGAATAACATTGTTTGATGAAGAGCCCTTATAAGGTGACTGATTTGAAACAGTTAGTGAGGAAATGCGATGCAAGCATTCTTTGTGACCAGGATATGTAAACACCAAAGAAGTTATTCATCAGTTTGTTGCTGCATGATTGAACAAAGCATTATTATTATGCAAATCGCTTTTAAAGCAGCAAAATATGTGAGAGATGGAAGTTACTGGACTTGAGGGTTCATGGGTTTTAATATAAGAAGTGCGTTACAAGCCAGATATGTGTATCTGTTTCATCATGAGGTGTAAGAAATTAGACTTGATGCGTATGCAGTTTTTGATATGAAGTGTTAGTTACATTACTTGATTCGTTTATGGTTTTTAACGTTAGATGTGATTTACTAGACTTTATGCGTACATGGGTGTCAATATGAGGTGTAAGTTACTAGACTTGATGCGTATATGGTTTTCAATATGAGGTGTGAGTCACTAGACCTGATGCGTATATGGATGTCGGTATGAGATGTAAGTTACTCGACCTAATGTGTATATGGGATTTGATATATATATGCCGAAGCCCAACGGATGATACATCACATTTGCTCTATCTTTGTCTACACTATGTTAGTCACTGTATCGCACGGTCTAAAGGCAATATATGCATAAAGCCGGGTGCCTTTAACACCATTATGAGATATAAGTTAATATAAATGTCGAGAAAAGGTATCCATACATTCATTAACAATCATCCCCAAAAAGGCTATTACAACGCTGAAATAGTATGCGCAAATTGTTATGCTGCAATCTACATCATGTAGACAGCTGCTGTTAAAGAAAGAAGAGAGGTGGTGAGGCATCATTTGTGCATCGTGTTGCTACTTTTTTTCTTCTATAAATGCTAAAGCATATATCACCAACAAAAACTGAACATTCCCTTTACTGAACTATATGATTCCCGAACGGTGTTTAAATAGGCTGGTCGTTAAGCCATGTTACGGGAGGCAGGATACCCATGGAACCTAGAATGAATGCTTTGCCCTTGAGCGACACAGGGGATCTCATGAGCATGTGGCATCATAACCAATATTTTAAAAGACAAGCTGTTAGAATATAGAGGAATAAACGTTACATATTAAGATTAGCAGAAACATTATTCGGATTTGAAATGTATATATCTTGCTTGTAAGCACCGATACAATAGTGGTCGGCTGGATAACTCTAAAGAGGCGCAGTGTTTTATGTTCAGTCGCAACGTCATTTGGCCCATCGATCAAAACATCTTGCTTCCCCTCAATAGTGAGTTGCCATGGATCACTTCTTTTACTGGGAGCCAGGAGGGATTAATTGTGTGAAAAAGTCATCTGTAATGTAAAAACCAAAGTACCGCAACGTCAACACGAAGCTCAATTGTATCAAAATATCAAACTCCAGAGGGCACTTTTTCGGCTCGAATAATATGCACCTCGATTCTCCGCCACATAAAGTTTCGTCACAAAACTTCCATTTGTACGGGAATTAATGGTGATGTAACACATTATGGCTGGATTATCAGGAGCGCCAAGTTAATTATTTTGAGTTACTTTTTGGGTGGGTGGTTAGAGATATACGCTATATATCAGCCCAAAATTTTTAATTAACGAGAACGTCTGTCCTATTATAGATCGGCATTCTTTCGCTATATTCACAGATGTCCCGCTTTTTAGGGCATTAGCGATATTTTGATCATCTGGCGCGGGACGATAGCTAAAATATTGATACGTGAGCGTCAGCTGCCCACAATAATTAGATCTTTCCGATGGAGTACTGTCAGCCTGGATATCGTAATGTCATTTTAAGGAGAACATTTCTTCCCGATTGTCATCGTACAAAGATAAAGGAATCGATATTCAAGCATACTGTGACAGCTGTTCTTTGCTAATGACAGCGAATTTAACTACATTAATAATATTCTTTGCTAATGTCATAGTTGTTTTCAGACCTGCGAGAAACACAATAGTTTAGAAACCGAATACTTCCCTTAAGCGCTTTCAAGTCGACTACATTAATAATATGAAGTCATTCAGCTCGCTAAATGCTTCAACATTGCTTAGTTGTTTCAGACCTAGAACGAGAAAATATAATCCGAACGCTCAGACATACAAGAGATATCTCGTTCCCTGAAACAAGAAGAATACTTCCCTTCTGCCAGCGCTACAAGGAAAGTCACCGAGTAAAGCTCAGTGCCCACAAGTGCCATAAAATCATCTGTGTCGTGTTCGCGCTTATTTTCTGTTCTACCATGTAAGCTAACTTGTGTCTTCAGATATTTCGCAAAATATATATAAAGAGAGGCCGCGATAATATGGCGTAGGCCAGAATATCACAATTAGCGACGCAATTGAAAATTTGCTACATACAAGACATTTATTATTTTATGTCTTACCCCGCATTTTGTTGAAGTGGTGGAAGTCATTCGCTATCTGACCGACGGCCATTTCGTTGAGATGATGTGATGTGGATTTAAGCCAAGGCAAAACTACATCTGTTACCACTAGAACTCTAGATGCATGTTATCGTCAAATCATACGTGTTGAGTATCTATCTCTAGTTTAAAAAATCATATACAATATGCGGTGCATCGCGCAATTTAAGGAGATACGTTCAGGTTCTATACCAGCAAAAAGTGTCGCAACAATTTCTGTCGCGTCCAAGTTAGGGAGTAATATGTGATATATAAGCTTCTACAGCCTGAACAAGTTTGTTGAAATTGTCATTTGCACGTCTATACGTCTTACTTTGCCTAACCGGATACCTCTCGCTTTAATATCCCGAGGAGACTGCTTCGAGGTAGCATTTTACGCACACTATCCACATAGTTTCATTATTATGTATCATATCAGTGTGCTGTTAGCATATGTACATAGTCCCTGGTTAGTATGCAAGCCCTACAGGCGTTGCGCGTTACATTTGAAGAGTGAGATATGCCTACAAGCGTTACATTTGAAGCGTGAGATATGCCTACAAGCGTTACATTTGAAGCGTTAGATATGCCTACAAGCGTTACATTTGAAGCGTTAGATATGCGTTTGCTTTATGTATTGTAGCCTTTTTTTAGCCGCACTTTTGCTGTATTTCATGAAAACATGCAGGACATTCTTGGCGTCTGGCAACTCATATCAACTCGAACGATCATTATTACTTCCGTACAAATAGTTACCTTCGCTGCGGTTTTTGTTATTAACACGCCCATCCGAGTTTGCGAGTACACTTTATGGGATTGGTCAGAAGCAAAAACCATTGATATAGAAAACATTAATGCCATCTAAATAACCGGTGTTGCTTTGAAGTTACTGCTCGTCGAGATGCAATGGCTTATTGGTGGCCAAATCCAGCTAACCATGCTAGCTCTATATCAATTGCATGTATATAATACGCGCTCTCATTGCCGTATTCTATAACATTCACTATCTTTTGGCTTGAATGTTATAAATTGATATTCTCGGACGTTAATAGTCATGTTTATGACTTCACGATTGAATTGTTTACTGGCAAAGAAGTATCAAAACTTAAGGACTTATTCAATTTGCTGATCGACTTGGTGGTAGATAGTGTCAGTATGGCAAAATGACCATATCAGTTACTCACCTATTTCAAGTATATCCACATTGCATTTTCCATTACAATGAATGGAAAATCCATCCTATAGTAAGCCGTCCTCTATTACTCTATTTTGATACAGACTTCATGTCATACGGAAGCACAAATACGAGGTATTTGTCGTTATTATTCTCTGCAATATTTTATAGACCTCATCAAATATTACATACCACACTCACCGGACACCTGACAGACAAATGCCCTTGTGAACACACAGATAAACCTACATCTTTCGACTTATACAAGGAACATAATGGCGAGCTATTTATATAATTATCTAATACTGAAATATTTTGCAGTTTGCATAAATAAAAGTACGCTAAGAGAAGGTAAGCACGTTTAGCTCGCTTTAGCCGTACCAATGAACACACAGCTATAATTTCGGTGAACTAGATGGCAGATAGCCAAAAACAGATTTTGTTCGCGCATGCACCTTGCCTATATGTATTCGAAGCAATAACTGACGGCAGCGTTTTCCCGTAAATGAATTAGTTGCATACCCTCCAGTGCATAGATTTAGAACTGGATGCAATGGTAAAGTGTAACATTTACTAGTGATTGCGACTCCCATATTAATTGCAATGACGCAGAAAGACGACTGTGATCATAACGCCCACTTGATTTTTGCAAAGCTACTTGAAATTGCCTGGTTCGAGGTGTTTGAATCGTGTTCTTACATCGTCGATATACAGGTTATCTTATTCAGACCATCAAAATACAATGGATATGCCAATTTCATAAATTTTTCAACTCATTTTAACCTCTTTTTCAGTGCTTTTCGGATACATCGTTCAGGGCATATAACTTTTAACAAGTACATTACACTTTAACACATTGCATATTTGAATTGAGGCAAGAGAGGATAATGAAGGTTGTTATGTTTCTGTCCTGTTCTTTAATAACCCGATTTTAAAGCACACCAGTGGCAATTAGTGACTATACAACGTTTGTGTTATAAGATAAACACAGCAAAGCAATACTAAGATATAACGTGGCTTTAAGTTTGCACCCTAAAATATAATAATATAGACATCCATGCACACCCATGAGCTTTTTAAACAATATTTTGGTTCGAGAAATATTTAATATAAATGAAGGCAACAAAAAAAACAATATTGAAACCACCTGCGCTAACGCGCCGTTCTCTGGTTCATGATACATGATGCCAGGATGTTTACGTTGTAAGACGTAAAGCACGTTCACTGACAGAGGTTGTGCAGAAGGTACACAGGTTTCGAAGCTGGAAATCACCGTTAGCACGGTTGTTGAGGGGGCTTTGCAGCGGAATCAAATTGCTCACAACAAATGACTTACAATACTCACACACATTTCGAGCGTAACCACTATTGCACATTTTAAGATTGCAACGAAACTATCAACCAAACTCCACAATCTCGTATCATAATGGCAGAGTAGCAATTGGCAGAACATCCGAATATAGCATCAATCTAAACATGAATCGTTGGTCAAATACCGATTAAGCGCTTTAGTCAGTGTATTCCTACGTCATCTACTACCTTACGTGTGTGATCAACCGTATAATTGATACTACTGGACATAGTTCTGTGCAATATATTCAAGTTCTTTCAGTAGATCGGCCGTAAACGGTTTCTCCTTGTCGGGCAGGACGTCGCAATACTCTCGCCACCCTTCTTCTACCGCCCGTTCTTTCACCTGCAGGGCTTCGTTAGCAATGTACAGTGGATATATCATTCTGTTTATGTTCCAATATAATTACGCGGATTAATGCTGCTGCAGTATAATTATTAATTACATTGATTTAAATATGTTCCTGGAGTCAGTGCGCTTCAACAGCAAGCAATCAGCGACATTATATATACTTTGCAACAAAAGCCATGCGTTTAATAATTTTGTGAATAAAGAGTGCTGCTGAAGCCTTTGGTGCCACTTTTGATGCGATTGTTTTCAAAACATTGATTCTTCCATTTTAACCCGGCTCTTTCTTTTCCATCCTGTCTTCTTCGGCAAACCAGTGGAATTTCCACAACAAAGGTGAGCATGCGTACTTCTTTGAGTGACCAGCCCATGCAAATAATATCAGCCTAACGAGGATTCCAATTGACGGTGATTGACATTTTATCATTACAGCGTTGGTGTAAATGCCTATATATATATATATATATATATATATATATATATATATATATATATATATATATATATATATATATATAGATATATATATATATATATATATATATATATATATATATATATATATATATATATATATATCTATATCTATATATAGATATAGATCATATATATCTATCTCTATATATCTCTAGAGATATCTCTCTCTCTCTCTCTCTATATCTATATATATCTCTATATATATATCTCTATCTCTCTATCTATCTCTATCTATCTCTATATCTCTCTCTCTATATATATATATATATATATATATATATATACTTGCAATATGTGTCGCTGGCTTAAAACATGACGAAAAACCCATTTTCCCCATGACATTTGTGTCTGCGCTGGCTTTTTGCTTTAAGTCAAACATGATTTAAAAGGGGACCCATTAGATTCCCCAATACAAATACTGTTGTGTCATTCACTATGATAATTTTGCTTTAAGTCTAATGCAGTAAAGCGATATAAATGCCCATGGGACATTGATACAGCCATAACAGCGGAATCGGTTGCTTTCAATAGCAGCATCATGAATAAACTGAGTTGGAAGGTTAATGTTCAAAACAGAAGTGGACCGCTGAAGCACTGAGTCATCTACTCTACTTTGTGTACTATTAATTTAATCTGCACAGTCTCTAGCCACAATGACTGTCTGAAGACCAATGGGAATTTAGTACTAACTTGGTTGCATCTTGCAAAATAGTATCGAAGGCATCTGATACAACAGGATGAAGGAATAAATTGACCCTAATTTGGAAATAGTTCAACAAACAATCACTATGTAATGAGAAAATACCTACGTTTGCAAATTTCGTAGCGGGATTTTGAAACGGCTGACACACAAAACAGTTCATAACCGTTCCGTTTTTCCCTTGAAGAGCCAAAGTGTTATTTGTGCACAGAATACACAGAACACGAGCCAAATAAATTTATAGACGTTACAATGCTTTTTACCTTTAACAGCTTACACATCCGAACACAGCCAAGTTACATGCCATACAAATACCAGCGGCTGGGCATGGAAATGTATTTCAATGAGAAGTAGGTTTGAGTTGTGACTAAAAATTAATTTGATTGCTCTCCGCTATGCATAAATTGCAATCACTTCACTGCAGGCATGCTCATGAATCAGTATATCTGTCTGTTCATTAAACGTGTTATTTGATGGGTAATTTGTTTTCTTTGCTTCTAGAGAAATGAGGAAATTATCACTGTCTCAGCCACAAAGTCACTTGAATGCAACTATATTCAAGATGCAAACCATAGCAATGTAATCTTCTTTAGTGCACTCTTTAGCCGCGTCATTCAGGATAGCAACAGCAACTGCTATAATAATTTAAACACGATATACCTTGGAATGTTACTATCGTTTGATGGTATTATAACAAGATTGAGCAGGATGTTGCCGAAATTTACTGAATCGTGATTAACGTTTCAAGAAATTATGTGTCTAAGATCTGTGAAGCTATGGCAAATCGCCATATTCATTGCTCATCTATTAACAGCACATATATGTTTACCTGAATTGATCTCAACATAGCACTGTAGCTCGGTGGAGGTGGTCAACTGTTATTCCGGATGGGCGGATCATGATGGTACTTTCGAATTCAGCAGCGTTGCCAATACGCTTATATAGCTTTACATCGGATATACATTAATACATCTACTAAGTGCGCCTCCTGTCATAACCGTTCTTGCTTCTCAGATCAAATTAATGCAAATAAATCGACAGTTATCTTGTGAGTTTACTGTCAACCTGCTCTCTATTCATCGGAGAAACGTCCACAAAAAACACATATTTTTGTAATTTTTTGATTAGTAATCTTCTTCTTGCAATATAGCAAAACCTGTTGGGTAGACGAACTAGCTTTCAATCTAATGCACGCAAAGTATTTTGACATGTAATGAAAATCGTTAGGTATTGAAACTGATCGTGTCATATTTGGGGTCAAGTTATACCCAATATAGCTATTCGTTCTTCTTTTACAGTAAAAAAAGTGTCAAGTATCTACTTTGTCAGTCATTGTCTGTAAGAGCTTTGGTCGGATAAAGCAATTACTCTTCCAAATGGCCTTCTATTCCAGGGGCTAATCGGCAATTTAACTCTGCTTTGTTAGGGGTCGAACGACAATATAAACCAATCATAGTGCCAAAGAGCTTTGTAATGGCGCAGCGCATGTGGTAGTGATGGCAAAATCGCACGATCATCCTCTGTGTAGGCGAGGGCTCCGCGAATAAAGCTACTCAGAAGCATATAAATTGATAATCCTTGACGTTCTCTTGCTTCAACTGTTACATCGTGAGCGATTTTGCACACATCACAGCATACCCACTGTATTGCAGGGCATAAAATTGCATGACTATTGCACTATGGGTATAATATACTTTCTCAAGTCCATGTACTTGTGTTCACGAGACATTCCAATATGCAAGACTTTACCAATCAGAATGTGTAACAATTCTCTAATGGTGCTCTTGCAATCAATAACAGGAAATAATTTGCTCTTAATATACAACCGCAGTTTCTAAATTAGTGATGTAACGGTCATTGCTGTTATGAGCAAAATTATAGATCGCTCGTGGACTCACAATCAAGACCAAAGCTCATTAGTACAATAACAGCGATATGCAGTGAGGCAATTCCTAGCACCTAATGCGAATAGATCTTTGAGGTAAGTTTAAAATTACAATTCGTAGTAACTTCATATTTAAATGACCATACATGACCGTGCGAACTATCAACATACATAATCAAAAACATCTACACTTAAAACCTCCAATTAAATTATATCCTAATGTTCTCTAAAGTGGACGTCATAGTCAAAACCTTTTTTGTTATAAACGGCGCTTCGGGGTTGTTGGTCACAAATGATGTTCGCCGAAGAACAGAAACTTGGAAGCTATTTTAGTGTCTAACCCACTTGTTGTGAAATAACGGTTTTAAGCATGTGATAGAAATTCAGGTAACGTCGTAGAAGTAGCGAGTAGAAAGAAGGATTCAATGTTTAGCACCACACCCTTATAGCGGAGGCAGATTTATTGGTTCATAGCCTGACAAATAACCCTTCCCCTGCGTTATTTTACGGTCTTTGCACGAACGCGAATAAAAGTTTCGATATTTAGATGCTTCGTTCACCTAATCTGTACGTATATGACAAAACACAAGAGCTGTGTTTCTTCTCAGAATTGCCTTTACTTAAATATATGTTCTAGTCTTATAATGCTCGTAACGATAGTTTGCCGTTTGTCTGATCAAAATATTTTCGAGTGAGATGTCGCGTCTCGTGTGAAGGGTATGAAATAGTGATATACTCACATACACGCACAAAAAGCCTTACAGGAAGTCACCTTACCCACTTCAAATGAAATGTGACGGCCATCATGTTCTGGAATCGACAAAAGAACGAATATAAATTTATTCCACGGATTTTGAAGTAATCGGTAGGCAATGACCTAAACGGCGTGGTGTTTATAAATAGTTGGCGCATAATCAGAATGAAAGCATAGTTTGGCCGTCTAATATCAATGGAACACAACAACCAGTGCGATGTTCTTTCAGTGCGTATTAACTCTGTAACTAGGGAAGTACTATTCCCATCAAGGCAATATAATTTGTCCTATTATTCGGGATGGGCGATTTCTATGCGCCCCATTCAACAAGCCTGTAACATTACTCTCTCTGCGGTAGACATTTACGCTTAGTAATGCTATTGCGGAATGGATGTCCTATTGCACAGCCTTCACCGCAGAGAATGGTTCAAACTTAACGCGGTAATGAATCGGTCCTGGTGAAGCTGAGTCTAGTATTATTATTCGTGTCGTTGAGGTACTTATCCTGACAAGGGTATAACCGAATGTGGCACTAAAAAATATAAAACTCTTTCAGGAGCTACGGCGAGAACTGGTAGAGTGGTTTCCAAGCAAAAAATTCGAATGAGTTTATAAAAAGAATATATGTTGCCAATTGGGTTGTTAGTTTCTTGTTACTACTTTAAAAAACTGTAAGGACGGTTTTGAGGACTAGAGGCGAATCAGAGGATGTTTTGGGTCTATGCAAAACGTGCTGCGCAAGTGAACCTGGACAATTAAGCTGCATTCTGCTGATGTTTGACCATACTGGCTGACGATGTAAGCTTGGCTAGCTATGGGCTCCCTCTAAGAGCCATTTTATTATTGCTTAGCACCTTGCCATTCCGTGCCACATCTTCAATGTAGCTTCGAAGGTGATCACACTCCATCAATTACTTGACGGCTGTCATACGGTGAAGATCCTTAAACTGTAGCCTTCAGCATAAACACAAAGCAGCAGCAGCTAAAAATTGCATATATTCATGGGATTTTAATCCTGCCTGCACGATATATCATGTTTCACTGCGTTCAATATAGCAACCAATTTAATATATGTTTAGGTGCGATTTCTACAAGGTAACGGGATGATATATCAGAGCCTAACATCGCTGCAAGTTAGCCATAATATGTTGTTTAGTTTAATAATATATCCCTGCCTGATACCATACTGGAACAAGATTATGAGCAAGAGAAAGCCATCACCCACCTGCAAAATGTGACCGAAACCAACAGTAACAGCGGATCCGCACGACAACTCTTCATCTGACCCAACTCATTCGCACCGAGGCGTGAGCATTTCCAGAAGTTCAATGCAGTATTTCACCTAGATTGTTCTCGAACATGTTGTTGACACATGCATCAATAAAGCTTAGATATAAAGGTGTAAAGGTGTTTCTTAGTAGGTGATGCTTGTACGCGACTAAATCGAGACACTAGTCATAGTTATCCAGTATCTGTTCTTTCAGAGGAGCCAAATAATCGTCGTGAACGGTAAACAGTGCTGACAAAGTAAATAGTACCTGTGCAGCTGGCCGTTATGTGACCAATCCAGGTTACAGGATACTGGTAGGATTGGTCGGGGCCGTCTGAGGTGCAAGAATCTTTTGTCGATTAAACTTAAGGTCAATATGCGTTTCACCATATGTGTAAACCTACACACATGCACATATACTCAAGAGGCCTCACTAGCGCAAGAATTGTTTTAAAGTTGACATTGCAATTCACATTCACTACGCAGCGTGGTCATTAGAGGCATATATAGTCGTGATTATGCACCATTTTCAGGTGTTACTATGCGACGACTCAGACTACCATGGAGCAAATGTTGCGATCAAGGGATGCCAGATACACAGAGGTCGACCAATACGGACGCAGGGAAGGAGGGGCGGCGAAAATGTTTACAACACAGTCACCGAAGCTGGGGGTATATCATGCGGTCGAGGTTCATAGCATGGGGATTTTTGAGGCAGTGAAATATTCATGCCTTAAATTAAGTATCAACCACAAAATGATGGTCAGCCAACCACATGTAAAAAGTCTTTAACCGATGATAAGACAACGCGTTTGCCAATTGGTTAAACTGCAGTGATCATGACGATATGTAAGTGGGAAGATAACCCCCGTACAGTACGTTTAATAGCACTCATCTTATTTACTTCGTGAATTGAATGTTATACCCACAGGTATAATAGCACGTACTGTTATTCACAAATATGATGCAGCTGATTTGAAGTCTTAATTGAGCCATACTATTGACAGTATACTATATTAAGGATGTGGGCTACACATATTAGCATAAATCGCATGACTATTTATAATTTATATCGGCTCTACATTGCCTACTCCTAGTTAGAAGCTACTTAGTTCGGTTCATGTCAAGTTCACAACGGCACAGAACAAACGCTTTGATCATCATCATCGCAGTTGCAGCCGTTATAAAGCAGTATGTAGTGCATAGATTGTTGGCATAGAACATTACCTCTTATTGGCTAAAACATCTCTGAAATTGCAGAAAACTGACGTTAAGCAGAGACCAACATGATTGAGTGCCATCAGTTATGCAAAATATAGCAGGTATTTCCCTAATCCATATAAGATGCTGGGTCAGATCTTATTCCTCTGCATTATACGCCACATGCAATTTGTATATCATAAAAGGTCAACGTGCCAAGTGTCAGACATGTTAAGACACCCAAGTTTAACTACAACAACTGCTTTTGCTATCTTGTCAAGTTGATTTGAAAGATTAATTTGGAATATGGATCTGGCTTACTACCTTTAAACTTACCTGGCTATCAATACTAAGATGTAGATTAATATTTCATCTTGCGGCTAATGAAATCAACCTCCATTTTCGGTACTAGCAATACAATACCTGGCAACGCATTTGAAGTACTTTTGTGACATTGAACCAAGAGTATGATTTAGTTGGTTGCAATTAGATATAACACTGCCGAAAACGAGATGCATCATGCATTTATTAGAATGCCATCCATGCTATATTCCTCATGGGATTTTAAGCTATGGTTGTTATTGCACTTAGATTTTGTCTTCAAGTTATTAAATAGGGGGTAGTGTCCAACCAATTACATAGCTATCACGATAATATTCAGAAATAGAACAGCCGGATCCAGAGAGCTCCAGACAGCGTCGCAGCGAGAATTCTTCCTTCCAAATGCTGGCTGAATTTGTAATGCCTTTTAGAATTGCCCATAAACGGCAAAACAAATGCGTACTTTTTTTGAGAAAAAAAATAACCATGTACATATCTACTGTGATTTGAGATATAATACATTATGAGTTAATAAAGTAACTCAAGGAATTGGCTTAAGCAGCAATCGATGACAACGTGAGCATATCCGATAATTAGGATGTGCCATCAGTTATAAATCTTAAAAGAAAGATAATACAAATGTATCTCGACAATCTTATAGCGTAACAATATTTGATACATGACAGAAAATCTTCACACCACTATTTAACCCCCACACATATTCGTACAGAATACTTTGTAGAACAAAACATTAATACGCTTGTAATGTAATCAATCAATGGATACTGCCCTCTGGGAGTATTATTAGAAGCCACAAATGTTTCTTAACCAATGCTACTTCCACTGTTGGGTTTTATTTATGTAAGCTTACATTCAAAACTTTTGATTTACATCAGCATTGTCACCCAGGGAAAGGCTCAAGTAGGTTATGTACAAATACCGCTTATATGGAGTTACACATATACTCCTGTCTTGCGCAATCTAGCCACTGTGAAGCTTTATGCAACTGTTTGACTCACGCCAATGGCATCTTGAGTAGGATCTTCACCACTTCAACCACATACAAAATGCCGTCTAGCAATTGGCGTTTGATAATTGAACTCGTGGGTGCTCATTGAATCCAGGCTTCAGGGGCTATTACCCATTGCTGAGTTATACTATATGACATGCGTCTGGATAATTATGCACGTATGATGTTTACCCCTATAACCAATATAAATCCCATGTGTTTTTGATAATGCGGTAAAATTGATCACATGTCGATGACGGGAGTATAAGCAATTGCGGTGGTTCAATGATCTATAAGATACCTGGAAGATTTAGCTTTCTTTTTTGACCAGAAGCAAATCAATTATTTATCCTTAAGCAAAGATAACACGAATGAATCGCGAAATGATGAGACATCTGCAAGACTTCATGTCGTCATGGACGCGTCTGATCATTATAGATCATTAGAGTAGCATATCGGATCTTCATATGGCAAGATGGGTTCGATCCGACGCTTTTTTATTTTGCCGATTATCGTTGTAAGGAAAGAGATACGAGATGTAGTCGAACTGGGGGCCGAACTGATACGTTCGAAATTAGTGACAGTGATTCCCAGTTGATACTACTGGGGTTTGCAGCGCAATCCCGATAAAAGCGATCCATTGGTAGAAACGATCCTGCTGCATGCGATAGAATATCAATATCTGCAAAGACGAATCGCAGCTTGCATCTTGGCAGATCGAGTCATTTTTGCTTTATGTTTTCCCCGATAGCGCCGCCAAGATTGTTCTATCATGAATGCACCTTTATAATTTATCTTTTGTGTGTCGACGTTTGCTAAAATATGTCTAGTATGGACAGCAAACACAAAGGCTGGGTCTTTTTAACCATGCAAAAGAAATTTACTGCGAAACGTATGTTTTTGTCAACTATTTATGTTTTTTGCAATATTTTCCCAACCGAAACGGACGATGCATGTTGATGATTTTCTATTAAAGCAAGTAGAGTTTAATGTAACCTAGGGCATGGGTGATAACCAAACAGCTGCGGTGCTCTTGCCAGTGATTTTACGTAACTTAACTCCGGAACAGTTTTTTATTTGTTTGGGGTGACATATAACTATACCTTAAGCGGTACGGTGAACATTTACAAACGAGTCTTAGTTATATCGATCAATCATCTATGTTGATGAAGATCTTGATCACTTATTGAGCATTGCTCAGTACCTGGGTAGACTGAAGCACGTGCTGAAGTCTGTTACTGTGTTGCGAGGACCCGACGCTCTTCAGTATTTTCAGTACTACATCTGCTTTTATCAATGAACCATTACCTGAAACTGTGCAAGTATTAGCCTACGTGTAGTGAGAAGCCGTCTCAAGGCGGTTATGGTAATTTTTTATTCGCAATTACAGCTATTGATTATTTATGCACACCAGTGTCATGCACAATCAGAGAGAACTAGTACCCCAGATAATGCTCTAATTTTTGCCTAATTATCAGCCAGCTTCTGTGATATTTCTCGATACATGTTGTCGTAATTAATGCATTGTCCAATATTTCTGGTAGAAAAAACTACTGTTGACCAGCCAATTATCCTCTGATCTTTCAAATTTTTTCGGGAGCTGAAGCTTTTATCAATTTTTTATTATGACGTATTTTGTCAGTCATTCATCGCTTTAAGTGCGTGTTGAGTTGAAACTGTTCTTTTAACATAGACAATTTTCAAAAAGATTTCAATCGCACGTAAAATCCTAAACATTGGTTCATGAGCAATAAAACATTGGGTCAATTGATGTTACAGACCGAGCGAATCGAATGCATTAATGTTCCTGCGGGATTGAAATTGGTAGTGATTGTCATCATCACCATTCAGCCAGCGATGCGCCATGATATTGTCAGATCTCATGGAAGGTTTTGTCGAGAGAGCCAGGTGATTTTACTTCTGTTATTGGGGTTGTCGAAAATTTGATTGATAAAATTTGTTATTTGTCATGCATTGAAAAGATTATGCATATCACATCTAAGTTTTGTCGCTGCGAATTTCTTGACTTACCTGGGGTTGCAACTGATCGAGTGACACAAAAGGTTTATATGGTGGACTTTTAAGAGACTTTAAGCATATCGAAGGCTTTAGACCACGCAGCCCACCACATCGCGTTGCTCACAAATCCGTTTATCCATAAGCAGATTGGTGCATATAAATGAGCGTATCGCTGGCCAGCATCTATATCTATCAATTATTATACAAAATGTGGTTAGGTCAACATTGGCGCCTAGTGCAACAAGGTTACTAAACAAAACGTTGTATACTCGCTCGATTGCGTAATAATACTTTGAAAGGTTGTGCTGCGAATACAACTTACACGGGGCTCTGTGCTCTTTTCCGTTAGGCTCCCAATAGAAATAGCTATTACCCTTCACTTCCAACATAATCTCACCAGAGCTATGACTAATGGGACTCGTACATGTTTGGAAAATAAACCACGTTCAATCAGCTCAAGCAGTATGAGCTTTGTAATGCCTACAACCGTTGTGTATTGATTACAGCCAGCTTCCTTTAACAAGGCTGATGAATGATACAATTGTACATTTGTATCAATGTGATATATCAAAGCATGTACTGAGCTAATAATAGGTAGCACAATATATGCAAATATATATTCGCCGTTGATATATGTAACTAAGATAGAAATGCATTGGTTCATGGATTGGCGTAAGATGATATTACAGGACTCTGAAAATCACACAAAAAAGGGATAACTGCTATAAAAAGCCCTATATCCGGGTAATTGATCCGTAAATTATATAAAACATAACTAAGTACTATACATAGGTAGGTAAAATAGGTATTTTGATCACCAAATCAACGGAGTGACTGTATGATGGGACGAGGCAGGAAGATGTAGAAGTTAGACCCACTTTTTATGCCCACCCGCTTATCCAGGTGACAAAGCGTTGCTGAGAATAATCATTTCAAAATACCTTATACACTTCTGCTGAAATGACGCGAACTTTCAAAAGCATGTCGGTGAGGTTCATCTCACATTTGAGTCAACATATTCATTGATAATGGGACAACCGATGGTTTACACTTGCTGTCTGAGTGCGGTAAGTTTCTTTTGGTCAAAGACGTATGAGTAACATCACAAAAGATGTATAATATAACGTGAAAGTCCTTGATTATTGCAACAGAGCATTCAATATAAAACATCATAATCTGCTTGCGGTCGTAAGGGTGGTATTGTGTCTGGGCAATTTATTGTACACGAATGTGATGCACGTTTCTCCAAATATGGAATTAGCCATGAATATAGAGTGGCGGATTTTGATCTAGTGTGTACATATGCTCACCCTCACAAACTGGTCCTCATCGTCCGAACCACACCACATATCTTCCGAACTCCCTCCCTACCAAGCACCCAACCGTCCCATTCCTATTATTTGCGTTATAACGACAGTCATGCAGCGACCGTGACGGCCTCAACGTCGAACACCTTGAATAACATGATGCACAACGTTGTTGTCAATTGTCTGTATTACAGTCCAACCTAAGTGCAATCCTCACCACAAGCAGGGTGCTCAACGTGGTACATCAGTATGTTTTAAATATTTGTATAACAGGCTTTTTTCTGTGCTTTATGCGCATGCGTTACTTAGCATGCAGTATTAGAGCCAATGTACATGCAATGACAGCCTACACACATATTCTTGTTAAGTGACGATAACTGTCCACATCCTAATCTGCGGATAGTACTTTTAAGTTAAAAGTGCCGATAAATTGCCATAACGCTCTGGCACTTAAACCGTTATGCTGAGATAGTGCTCAAAAAAGCGCCAAATTAAGCTAATACTAGGTAAAGCAATTCTGGGGGGCAATGATTGGATCAGCAGATAAGCGACCATGCTACTTCTCTTGCTATTGCCATCGTGATGATCTTGCTTTGTAAAGTGGATTTTATCTCACAGATCGGAGCTATCTCTCCGTAACTTAGACCCTCACCCAGGTTTGACCTAAATGGGGTATTCCAAATCATTAGGGGGTTAAAATTAAGTAACCGTGCACCCAGTAGATCAAAAACTTGTTTTCGGCCCCCTTGCATTAACCACATACTGATATATACACATATTGCCATTGGTATAATAACTTACGACCGGTGTAGTGCAACAAAAGAAAGTCAAACGTTAACCGCACAGCCTGTAATAAGTGTGCTAACACAGTTGTTAATTTCTAAGTCATTAAATCCGTTTCTTAATCATTTACGCAATACAATTCACAGTTATAAAGCAAAGATACTATCATATTATAACAGCATCCTATACATGCTGTAACTCAAGTTTTGTAATGCATCGGTCCTAACAATACATGACCATTTTATGGCAACAAAAGTTGCATATCTATCACTTGTGTTTAGCCGTTTGTCATGCCACTAGAGTCCCGCAAGAAATGCAGAAGATTTTGACAAGGTGCGCCATTTAAACCATGTGATCATAACAGGCACTTCTGAACCATATTATCCGGTTCTTACAACCGATAATTGACTGAATATTCAATGTTTTGTGTTTTGGATCTGTCCAACGTCGAACCAGCAATATACACATAGATGTTATTTGCAGCACGTCTGGCTAATACATCAAGAACACCTTCGCTACGGTTATATCTGCGTATTAGGTGCGTCTTTGCATTTTGATGAATTTACGATAAAAGCAAGCGATATCTCTTCATGTGGCCAGATTTTGGGACTTTGTTGTTTAGGGGTTGTTTAGGGGTTGTTTAGGGGCGTCTTATATGCAAATAGGAACGTCTAGCATAAGCCTAAAAAGATCATTGCAACATGCAGTGTATTACGTCAGTTAAATAATATAACTGGAGTCCCACTGTAATGCTAAATGTAATGCGTATTCAATAAGTATAAACTCGTGATGCACTGTATGCAAGAGAAATGATTATTGGTGTTGAGACGGCCCCAAACGATACATATAAAATTTACATCCTCGTGGGAGAGATCAAAAGGGCATCTGTCTATTGTATAACAGGAGAGTAGCCAACTTGTCACATTGATCTACGCATTTTGCATGCTGACAACCACAGACTATGCGTGCAGATATTGCCTAGCGTCCCAGAAGCATGCAATTTATACTGTCCATTTTATGGTCGGCCATTCGCGATTCGATTAGAAGGCACGCGACATATATTTCAAGGATAGGGACCGATCATTCCTAACTTGCACGAACTCCATCAGAGCAAGTCAAGACATCTTCTCGCTGCGCATCATCGAATCCAGCACAAGCACGCAAGACGGAGTGCTAAGATATAATTTAAGCTTCCTCTTATCACGATCAATTCATATTGACCAATGTAATTAAGAAATAATGCCGTTGGATTCAGCCATAATCATAAACAGCTGTTGGCTCTAGCAGATGCATAGAGAAGGTTGTTCCCACAAGCAAGGAGATACATAGAACCAATCATGGGAAAGGTCAAGGGCTAGGTTCATCCACGTGACGCACCAGGCCGGCTTTATACAACACCCTTCGGATCTGAGATCTGAATTTATTTCTGAAAAAAAATCGGAAGAACTACAACCAGAAAAATTAATGCATCTGTCAAGATGGAATATGAAAAGCCAGAAAGAACTCTGTCCAACAACAACATGTCAATTACTCATTAATATGTACACACATCAGAACCTGAGAGTCCGATGGAATGCTTCTTGCTCTGAGCCTTTTATTTGCACGAATGGTGTTAAGCAAGGTGCAGTTCTTTCGCCATTATTATTTTGTATATATATCGATGAATTACTAAGGCCTCTTCGTGAAGCTAATTTTCAATGTCACATGGGCCATCGTGATATGGGTGCTTTGAGTTATGCTGATGATGTTTCACTCATTGCACCCTCAGTCACAGCGGCTAAGACAATGCTTAGAATATGCGAGGGATTTTCGAAGGAATACTATGTGCAGTTCAATTCTGCAAAAAGCCGGTTGCTTGCATTCAATGCGTACGACAGTCCAGTATATTTAACACTAAATGATGAATTTATTGTACAAGAAAACAAGCTGTGCACTTGGGAAGTAATATTGGTTATTGTGCGAATTTGATAAATACACAGCGTGCATGTAGGGATTTGATAGCGAAACTAATATGATTATGTCTCGCTTTGGATACTGTAACTCTGTTATTAGATAAAAACTATTTGAAGTATACTGTAGTAGTTTTTTTTAGGTCGGCGATGTGGAGTTTAAGACCCAACCAGCTGGTCAAATTGTGTAGTGTTTGGAGGAGGTGTATTGGAACTGTATGGAAATTAGAGTCCAGAACTTGTTTAAAGTATTTACTATTCATTTCGTGAAAATTGCCCCTTAGAAATCAACTGATGTTGCGCTTCGTCAATTTTTTAATAAGTGTCTGAACAGCCCCAATGTTTTAGTATCCTATGTAAGTAGATGTTGTTTTCATAGCAGAACAATTGTTAGCGATAATGTTCGAACAATAATGCATGCCCTGAACAACAATAATTGTTATTTATTACAGCATAGTGAATGCATTAAGGACTCCAGCTATAAGATTAAGCCATCAGGTAATTCTGAATATGAGAATATTGCCATGCTCATAAAGGAGCTTATTTCTATTAGAGATGGAGATTCATTATCAGTGCTTACCCGACATGAAGCTGAAGCTCTGTTAAAGGAATTGTGCTTATCCTAACTGATTTATTTGTTTATTCGTTCGCGTGTATTTTTGCTGTTGTATCAAATAATAATGTTCCTGTACACCTGCTGTGCGAAAATAAAGATACTTATTATCATTATTATTATTATTAATAGGATTCGTTCTGCTTGATACTGCAACTGTGATAATCGCTTGCTTATTTACTAAATAAATGAAACTTATTGCTAAATGAAAGTTATTAAGTACACGGATATAACATGGATGTATGCTGATCGGGTGTGCATTTATGAACCACGTCCCAAATCCGGCCTGACACTCCTTGTCACAGACGCCCCCGCCAACCGTAATCTCTACTTCCTGATCCTTATCCCCGGCTCTCTACAAACAACCAGAAAGCCATCTAACACTTATCGCACGGATAATGTAAAAAAAGGGAATAAATTTCACAGCTTGCGGTTTCATGATAATAGAATAAACGTTACAGCTCGGCTGTTTGTTGTCGGTACGATACAAACACACTAACCAACAACGGGGCTTTGAGTTGTTCCGCGTGGTACCTCGAGAGTTGCGGCTGTCTTCATAAAAGACAGTTAGCAGACTATTCATTAAGCCCGCATCAAAATAAATGCAAAACATAGCTTGCGTCGCTACAGGCAATAGAGTGCAGTGACTTAATTACTACCCCATCAATTTCTTGTTACGGCGCCTCTGGTAGCTAAAGGCGCCATGGTTCTTTGCAAGACGCTTTCTTTGGAATCCGATTCATTCCGATTAAATTGATTGTAAATGAAGTAAACAGGGCGTAGTCATTTTCTAATAGTCGATTGAATTTCTTCTTTAATTATGCAAAAGGCAGCCACAGCAACTGGATTAAGTGAATAAAAAGGCACGACCAAGCCCAAAGCAATTATGTTTAAAACTTGTGGTTTAACTGATGCAAACATAATTTGAAGCTAATTTCTCTCTGTGATCATTGCAGAAGAAAGTTCTGCCATTGTTGTCCAACCGGGTGAGGCTGCTGTATTAGCGATGATACGGCAAATAGGCAATAGTAATCACCTCGACGTTCATAACGATGGGTGGGACTGCATATGTAATATTAAGCGACCAGGCAAGGCAATACATTTGTAAGGGGACAGTCTATTAATTTCATGAGTTTTATTTTAACTTAGCTTTTACATATGTTGAGCGTGTACGAACTTGAACAATGACTTGCATGTAAGTTGGAAGCCTTAAAATAGGGAAATAATGGTTATTATTTATTAAATATATTCGTCTTTTACTTATGTTAATAAGTCAATGCTTTAAACCTGGGGTACCTATCTAACATATTTACAAAGTTTTTTTAGCATATATATTATGCTGAGGTACATTGATGCAGAATTTTACATCTTTATGATATCATTATTCTACCACTATCAACTTAGGAAAACGGACAGAGACTAACAAAAGCGGAGCAGAAGCAAATACTTTTGAAATGCCACCAATTATATGTCTCTAAAAAGGCAGCAGCTTTTAAATACAGCGGTTATTCTGCGTTCATGACAGTATTGGATGAAATGCATATAATATGCTAGTTCAACGCTCTCCATGCAAAGCTGCAAACAACACGGAGTATTACAGACTGAAAACACGAGAGACGAGTGCGTATACTCATTTTGATTGAGGATGTCTTTGCAGGCCGCTTTTAGCCAAGATGCACTGTAATTTTATCGCAATCAACACTACCACACAAACATTATGAGGAGGATTTTATATAATTACCATCAAACTAAACTCATGATCACTAAGAATATCACAGAAGAACCAACTTGTTCGAACTGCGTTCTCACGAAATCTCATTGTTAACGACACATGCGATAGTAACGCTGACAAAGGCGTACGTACAAAGTCGTTATGAGGTTTTAAACGTTCATAGCTCATTAAGTAAAGACATCACTATACATTGAACCTTTACCTTTATATGATGTCAGAATGCAAAGGAGCAAAGGAGCAAATATGGAAGCTAACCGTCGTATTTATGGATAGCTTAAAGCTTTACGCAGAGGTATCCGACGGCAAAAACAGCCATTACTGATCGGCATATGATCCATAAAAGAAACATGAAAGCACTATGTTTCCAATCTAAATGCTATGGGAAATCTACCGGTAATCGGACTTCAAAGCTTGCAAGAATCTTGTATTATGTAATAATATCAGATCAATATTAAACTGTATCCTGTCTTAATCACCAACGTTTGTGGTAGCTCAATGCGTGTTATATCAATCAAATAAGTAAACACATCCCTTGTCCTGTCTATAGCTATTGATTAATCAAGAACTGTATCATAATTGGCTAAAGTGTTTATTGGACTTGTCATGTGAACCTGGCTGCAATTAATTAAAAACCTAGGCAATATTCTGATTTAATGCCAGGTAGTAATGGTTGAATTAAGAATAAATTGAACCAGGCGGCGATTGCGATTAGGATTAAACAGAAATTCACACACTATGTGAACAGTTACCTTAAACATATTGCAATTTGAATTAATGATTCCACAACATATATCAATTGTTGCACAATACTAGTTTAGACTGCTAATTGGTATCATTAGGCAGTGGTAATGAATCCGTGAACGGCTATCTAGTTGTTTTGATTTAATAGTAAAGTGTGCTCATGCGACATCCATAGCTCGATAACCACAATGTGTAGCATGACTTATTTGGTAATTTTTCACTTCAAAATGCGTGAGATACAGCTCGGCGCCTGCTTATATCAGATAAATTGAGTATTTAATTTTTGAAGCAAGTGCCAGGTACTACATATTGCATGAATGAATGCATACAAATTGCTATGTTTACACAACTAAAAAAGGCCTTCGAGATTCTATAGTCATCGTTGCTAACCCACATAAGTTGAATTTATGTTATATCATATGAAGCATCTGACGCACTGTCATTCCGTGCGGCCGTTAACAGTATCTGATGAATATTGATCGAACTAGTGCTACGGTAAATGAATAAAAAATAATAATTTAATATGCATATAATTAAATTGGATTTATGGTGGTGATCATGTCTTACTTTTATCGATTGATATGCAGGCTTTTTATTTCTGTAGTTTAGTATTGTTTGTAATCATAGCATGAGTTTATGTCATAATGTTTAGCGATCTCTCGGCCTTATCTTGTACATGTGACCCGTTGCTTATCGGCTTGCCGCCCTGCTAGGATGTCACATGACTTCTAATTACTGCAGATGCCGATAGGGGCGATCTTCACTTCGTTCTTTCTGTGACTGTCGCCATCTTGGCTCACACGATGTTTTATCCCTAGCCCACCCGCCCACTGTTTTAATTCTTGTTGTAGTGTTTTTTAATGTATTATCATTTTCTTGTAGTGGTGGTTGTCTTCTCCCCCACCTTGCGATGTATGGTGTTCACCTTATTATATATATGCACCTGGCTTCCAATAAATAAGCCCATTTGTCAACTCTATATATGTCTTATCTCTCACAGCAAACTAGCTGCAAGGTTTTGGATTACTCTTAAACTTATTCATTTTATTTCATTACTATATGAGCACCCAACATAAAAACTGTTACGTCTTACAGTCACGTAAAACCAAGTAGCTTGCGTCGCTGACAATCATGTCCTTTCTAATAAGGTGCACTGTGACGTTATTTGTTTGAGCATACCCTACATTGTATTTCCTCACGATTAAATATAACGATGACATAGATTCTTACAAAAGAATGTGAAACATATATTCCCTACAAACGCTAATGATACCGATATTAGTGTTTTAACTTTTTTATTTTGCCGCATAAATTTGCCTTATTTCTTACATGTGCAGAGATAATGCAGAGAAGCTGTTGAAAATGTAATGCGCACGTTTCGTTTCTTTTTAGTGATGATGCCTCTTAACGCGGAGGACAATAGAAGTGGGCAATCAATGCATTATCAAAACTTACGAAATTATTAAAAGTTACGCCAGAACAACAGAACATACTTGATGATGAAATTTGCGTAATTTGAATCCTAAATGTTGTAAATATAATAGGAAAAGAATCATATTACTGAGGATCTTAAAATCCGGAAGTCGTGATTTCGCCATAGTGTACTATCATTCATGCACGTGTGTTAAATTTTGCATTTGGAAGTAATAACAACCCTACCTTTGCCTTCAATGGAAGTTAACTGTACCATATGCACGAAATATTCTTTATTAATATCATCATTGTTTTATTTGGCGGGGGGGGGGGGGGGGGGGGTGGAGTGGTTTATTCAGCATATAGTTTACGACAATGATTACCCAACTTTTATGGTGAGAACATCGACATAGAAAATTGAACGACGTTAATATAAACGCATAATACAGGGTTGGCTAGCGATTAAGACATGGCACCTTTCCTACTCCTACAATTTATAATGTTGCGAATAGATGCTAAGCTATTCGACGATTGATTGTTTGGTCAGCCAAATTGTTCTGCATGTTCTGTGCTATTGATTTAATTACAATGTCCGCGACAGTCTACCTTAAAATAATTGCGATGTCCTTCGATTTTATATCACTTCAGAATTTATGCATCGCCAATTTAGGCAAGACTTTCATTGTTTGGGCGACAGTCTAAAAGCTCTATCTATTAATTATTATGTGCGTAGTCAATTGTAAAAGTTAATTGTACCAGGCATGTCATTGGTTTATTAAGCTGCAAATAGATTACATATAAGCAAAAGCGTTATTTGTCTTGCTGGGGTCAGCTAGTTGTTGCAATTCGTAATCAATACCTCTTGTGGTTATGCATTATACTGCTCTTATGATTCCAGATGATTGATAGCGACTTTGATTCCATCAATTGTAGCTTTTGCGGGGGTTACTTCGGTTGAGAGATTAATCGTTACTCGTACCGGGAGCTATGCCAAAATAGCCTAGCCGATAGAAAAGCTCTAAAAACACCGTCAGCCTGCTGATGACCGGTTGGGTGCTTAACCATCTCAAATTTGACGTCAAAATAGGGCGAATATTGCATTTAGTTGATTTATTACATTACTCAGAAGATAAAGGTGCAAAACCAGCAAGGTTTGATTAATATATAGCCGCTGCCGAGTGATACATGCATTCATTTTTTTACCGATATATGTGTATGCGCACGTCTATCACAAACGAGACTTGCATTATGTACTGTGCTGAACGAACGCTTCTCTTTTGCTCTTTTGAAATGATTATGAAATATTTGCAACTAATGGGTAATAACCACGTAAATATCTCTATGTAAACACCAGTATTATTCTTACGGTGCACATATTTTCCTAAACCAATAGCAAATAGAGACAATGGATGTGCCAAAAAGTGTTTATTTAATTCGTTCTCTAGGTGGCTGTACAGCACACGCACACGCATTGAATTCAACGTTTTCGGCAACTTTCGTGATTGGTCCCTTCTGAGCATGTGCATAGGACCTCAATGTAAATTAAATGTAGTTGAACCAATTACCGTAACAAATAGGATATTGCAGTATCCCGGAGGCTGATTATGTGTGTATTAGTCCTTAGCACTCACTTAATAAGGGACTGGCCTTCGCAGTAATTTGATACTTCCTCATTACCATTCGGAAGCCTATTTAGTTTTATTTACTTTCGACTGGAATCACTTCCTCCACCGGATATTTCCTTAGGTATTGCACCTCTCGTCTATTATCTTTGCCCACTGAATCAATGTGCTGACGCTTGTACAGATTATGGCCGCTTTTCACAGCACCTTGGAATCAATGTGGCGGCAGTCGGTAGGATCAGGGTGTTATGCGTCGTTTTATCGCATAACACTATTTCACCACGCCGACGTTGGTTTTGTGGAGCTATGGAATAATTTCGTCTACGGTCAATGAACCATGAGCTCACACTTCAAGTCCCATACACGATTGATTCACCTTATTCCGGAGTATCCTGGTTGGGGAGCTGTTGCGGAAGTGCATTTGATGAAGCATCATTGGTAATGATATTTACGACACTGATCATGCAGACAGGTAAAGTGTGAGGACCGGAAACATTCAACTATAGTGATCGAGCCTACGAGGATGGACATTAAAATAGCCATACGCACTCCATCCTGTTAAATATGTCAAAGCTTCTGGTACCTTCCGCTGAGTAGCTGCGGGGGAGGTCACACCATATCTAGCTGCAGATTAGTCGATGATATTATCAATTAACAACACTCACTTTCCATTTCACGCGGATCTAGTTCAGAACCTACACAAGTTTAGAGATATTTGGCGCGGTATTATAGTTGTTCTCGCCGTCATGTACTCGATGTACCCCGGCTTCAAAGGAGAACAGATAAGTGTTGATTGCTTGTAATCTTATCACACTGCCATATGCCTTGACATTTAGAAAGAGGTATATTGAATTCGCCAATGATTTGGTAATTGCCTCGAATAGTCGAATCTATGTACTGTTCTGTTTGTCATAATCACATAAGTAAATATAATCGACGTATACAACATAAATCATCCGAACACAAGCATCAGCAGTTTCGGTCGACTACAAATTCTATTAAGTGCACAAATTACGATTTTCCATATGCTTTTGCTGATGGCATCTCACATGTATACATCTTGCTGGGTTCGTTACTCACGCGGAGCTTTGTCTTCTAACGAGCAAATGAGAACAAGGTGCACACGTCGTGTCTGAAGCTGAATACTTTCTTTTCTGTGAGAAGTTGAATGTTGCGCGATATAAAAAAGGCACGGCAGCTCTCAATAAGTGCAAGGAGAGCCGAATAAATGATACAAACGGAAATCAAATACATTATGACGTGAGAAAGCAAGTGATGATCTTTGCTGGTTTTCCTTCAAGTGTGAAAACTGTGTGTGAAAAGTTAAGGTCGACGGACTCCTAATAGTAGCACCATACCAATTATAGCTTGATTGACACCAATACATTTTGAACTGTTACCACTGTCAACGATTACACATTACCAGCGGCGCGGGTTAGCAATTTACCTGCCTCTCTCGCATTACGATTGCCTTGAATATTTACTGAGCAGCCAAGTTATTGTTGATAATCAAGCCAAGCCTGTCATATATAAAGCTCGATTTCAATAACAGCAGCAGGGGACAAACAGTGTAACGTTTAGTCACAGTGTAAGAATTTAACCGTAAGCCTTGAGTTTTACATCGACGAGATATTTCCTCTGCCATGGATTTCTTTATACACCTCCTGGAACCTTATCAAAACAACAAGTCACTAAATCTCAGATAGCGGTTGCTGCATAGTCCATTGCATAATTCGTTTGCTTAATTCGGCTGTATCGTTTAAGAGACGTTTAATATAAAATAACCAGGGTTGTAGCTTACGTAACATGACAATGCGACATCGACATTTACCAACAATTACTTCTGACAACCTTTGGGAATACCGCAACCTAGGGCTTTAAAGAGGCTTATGGAATTTTCGCTTGGCACGAAAGAAGTTAAACAAACCGTGAGTTCCAAACATTTGCAGCACATTTTGCAAATTTACCAGCGCTATCTATCTCATAACTTTATGAAACGGTATTTGAAATGATTCAGAGGCAATGGCACAACTCCATGTGACAATGGTTTTTAAGTCGCGATCAATCATTACCATCCTTTTTAAGCGTATGGAATCGGTTGAAACGGACAATTGGACGCACACATGGTTTGACCAATTACCAGTACATTAATGAAGTTCATTCCATGGAATCTACAACCAATAATTCATGCTGTGAACAGCACTAAAGTGCATTAACATATAACTTAAGAGACGTTTGTTGTATCAGGAAACATCTCACAGCATGCGAATACAAGCATGCCCTATTATCTGTGTACGACACAGACTGTGCGTAGTTGCCGAAAGATTATTTAATTGCGCTACGATTGCTCAATATGTCTTCGCAGGATGTTTGCCCTAGACAGCATGGACTGGCTGCTATCGCGGATAATTTATGGTGGTGCAGACACATGAAGTTATATTTATCATTTTGCTACTCTAGTGATAGATGGCAGTTGTATGCTGCACCATAAGCAGATTATATAATTTTAATAAGCAATATTACCCGAATATCAATAAAATATAGAGTACTGATTTATATTTTTACCCGTGGCACACAAGATCTCCCTCTTTTGTATGTACTTCGCAACACACCTACCAATGTACTGATTTATTTACGTAATAAATGTATCGTGACCAAATGCCAGCGTCACCGCTATTTGTAACGGCATTTGGTTGCACTCTTGCCAGCACAGACGAACAATGAACAACACTGATAATAAGGCTCAGAGAGCATGTCACACGCAACACTAACGTATAGCCGTTATGGGGTTTTGTGTTACAGTTGTTATTGAAGCAATGCCTTCAGGGGATAGAATCGAACCAACTACATCGCATTCGCTAATGACCTTCGAACAGAAGAGTGGCTGACAACGGCGTCGTGTAAGACTAGTGCCCAATAGACTACAAACCAAAAGCGTCAAACATCATGTATTCCTTACACCCAGATGCAAGTACGTCGGGTTGCGAGGATATCAATAGAGACTAATTTTCTTCTTAATTTAAAAAGCGCTGTCGCAAATGACTAGGCTGTAACCATGCAAGTGTTGTTACATCAATATCCTACCCTACGCCGCTCCAATTATTATAGCAACTTCCAAGGTAGGATATCGGTCGTATTAGTCAAAGCAACAAAAGCTGGGGCGCAGCCTTTGCGCCAGACACTGCCTGGTAATTATAACTGACAGGAGCTCATTTACTTCAAAGGATGCCAGGGTAATTCAAGGGATGATTTATTGCTCCATAAGCCATTTGCACGTATCTTCATCAAGACGTAATATTACAACGCGACGATGAAGAATCCCTTTATTGATGATATGCTACCTAACTGCAGACAATTAATGGGAGATGGAATCGCCATGTTGCGTTAAATCATACTAGAATAACATTCCTTAGCCTATATTGGATTTGCAGCCAATTTGTCGATAAAAGGCTACACGTACAAGACCTGCACACATTTAAATCATAAACAAACTGATTATGGATATTTTGTTAATAATATATAACGTTGTTTGTGTTTCTTCCAGCAGTTATTTTGCGATAGTGGCATTATGCAGGAATGATAAATCGACACTTGGCAGCAAATATTATTTCCATGTCTTTGTTTGTCTGCCGATGTCTCTGTTTGTATCACTGTTCCCTCCCCTATCGTTGTTGATATCCTGTTGACAGCGCTACGGATCAATGATAAGTTATGTATGTCGACCCTGCTGATCAGCTGGGACGATTTATTGAGATGAGTTAAGCAATAGACCCGTCATGTTGGCAAAATGGCATTTACGGTGATTTGATTCGAAAAGGTCGGCTGCGTTTTCAAAGTGCAAAGTGTGTAAATGTACTATGTCCTTATGTAGCGCACAAATAATGATATTATTTCCTGTTTGACGGCATCCCCGTATATATTTTGCCTATCAAACATGCATCGCATCTAGCTATAACTGCGCACCTACCACCCAATATCAGGTGATGAGCTCTGCAATCACTGTGTTTAACAACCCACAACTAATATGATTGGCTGTGTTTATTACTAAGATAAAATTCAGCGGTGAAAGAGCGCTGTTAAATTACACCAAAACAACCAGATCCAGGATTTAATTTTGATTACAGGCCCTAAACCTCGATCGTCAGCTATTGCAATTTACACACATGAACGGATATCATTGATTTCTAGCGCGAGTATTACACCAAAATACTGCGTATTTGCTGCGATGCTTCTCTTAAATGTCTGTTGCAGCGAGAATGTCACAATTTAATACATTTCCTTCTAATTGCTGACTAAACTGGAAATGCCATTGGAAATGGACGATAAATCTAACGTTGGTTTACTTCTGTGAAACAATTATTGATATATCTAATTCATACTGCGATTTGAAACCGTATGTACTGCGAGATAATAAGTGAATATAACGAAAATGTCGCGCGCAATAATACACGTTTTTGCGTGAGAAAATCCTTAAATTATAGTTTTCGATGAAACGTTACGGCATTGTTTTTGTACGAGCCTCTTACGGTTGGAAGACATTATAAATCATTAAAGAATGCTAGCATAGATGCTAGCATAGATGCGGGACAATCCAAGTCCACTACTGACTGCATAATATGACGGAGAACGATAACAACGCAATGTTTGTCCCCCCACCCCTCTCCCCTCTCCCCTCTCCCATCCCCACTCTAGAGGCTGACAGCATAACTGCATTATAGTCTACGTCCATAGAAATACAAGTTAATAAGCAATCGATGGATCTAACCTTCAAGTGGATTCGTTCTAATAAACGATGGGTTTTGTAATTCAAATGGGCTTTGCTATTTTTGCTCACTTGCAAAATGTCTGTCCTCAGTCAATCCGGCGGTTGCAGTGTGGCGGTTTTATAAAGAAAGCTTAAATTAGCAGTTGGCTTCCCTGCACAGGCTTGGTGCACCGACAACATGTACAAATCGCTCTTAACCAGGACTGCTATCCAACTAATGGCTCTAATAGATCTTGCGATAACAGCTGTACGCACTGAGGTGACGACACACAGGTGCAACCTAAGCTGTCAGAAAACAGGACCGCTGCAATTAACAAGAAACTGCAGTAGCAATCTGCGCACCCCACTTAGTTATCCTCCTGTCTTATCTAAATATTGGTTGACCTTTTCTGGCGTATGTTTTTCTTGTGATGTTATACACAGTAGCATTTGATAATCAAGCCCGCCTTTGTTGTACATGCACTGCGTTGACAACTTGCGATGAGAGAGCACATGACCATTGCAATTGATCAGAATCCACAGCCACAATATATACACCATTCGAAGTGACATTTATGTTTGTATAATCATCACTCGAATAATATGGGTTGGCATATAATTGAACATTACATAACTTCAATTTACGGTTCACTCACTCCGTATTGAAAAATATCATCTGCGTAGATGATAGGGTTTTAGTGATTCAGGATATTAAGTGACAATTGCACGACCTGCGCAGCAATGGCCATGTTCCTGAGCTACGCCGCTCACCTGTATCTGCTCACGTGGAATGTTTTGAATCCCTGCTCTCTTTCATTTGTGTCGCATTGCATGATTTCTGAAACGAAACTCTAGTCTAGATAAAGCATCAATTCCGCATAAACATACGGTGCGGACTGCTTAGATATTTTTCATTAGTTTGCCATCATTCTCGCAAGCCAGAATTATCAAAGCAAGGTCAAATGCTGACGATAGAATTGAGCATCCCATGCATTCTGTTCTTGCCCTCAAACAAAGAATATAAAAATGTCAAGGCCTCATGTGTTAAAAGTAAACAAGTCTATGAGGAATACCCATCGTGCATCATGTTGTGCTGAGTTAATTAAAATAACAAGGGTTGTGAGTTGAACCGCAGCGCAATGCTACTTATTGAATTACTTTCATTCACCCAGAACACCTTCTTTACTGGGCTGTTTAGATATGGTAAAACGCGGAAGCATTATTTTGACTGGTTGTTCTGATCACCGACATCAAATAATCTGAGTCAGAACTGATTCTGAGAAATATGCTCTGAACTGTGAATTCTGATGCAAAGTAACCATAAAAAAAGGCCTTCTTTGCCTTCAATCACTGGCATTGTCTATTAGTGGACCAAGGGTTTCTTAAGGGTTTCAGAGCTGACATATATTATTTTGCAAACGGTGTATTGAATATTTGATAATATTTGTAAATAATCTGATCATTAATGCTCTATTTTTTGTTTAGACACTTGCCACAGATAATCTGCAGGTGCTACAGTGCTACTGCGTCTCGATGAGTGACGTACAACCTATCCCCATGAGGAATGGGATGGAGAAGGTACTCATAGATGTTAACGACACCACAATGCAATTGTGAAAATAATGAATGTAGCGGGATTTGATAACCGCCGCTCTCGCACGCCGCAACGGCACAGGAAAACGACAAATGCATAAATGAATTCATGGTGCTAGCATGTATTGTTCTTGTCTGCACATGGTACCTATATGTCCATCGTCGCCATCTGCCTCGTTCAATATTTGACTCATTTTCAAGTTTGCCCATTAAAAGACAACCATTAAGGAATTTTACTCCATACAGGGCAATCCTTGTGAATAAGAAAACTGACATATTTGTGCGATTTCACGTCATTCACTATTCTAACACATGCGTATTTGCCCATCAATCTAGTTATGTTTGCGATGTTTGTCTGCTTACATGTAAATCAACTTAATGAACAATATCGATCTGTATGCATGTAGCATATTTGAATAACACTAAGAAATCTATGCACCATCGTATCATCGGTCAAGAATATGCAACTATAGAAGGTTGAGAAAAGTTGAAATCGCCATGATGCCACTTATAATAGCGAGGTGGTTATTTCCGTTCATCTGCGGTTAGCTCCACATATCTTATTCATAGCAAATATATTAAATATAATCAATAAATTGACATTAAAATTCTTTTGCATCGATAAATTTCCAGAGCTGAATCTGCTATGAATACATTTTTACCAGATTCACAGCGCGATTTCTATGACGGCGTCCGTATGTGTGTATTGGATCGCATTCACCAACGTATTTGCTTAATATTACTCCACGTGCTCATACTGTCATTTGAAGCGAATGATGCTGCACCATACGTAGTGGTATGTCACATAGCTGAGCTTCAAGCTTATAAATGACGACCAAGTGATTGATATTCGATAACAGGTTCACGCGATACCTTAGTAATAAGCTGGGTTAAAACTTTAATTGTTGATGTTTCCATTGGTCGCTATTAACAATGGCACGCTCTGGCCAAGGAGTAAAGCAGCATGCAGCCCATTGGTTGTTGATACTACTTTACCTTATCAGGCGAAGGGAATAGTTATTTAGCCTAAGGGAGATAAAAAAAAGATGGTGTTTTAGGTTCCATAGCTCGAAGAAAGAGAAAAGCTACGAATTTGCCCCTCAAGTGGTGCAATAATTTAGGATAAAAATACTGATTTGCATCCCTATCACGCGCAATAGTGGGTATTACCTCCGCGATAGTTGAAGTTTGTGTTCAAACTTGCGATGTGTGCCGTAATTTACGGTGCGATTTTTGCCTCCAATGATAGAAGTAACTCACGTAGCAACTGAGATCACAAGGATACAATAATTTATTACTGATACGGCTGTTTTGTTTGTTTGTATACAACGCCATACTGTACTGATTAACGTGTTTAGATAAACTACATGTCGTTAATAGCACGAGGGAAAATTATTTAACAAGGAGCATCCGAATCAAATTTCGTTACCAGTCGATAGAACAAATCAAAGCATGTCTGACTGCTGCATAGAAACATATTTGCTTTAAGGGCTGAATCTATACTACTTGGCTGCTTGCGTATATGAACGTGCATCATTTTTGCCAGCTAAGCCGCGAACATAGATTGTTGTTCCGATTACGATGTAGAGTTAACATCACAGATCACTGAACCAGATTAACATACGCATATGTGCAGTATATAGCTGGCATGACATTTGTAGAAAATGACTCCCGTCAAAAGTAACTTAAGACTGATGACTTTAGCAGGTGACTTTACTTGTCGGGGCTCTGATGTCTGCTCGAAGAAATACTTACGGTTGTCTATATAGTTGACTTCTGTAAGAGCTTCAGAATTAGCTCTGGTTATTATGAGAGTTTATACCATGAGGATCAACATGATAATCAATACTAAATCTTTATAGCCCTGCAGAGCGTACATTACAATAACGAATAATTTTTTAGACGAAGCATCTGTCACATTGTTTATAGCTGGAAATATTGTGACACACCTACTTAGTGGCAAGTGTTTTTTGGAAGATGCCTTAATTTTCTCTATTCGTCATTTGTTGCAAACGCAACGCAAGATTGGTCGCGTCGTATCAGCTACATCTTATACAAGGCACTGCTGTTATCTAATTCATTTTGAGGTAATCAGTTCGTAGACGCTATGGAATATTACCCAAACTCCTCTGATTCGGAATGTTGCTATCTATATCTGAAGATCCGAATACAACAGGCCAGTATATATCTACAGCACAATTTACATATGTGACCGACGAAGTAACGACTGGTGGGCAACGGCAAAGTAAGGCCATGCAGCACTGCAAGCCCGGATGATTCATTGTCTGCATTATGCGTAATCTGTCACTGCCTCCAACTTACGGTGGCAGGACGGCGGGCGCTCATTTCGCAGAAATATTGATTAAGCCGCACCATGTGTCACACAGGCTGATCAGGACTTAAAGACTATAATAATATGATATAACACTTTTACAACATGGAATTTAGTTTTTTTGTCGCATATATTATCTGCAATCAAACATTCTATCAATTGCTTAGGTCATCATATGGTAGGAGCACTTCAACGATATCTTTGGCAATTCCTATTAAGTATGTGCGGAAAATACGGGTCTGTCCGAGTTTCATTGTAGTAATAAATATCCTGTCAGAATTTTTTTTCGTTATTAACGGTACATCATATCATTACTGTGCAATTTGCCTATCCACTTAAAAGTCTTGCCCATAAATTTGAAATATGTGTCTGATATCGTAGTGCATCCATATATTATTTCAGTTTTGCCGTAATCAGAGGGATGTCTTGGTCAACGATAATTTTTCCAGCATAGCTTCATACACAGTTTTTACACATTGATTTTGCACCACATATTTGGCTTTATCCGCCATTGCCATATACGTCAGTCTTATAAAGTTAGGCAGTTATCACCGCCCATAAAAGCTGTTATATTGCTTTGAATTATAACTTCAAACACTTCCAAAGGCTCTAGTTCATTGTTGTTGCTGCAGCCAAAGCTCAGACAACCGGGTCAATATATATGAAACTTGTGTATCATGGAGAGTGCCTTATACAGTGTATCTTTCCACTATTCCTTATTAGATGTAATGTTATTGCTATTGGCATTATTATAATATCTAACTGGCATTCTAACACGACCACAAGGCGAATCAAGAGCAATAAGAGCTAGGAAGTCATGCCATACTATATATTGTTCGGGAAAGGATTACGCTTTGCTCCGCAACTATTAATAAAAATACTATTCACGCAGACGTTGTTTGCTCGAATCAATACTGTCCGAGATTCTGCAAGCAGCCAATACGGTCTGCGCCCACACGCCCTCCAAAATGCTTCTCAGCCAGCTGTGCGCGACAGCACAGCAAATCACATCAAAAGGCCCAAAACGGTGGTCAGCCAGTATCCTGTGTTTGAAGATCCTGTCTCACTTGAACGCCTGCCCTAGCTACTAACTCTCTTTTACTAATGATAAATCAATATTTGCAATGGAACCATGCGGAATAAGTGCGAAAATCTCGACAAATCTGTTTGCACATAGTGCTCCAACATGAACAGATTCACCAAATTAACGAGTAATTTGTCCATAATGTTCAATCATCTGAAAACAAACATACTGTTTCAATATGCTCAATCATCCATCTGTAAGTTTACCTAGAAAAGGGGGAGCAGTAGTGAGTGGTAATCCTACCTGATGATCGACGGTTATTGCGTGTGTGCGATCGGGCAGCCAGACTTGATGGTTTGAACAAATATGAAAAGCGTTATATGCCCCTGACGGTGAGCGACGTACATTCAACACAATCCGCATGATTATTATTATGAAGGCGAGAAGAACTTATTAGTGTGGTTCGGACATTTATTATTCCAAAAGACAACCACCCAGAACTACCGCAATACATCAACTCTCTCTGCTGAAAATCACTCTATATGTTCCGGCTTGCTGCACCCACTAACACATCGCCCTAATCGAATACAGTACAATACGTCAGATTCAATTCAAAAGTAAATATGCAATAATTACCTGACGCCATCATACAACAAGGCATACATGCAATTTAACTATATCGATAGTATTGAAAATCTTATACGAGTTGAACGAATTCAAATGCTCATGGGCTCTGCTTAGGACGTCATATAGCAATTACCAACCCCATTGCCCTCTATGAGGTATTCATAACATACCAGGAGAACCTGGTGATATGGTATTATTTCATGATAAAACCATTGCTTTCGAAATAAAGCAAAGGGATACTTGTTTTATGTAATATCCTCTTTGAGGCATATCAGAATTGTTGACGCTGGCCAATGTTGAGTCGTTGTTATTTGCTTTACCGCTGAGTTTTCTTTATTTTTGATTTACTACGCGGGGTGCTAATTGAGATAAACCTTAAGTTGTCCTGAACTAACTATTGTTGCCGTGTGTAATAAAACCAAACCATGTTGTAATTACGGCAGGTGTCCAGGACTATATCTAAGCACGCAACAACATGTCGGTATGTTTCGAACCCAGCGCAAATGAAATCATCAAAAAGACAAAAAAGTGTGCCCGTACTGTATACTTCAAATGCAGTAAGGTAAGATAATTATCGGTTCGCTTATGGAATGTTCTACAATACTATTTAAGGGGACATGAGAAACGTTAATAATGTCAAATCTTATCTGGCCAACACAAACCTATAATTATTATCTACAGCTTGTGAAGGTATAAACCACTGATAAGTCAGTCTTTCAAAACCTTACACGGCCACAATAATTACATAATTGTAATCTACATCTTCTAAAAGTACCAACCTTTGAAACGCAAATATCAAGAAAGAAATATTCCGATTATGCGTTAGGTAATCATAGCACGGCATTATTCAAGAAAATGCTTGGTTAATCTATACATGATTTTGCACAGATATTATATTTTCATTAAACAGTTGGCTAGCAAACGCGTGGATCGATGTATCATGTACAAGACCAGACCAGAAGATTAGAAGCCAGAGTGTTTTGTTGAACGCAGTGGAACATAATTGGACACGCGAAATCGGTGGAGTATCAAGAGTCAGTCCTCGGGTGTACTGTCTCTTCCAACAAAATCTAGATACCAGGAATATTGCCCCTAGTGGGACAATCACTCAACGCAACAATTATTTCAACTCACACTATGCCTCAACAAAGATATGTCAGGGCTGCAGTATCAAAATAAAGTATTGAATTTAATGCAGAGCAACACTGATGTAATTGTCAATGATCAGCTTAGAGTCGGCTTATTGGCTTAAGAAACGTAGAGGATATATGAAGGCATTTACTCAATTTGTGTCACGGTATTCGCACGAATGGGTCATGCCAAGACTCACGATCCACGAGTAGTTTGACTATATGTGCGCAATATGTGCGGAAAAGTATTTTTGCTGTGCCGATATATGTTTTGGGTCATTTTAGAACAATGACAAGGCTAACATCCGGGGACGACATGGCATCAAACTTGCTTGGTGTTTGCTACTCCTAATGTCTTTTGTGATATATACCCATACATACTGCATAAATAGGATATGCAGACAGCAAAGGTCCCCGGAGAGTCATATAATCTCCATTGCGGAGTGGTCCATGCCTTCAAAGGGAACGTCAAAATAGCGTCACAGCGTCATTAATGACAGCGTTAGCAGAACGGTGACGTCAAGGACACGTCGAGTTGCATCATTCCCAGCAAAGCAGTGCGTCGCATCTACACAGATGTACTTTCTCTAGGTCTACATGCAGCAACATTGTTTTATGTGTGTTTCGCTCTCTCGTTTGTTGCTATGGTCGTTATATCTTGACAATACACAACCAAAACAGCCACCACGGTGAACGCGGCGTTCACTATAATGAGCTACAGAGTATTTGTTATACATATGTATTGAAGCACATATTATTTATCGTAATGCAAAGTCGTGCACCCTCTCGGTTACCGCTGTATTATAGCTGATCAATTACAGGTCATAATACTTACTATATCGAAACACGTAAAGGACTATTACATTTGTTGAATGCCGTTGTACATCTTTTTATAAATTTATGTACTTATATTAACATAACTATGATAGGATATTAAAACTGGTATTGAGTATTTGAGCATTATAATTATCATTTCGTCGTGAGGATATATCTCAATAGCAAACCTGTGGATAAAGTAGTGTTCTGACATTTCGCCTGCGCTAGTACCTGTTAGGCGTTTATAGTACATACAGCAAGACTAGATGGTCAGGACGGTAGAAAACACGATGCATAAGCTGCGCTGTCTCCTAGAGATGTCGTGTGGGATAAGCACGGTGAGCGTAAATAGCGAGTCGTCTTAAGCAGGGCTCAGCATCGTAATGGGTATGTCGTGTTTTTGGCTTCGTATAGGTTTTTATGTTTTCAGCATGGTCTTTATCTTGCCTAATGGTATTGCCTAATGAAGTGGGCGGTAGATACAAATAGCTACACCCCGGCTACCTTTGGGCTATACACTGGTATAAGACTGTAACCGTCAAGATGTTTTGCTTGTTCATCTGCTATGGTGCATTTGTTTCCGACCACGTGTCATTACAAATCAGCATCCCTTAATTCTTGGATTTACAGTGCTGAGTTGGAGCGTTATTTTACCCAATCTATCGATTTTGCACCAACGATGCGGTGCACATGCTTTCCTCTATCATCATTAAATATTATCATGGTATTCCATTCGCAAAAGGAATAGTTATCACCACAGCGAATCACTCAGCGTTTTTAATATTTTTAATATTATAAATAAGCCATCTGATGAAAAGCATAGCTGTTTATGCTCGTTAAGTTTAACATATGTTTGGCTGTTTAATGTCGACGAAAGCAATAAATGGAGAAAATTAATGGCAGATATCAGCGCCTCTAATGACTGCCGAGAGGCGATTGTTACACGCAACGCCGATGTGCTCTAACGACAGAGGTTGGGGTTAACCATTATCCTAAGTATAATGTGCCAAATATTAGATACGACGAGTTTTGACCAATGCTTACACACCAATGAAATAAATTGAGCGGGGATAAAAAGCTATTGCCTAAAGTTCTGTAAGTAATTACTGTGTTGCTGCTTTTAACGAAGCATTTTAAATGGAAATGTTGTCGCTTAATATGGTTTTTTGGCTCGTAATGCTGTCGTGTGTAAGGCTCTGACATCTTGTTCACGCCCGCTTGGGAGACACCAAAATGTTACTATGTTGATTACATTGCTCTCGTGAGAGCTGAGGTTTGTCTATGCCTACGCTACGCAATTAATTCCAGTCCTCACAAGCTATACCAAGAGTAACAGACCGCAGGAACATCATTACCTTATGCACCTTCCCTTAAATATTTGTACATGCGCATTGCCTGATAAGAGGTTGCAAATGACAATAATCTAATTATCCTATGAAATACAGCAATTACATCTAATGCGTATGAAATGCAGAAATA
Source organism: Urechis unicinctus (assembly GCA_034190875.2). Taxonomy (NCBI): domain Eukaryota; kingdom Metazoa; phylum Annelida; class Polychaeta; order Xenopneusta; family Urechidae; genus Urechis; species Urechis unicinctus. The sequence continues at coordinate 46,676,360 of CM067354.1, read as the reverse complement.
ATGCGTTAGCTGATCATTGGCTCGTGTAGCTGACTGTATACCTAAATATGTCCAGACTGGAACATATCGTCTTTGTCTAATGGTTTTCCACCTTAAATCAGACAGCTTAACTTGGTTAACAAATGATGTCATCTGAAGATTGATAGGTAAAGTAGTATGCTGTGTGACGATGTGTTGTGTGAAACGATAACTTTCAAAGTAAGTTACGACTAAAGTACCGTGTATATATATATACCACGTCTGCAATGTTTATCGTCGATGGACGCAAATATCCAAAGTTGTAAGACTCAAGTTTAAATGATGTCGCTCATCTCATTAATTGCTGGCATATTCGCAAACTGACAGTGGGGCACTGCACTGCAAAAATTTTTTTTCGAATATCATGGTCATTTGCGATTCGATCCCAACTAACACGCATCATTGGATTCATATCGCTATACGTCCTATTTGTTTGAGTTGACTTTCACCTTCATTATATTGAGTCGTCTGGTAGTTATTGTTCTACCACGAGGTCAACATTCAAGTGTGCAAACTTGTCATCGTACAATCTAACATGATTGCTTAATGAGGAGGAATATATTGGTACATAACAATGGTAGCACCAAATCTTTTGCGACCGATTTACATGCTCAAAGCAGATTAAGATCATATGTGGGGGCAGCAGCACAGCTGGTTTCGAGACACAAAAGCTATGAACAGTTCTGAAAAAGTTTCAAACGCCTGAATCCGTTGTACCCAGCGTGCTCTACACACAATCTTCAGTCTGTATAATGGAAAACATAATTGTCTATGTCATGTTCGGTTGGTACCATCATGCTGGGTATTTCTGTCTCCTTTGACACAGCCAGATCCGCAAAATGGGATACAAGGCAAGTGGGTGAAGTTGTAAAGGCTGCCGATTATTTGTTTTTATCAGCTATGGTTTATCATATGTTTGCCTTTTTTGGTGTTGTCGACAAAAGATTATATCTGTAATGACTTGCTATGTGAAGCTCTCAAATTGAACAATGTCCCCTACGTTTTACTGAAAATGTCAATCAGTATTATGAAGCTTAGGAACAGATTATGGTGCTCGTTGCTGCTAGTCTCTGTAACTTCACCAACAATTACAGACTGTCAGGGGCAGCGTATGATTTGATCGATAATCTGCTCACGAATATAATTAAGGACCTGGTTCGGGATTTTCGCTGGTGTGCAAGTGACATCATTGTTTCTAGTGACTTGGTCTTCGGCAAAAGTCTTATCACACGAGTAAATTTGGAAGTCATTCATAGCCCATAAGTTACCATGAATCATGGTTGGATTTCAAAATATGCAGTGCCAGTGCCAGTGACTCTAACATTAACGGGAAACTTTGCTGTTAACAAACGTCTCACGATTAGCAACCACTCCGTCAGCAAAAACTATATTCATAATTTTATGAACATATCGTTGCTCACCGCTCGTAACACGATGACACTTACTAACGACGCATTGCGATTCTGCGTCCTCCGTGTATTTCCATTTATTGTACTTAAAGCCAGGTGAACTGGTAACGGCGCTGATTTATGTGTACCTATTTAGCTGCAAGGGGTGTGAGGCTAGTATCCACGGGATGGATTGAAGGGTTTGGTTTAAAAACAAGTTTGATATGATAAGCCAGGGATCTCATTTTAGCATTTTCATGTTAGTGGCAGGACTTCTCAAAGCCAAGCGAGTGTGTAGGTTTTAACCGTGTAAAATATTGTAAATTTTTTAAATGTATGTACCTTGGCTTGTCAGAAAATTTCGGTTCTCCAATAATGCTCACCATTGAGTTCTGATCTGTATCACCTGGAAGTCATATTCTCTGAGCACTGATAGCAGACCTTATTTTGCTGAAATCCCAGCATCGCCTTATTTTCGTTTAACAATGAACGTAATGTGTAAAAGCAATAGGTTTGATTAATTGTACATTAGTTAGCTTGAATATTAGTTATGACTAAGTACCCCTTCTGGTGACATGGCCTTTTATGATACTAAATTTCGAAGTCTATCGTTGCAAAATTTTGACCACTGAAGTGCTGTAGTTATTTCATTGATTGAACCCCTTTGTGAGTAAAAAGGGTGCAATGTCTGTGTCATGTACCTCGAATATCGTAGTACTGTGTGCATGTGTATAATTTATACCATCTAGCATTGATATTATCTGGTCCATGATATGGGAACTTACCTCTTCTAACATATAGCAATCCTTATACCAATAGTATAAAATAACAGAATGTTATATCAAGTGATAATGTTACATATATTCACTGACCCATAGCTACGTAGATAAAGACTGGTTTTTTAACAAAGCCTGCTGAAGCTGTTCTACTTTCTGTAGTGGGATATAAATAAATATGCAACGCAAGATGTATGTACTTGCAGATTATTCCTTGACTCGTGAGGACATAGACACAAGATGAGATCACTAGAAAAGGCAATGCGACTTCCATACAGGCCCCACGCCCCTGTTAGAGTGGGTGAACATAGACAGAAGTGCGGGTCTAGGCTGATATCTGACTTTCGGACCAAAAGGGTTCACAATATACAATAAAAAGCCCAATATTAAATGACATTAATATTGGGAATCATTTGAGATTTAATCAGTTGAAGCAATTCTTAACAAAAAAGGCTGAGCTAAATTTCAGCTTAAAATCAAAATCTCCCGCCTTTGCCTTTTCGATGTATCATCTTTCTCTTCATATCAGAAAGTAAAGTGGACAGAACAACCGCTTTCAGTGAAATGAGTTTGGCCTTTATAACCCCCTGTTTGCGGAAGCGACATGAAATCAATAAGGCATTAAGCTGAATGCCATAGTTTTATTGTGTGGGTTTCACTGTCAGAAGCTGACAGAACATGATAGTATATAAAATAGTATATTTGTTTATACATTTCCAGTCAGAGGTAGAGTAGATTTGTAATATGCAATTAGGTTCATAATACCAATATAGATGCCGTGAACATAGTGCTGCAAAACTAAATCAATTATTAGGAGCCATTTCGCTTGTTTTGAAATTTTGTAAATATTTCCATAAAAAGGCGTGCTGTTCTGAAACCATGGTACGCATGCTTTGATATAATTGTGCGGTTTCGACTGGTTTTCTGTGTTTAGCATTACCATTACATTGAGCAAGTCATATTTTCGAACTGGGTTTCATCACATAATTAATATACGTTGTTCCTTTCTCGGCGCCGTTACAATAACTAGATATTTGTCTTCTCTGTTTCATTATAACAGCACACATGCCATTAAGAGGCACTCTGAATTGTGGCATTGTCATCAACTGTATAGGTAAGTGATCGATTGCTTATGGAAATGGTAACAATGTGCAACTAGCCAGCGGCGTTCTTTTGTGATTGCATATTCATAGCTGAAGCATTTATTGTGCTCACTGATAGAATTGTAGATTGTCTCGCCGTGCCGATCGCCTTGAGCAAAGAAATTTGCCAATTATTTGCATATTAATTTCAAATAATGCGGGACGCTTTTGCCGTTGTACATTACCCATTACGTATAATCCTACACATACGCTTTAAACTTGTGCAGCTAGATGTCTATTAACACGTCCATTGCAACGCAATAATTTATCGATTGAGGTCAAGGTTAGTCTTTGAAGTACTCGGCTAGCGTATGCATTAACCAAACGGTGAACAAAGCTGCATAAGACAACGTCCATGCGAGTGAGTTGATTGCGGTCTACCATATTATAGTCTTTGTGTGTTGAAAATTGATTTCACATCAGCGTCGTCTATAATGTCCTCGTATGCATAGATCGCTGTCCATCAGCAACGATGCGCATTAAATAGTTTCTTGTAGACACCGACTCCTCTGTGATAAAACACGTCGGAAGCGGCAATTCATCAATTTCATCCGCAGGGTTTTGCTTTTGTCGTCGGTGAATTTAAGATGCGAAGTGACACGCATTTAGTTTTAATAAGTTCTCGAAACCAGGATTCATGATGGTCGTTTGAAGCTGACTGACAGTGACCTGCTATAGAGATTTATATAGATATATAGAGAGAGAGATTAGAGGGAAAATGAGATATAGATAGAAACATTATCAGACGGATAGAGATAGACTATATATATATATATATATATATAGATATATATATATATATATATATATATATATATATATATATATATATATATATATATATATATATATATATATATATATATATCTATATCTCTGATATATATATATATCGCGTCTATATATCTAATATCTATATATCTAACTCTATCTCTCTCTCTCTCTCTATATATATATCTATATATATATATATATATATATGATATCTCTCTATAAATATGCGTGTGATGTCATTTGGGGCGCGTCCTGCGTCTAATATGCATCCATTAACTCATAGGGCGCATTGAAATCATAAGACTATGTTTAACGGGGCGCATCGCGCTTTCATAAGCTTGGTGCCTTTTTGTGATAGGATGTTATCTCTTTGCACCCCTTCTCATGGCAGCGTCGCGCACTGTATCACGTTTGCTGCTAGTCGCCATTCGGATGGTTTCTTGCTTCATGGCTTTATAAGCGTGAATCGGGGACGTTTCCATACCAAATTATGCCTAAATAGAGCTACCTGCTTAACGTGCCCCTATCGTAGCCAACTTGCAACACTGATTAAGTGGGGTTTTTGTAGAATCATAGACACTATATTAGTCGTTTAGTTATTATTTGATAACATGCTTTTTTCAAAGATGTTAAAGCTAGTCCTGACCAGTTGTCAAAAGCTTCCTTGTTTTGCATACCTAACATTGACTACATCAATCGGTGACTCACGAGTCAACGGGTTATGATAATTGCCCAACCGACCTAACGCACAGTGACGCTCCAAAGGGTGATCAACAAAACCTTCTATAGCTCTAGTCACCAGAAGTCACAAGCCTATTCTGACCTCAAACTAGAGCCGACAATCACATATTTGGCAAAGTCATGCTATTGTTGTGGCCGTGGTTTACTTCACATTTGCATGTATACACCACCGACCAATACAAATACCGTTGAACATTGACACGGCTATAACAATGTTGTGTCGGTTGGATAGCGCGGCTGACGTGGTACACAACCATTAACATGAAGTTATTCAAAAGAGATTGCATGCATGCTCACCGGTGTTTACTTTCACAGCCGGCTCTTGATAGGTTTTACTTCCTTGGATAGTTAATTTGAGCTAAAACCTCATTAGCGATGATGACACCTTGCATATACAATGTATGGCAGCTAGAGGATTACTAATTAGCGGAGTTTATTGGATGCGCCTTGGCTTTCACAATACTGATCAGTCTTCGAAACTCACA